>JBBBDQ010001253.1:1055000-1610845 GCA_037127315.1 Ascarosepion bandense
CTCAAAGTAGACATTCCCTCACTCAGTAAATTTATATTGTTTTTATTAGCAGAATCATTCCTTTTACCTATATTTCAACATATTTCAGATTGAACGTTGTGACACAAGACCTAAAGGAATGAGAGGAGAGACTGGTTGAGATAACTATCTTATACCTAGAATCACAATCCTTTTATGCATTACAGTTTAGTCTTTTACTACACGAACTCATCCATCATCATTCAATACCACAATGCCACATATAAGCCGGGGAACCTACCCATGATATAAAAGCTTAACAATTTTCATTAAAAATATATAAAACATTCATGATGATGTGGAAAGGGAATGAACCTGAAAAGTACAATAAAATAAAATAAAAAATAAAAGGAAAACTAAAATAAAATATATTAGCAGGACCCCTCTACCCAACATAATAAAGAACAGCCGCTGTATTCTGCTCACAGGTAGAACCAAGAGGCTTACTCACTAAAGAAGAAGAAATGACAAAGTAAATTGTGGGATGGGAAAGTCACAAGACTAATCTAATCGAGATCAAATGAAACAAAAATAAAATGGGAAGGTTGGGAATCTTGACATTAATCACAATAAAAGAGAATGCCGGGAACAAGTCAGGAATAACACTTACTCACATTAAATAGGTAAACAAAGAGAGTCAAAGTTAACTAGGTAAGGCTCCACAGGAAACAACCCCGTTGTGACTAAGGGGACTTAAATAAGAAAATCAAGGCTGTTCCCGTTCATACAAATCAAGCTCGCCACATTTATCTACCTTTCGGTGAAATATGTTGACAACAAATGTTTCTATAAGATCTGATCTTAATTTTGAGCGGATGCCCAAAGAGAATAAGGTTCGCATTGCAAGATTCCTTCCATTCGCGACGTCCACATCACCATTCTTGCCACTATCCGTTTCTCCCAAGAATATGGAGGCGACATATTATCACACCCATATGCGAGATCGATGGAGATGAACTGTTCGAGGGCGGTAAGCCGAGGAAAGGCTTCCATAACGCTCCCTTCCAAGATCGAATCTTACGCCAACGCATGGCGTAGGAAAGTCAAACTCAAGGCGTGTCAGTGATCCTCCAAGTGTGGCTTTTCTAGCTCCTTATGACACAGACACTTGCTATAGGCCTTACTGCAAACCTTATGCCCGTCACCGATCTACAAGAAGAAGGAGATCAGGCAACTGGTCGCTTTCATACAGGTATTTTCCAGAGAGAGAGAGAGAGAGAGAGAGAGAGAGAGAGAGTGTGTGTGTGTGTGTGTGTGTGTGTGTGTGTGTGTGTGTGTGTGTGTGTGTACAGACAAAGAAAAAGATTAAAGACGTACAAGGCTCACACATTCGCCCTACCATTTAAGGACAGCTGCCTTTGGAGCCAAGTCCGGACCGCCGCTCCTACCTTCACTTGTACCTCCAACCAATTCTTCTCCAGCTGTAGACCAGACCCAGAACAGATTTCAAGAATGCAGACGGATCCGTCAGTCAAACTAATGAGTTCCGGAAGAGAAACACCCTTCCATGCTCCTAACCGCAATCTGAAAGTCTTGTTGCGCTTTCTGTACTCCTCAATGTCGCCCCGGCACAACACGAATGTGTGTACGTTATAGGTGTTCGCGGAAACACTGGTTCAAGAACCACCAGGGACACCGATTCCACGTAGGGCCGAACTGCATGCCCTATTCCTTAAATGATAAAGGAAAGACGCCAAAATGTAATGTAATGCCAACAGCGGACAACCCTGGCGAACCGACTTTGACATCGAAAAAGCGCTGGGCCGCCCTACGTTTACCTGCATTACCAAACTTGGGGAGTGATATAAAGTCAGCTGTTTTCTCACAAATCGAAGTGTACAAAAATATTTTCGAATTTAAAAAAATAAGCAAGAATTCAAACCAGTGTCTGGTTTTTCTCTGAAAAGCAGATGATATCTGTTCAAGCAGCCAAACTTTATTATATATCAGTGTTAAGATCGAAAAAGTCAAAGTGAAGATAATTTTTTATTCAAAGAAGTACCTAGCAAAACTTTACTTACTTGAAAAATTATGAATTGATTCAAGAATGAATTGCATGTTATATTGATTAAGTTCATTTTCTGGTATTTACAAAACTTTTTGTACGTGTTTAAATTTAATGAACATGTAAGATATTTTCTCTTTGCATTTTTATAAGACGATGATAGCAACTGATTGTTTATGAACAAGTTTTCCTTACCATATTTTTATTCTGGAACTGTTATAGAGTATTCAATACACCAGATGAAGATTACGAACGTGAAAGCTCTGTGCTTTAAACTTTTAAAATATGTGTTCTTATGTACACTACTATGTCTCTACTAGTGGATTTATTTTAAATAATAAATACTTTTACATAATCTCGTTTCTCGTCTATGCACTTCATTTACTAATGAATATTAACAATTTCCAGTGAAAAAGCTACGTGTGAGTGTCTCAGGGCTGGATAATAATGTTTAGTCAAGCCATTCTGGTTGACTATTATGAATAAACAGTAAATCATGTACTCCCTACAAATTTCGGCATTTAATAACCCAACGAGTGTTGACATGTAAAATCACACAAACAAAACCTAACGTGTCAATCTGCTGGTTTATTGATACATCTTTGTACATATGTTTAAGTGCAAATTTCTCTTCCGTTAATGTACTAATATGTTCAATATATATATTTATATGATCAGGAAGTATAATTTTAATCATATTGTTCATTTTGTTTTTTGTTTTTTCTTAATTTTTCAGATGCTTTCCTCAACTTGTACACCGCATTCTCAACTACCATTTGTGGACGTTTAGTAAATACCACCATGGAGAATTTATGCCTTATGACAACATAATGCACCTATTCTTTGTTGTTTCCCTATCAATGGTTGGTAACTTTTTCGTATTGTACTTGAATAAAAGAACAGGTGATTCCAATCGTCCATTTTCATTAACAACTTTTCTAACTGGATGGTCCCAGGTTGTGAACCTGGCAGTCTTTGTACTGTCATGTTGCTTTGAAGGTTTTCTGAGAAACATTCAAATGAAAGTTAAAGGGGAAAGAAACGAGTTAATCTTTAACCCAGAACCGGGTCGAGAATATATTTATCTTGGCAAACTCTTACATCGAATCTATGTTAACCTGAATTTGCATATCTGCCGGAAACTGGTGTTAGATTCTTCTGAGTTACTTGATATGAGAGAAAGAAGACCAAAATCCCGAAGGGAATCAAAAACTAATCGCTACATCCCCGAAGTTTTGAGGCCTCGTAATATTTCTTATTTGATAAATGACTGGGAATCTGAGTTTCAAGATCTGGAGGAGTGTAGATTGTGCAAATTGAGTCAATACATTAATGTTTGTGAAAAGGATGAATCGTTTTCGCTCTTGTGTGCTTTAGACCCCTTTATAAATCTCGACACCATGTACGCTACTGTACTCATGGGAAATGATTTCTGCTTTCCTTTTGATTGTGCAACTGATCTTTACAATGATCCTGGCAAATATTTACACAAGGAAAGCTACTCTCTGCAAGTTGCTAAGAAGTTTGTCGACTCCCTTATGTGTATTCTGCAGTTATTTAAACTGGTCTACGTGGAAGATCTTGAATTACGGGAAATATTAACAGTCTTTAATTTATTCAAATCATTCGCCTATGACATATTACACCATCATGTTCATGAACTTTTGACATCTGAAAACTGGAAAATGGAATCACAAAGCAGAAGCACATCATGTACAATGTCTGAATTGCCAGGAAGTAAGATCAGCGATTATCTGTCAAGCGAACTAAGTAATTTAACTACGGATCTAGAAAACCAAAACATTGCATTTCGTAAATTATCTTCGGATTTTACTGATTTAAATTTAGTTGCTACATTAAACAGCAGATTGAAAGAAAAGTCTCTGACTCGCTCCCAAGAGGCAAACAATAGTAAAATAGTTGCTAACAGGTCTAATATACAATACAATTTGAGGTTTTTTGACAACAAACGCTGGAGGATGCTTCACTGGCGTTCAGATCTGGATGACATCGTTAATGTTCTACTCGACTCAATTGTTTTGATTCCGCCAAAAGAGAATGTATCGAATCTTCATAAACTGGAACTCAAACTAGAAAGAATTGAAACCATTTTCTTATATGCTGAAAGTCTAATTCTTAAATGCACGTGGCATAATTACATCTGTGAAACGTGTATAAATTTGGTTGACTTTGAGAGGTCGCCATGGAAAATACCCCAAATTACTACGATCGAAGAACGTGTCTTAATTCAAGATTTAATGAGGAATTTTCAAATATTTTTTCTTTTGCGGGAGACAAAGATTGAAAAAGCGATCAACAAAGTAGAAGACGCTATTTTTGTCAGCCTGTTAAATGTGATATTGAGAGAAACTGGAAATTTAATGTCTCGGTCTCACGTAAATGTTTTGGCTGTTGATTTAACCAATCAAGCAATTGCGAGAGCCAAGGAAGAGATCAGTGCAGAAAAGTATTATCCAATTTTTGCGCTCTCTCGTCTGGCTTTTTTCGTGAGAGTCGCACAGTTTTTAAACGAGAATCGAGATTTCGTTGTCAAATGTCCAATATTAGGTCGATTCCTTGAGGTATCACAAACTGACCTCGATTATTCAGAAGAGTTTATGCTGTCTCTCGCAGAAACTATTTTCTACAAAATGTCTCAAAGTATCAGTGAATTTGCAACGTTAAAAAGAGCGCAGCATTTTTTCGAAAAATCCAGAATGAGAGCTATATGTGGAAAAGTCCTCAGTAAAAGTCAAAATCAGATAACTATGTTGACGTTTACATTTTTGACAAATATTATAAACAAACAAAAAATATTAAAAAAACTGAACTTGACTTCAAAGTACGTATCTGCAAGTTTGGAACAATTTTCGGAACAATTGCAGTGTCTCGTTAACGATAGGTTTAAAGAATCTATACAACAAGACGAATTTTCTAACTTGTGTAGCAAACGAGCGTCTTTTCTATTGAAAAATGCTGTAAATGAGGTGAGTTTATTTTTCATAACTTTATGTAAAACTAACTGTGAACCATCGCCATTAATCAAGCATGACTTGAGTGATACATTTTACCTGTTCGGCACTTCATAATCATTATTTCTTTTCTGTACCTGCTGATTCTTATCACTTTTTGCAATATTCTGGATCGACCAGAAATTAAATACATTAAATTAGTGCTGCCACATCTGGTCGGGTGCCCCTGCTATTCTCCTCGGGGTTCTTGACAAAATACAACAGAGAATCTGTAATGTGATCGATACCGACTTGGCAGACCGCCTGCAGTCACTCTCTCACCGGCGTGACGTGGCTTCCTTGTGCCTCTTCTATAAATACTTTCACGGATACTGCTCCGATGAACTTAGATCACTGGTGCCCTCTAGGTACGAATTTGCACGAGATACTAGATTAGCAACTAGGTCCCAACCTTTTACAGTGAAACCGATAAAATGTAACCGCAATTTCTACTCCAACAGCTTCTTTTATCGCACTTCCCGCCTGTGGAATTCCCTTCCACGTACTTGCTTTCCCGATAGCTACAATATCCAAGAGTTTAAATGTAAGGTCACTAGACACCTCCTCACACACTAACTCGCATCTATTCTCTCAATCCCATCTACATCCTTACCCGTCTATCACCCTCCCTCTGACATTTCCTATATCTAACCACTCTTTCTCACCACCTTCTCCTATGTAACCCATTGAGCAATAGTGGCAGTGGAATGCCTTGCTTGGGGTGAAATGATTTTTAAAAAAATAACTCATAAAACTGTTGTTTTATTTTAAGTTTAATTTTTATTGTTCTATATGTAATATAGTAGTTAAATAGACATCATATTGAAGGCAGCTATCAGAGCTTATGTGAAAAGATCTGATTATTTGAATTCGTTAGCAGGTTTGAGCAAAAACACTTTGTTAACATTCCAGTGGCATCAGTTTGTAATTTACCAGCAGAATATTTCAACTTCATTTGTATCTCACATTTTTATATTTTTACAAAGATGGAATTTCAACATTCTTCGTAGCTTTTTTAATTTCGTTGAATTCACCAACGTTATTGTAAAAGATTAACCTGCGTAATTAATCATACATATTGTACACACACACACACACACACATATATATATATATATATATATATATATATATATATATATATATATATATATATATATATATATATATGTATGTATGTATGTATATTGGTGTAAGCTATAATTAGTTAGAAGTATTCACTACTATTTCTCAAGTAATTTAGTCATCAATATCAAGATTAGTTTAGTCTCCAGTTGTATTAACTGCGATTTATATAATGGAGACTTGACTTTATTGACAATATAAATTTAGCATACTTTATTTTGGCAAAAGAAGAACAGGAATGAAGTTAAAAACTTAACCAAATTAATTATTATGGTTTTATCTTTTTTGTGTTTGAGTCGTTTATGTTCTTTGGTGATATACTTAGAGCACCTTAGAGTATTTGAGGTGAGATATTTTTGCTGTGTTTGGGCTAGTGGTATTACAGGTACCTGGGTAAGCCTCTTCAGCTAAATAAGCGGACACTGTTTGTCGTACTGTATTTTCTGATTTTTGTATGTTATTTTCATCCAAATCCGATATAGGGCTATATGAGACTATAGTAACTGCTTCAAGTTCGGAAACTGTTGTTCTCTACCCAGCAAGAACTAGGTGACATAGAGAAACAGTACTTTCTTTTCCATTTGGTAACTTAAGAGGAACGTAATCGAGATTCACCTGAATCAGCTGATCTTTTCGCAGAGTAGGCTCGTACTTGTTGTTCTGAACGATGGGCACTTTCCCCAGGAATCGTCAACCAAGAAGGAACAAATCTTCCTTTTGTAGATTTTCTCGGATAATAAGCCATACATTCATGAATATTACAACTTACCGTTGTACACAATTAAGAACAAGTCGAGTGGAAAACGTCAGATAATACGGCTTTCTATTGATGCACAGGTAAATCTCCCTTTTTTAAGGCTAAGTTAATCGTCCTCCACAGAGTTCCGTTCAGTCTATCTATCGTTTCTCCGTGGGTTGTACTCAGTAGATTTACTTGTACCTATTATATGTCTTGAAAAAATCTTAACTCATCCGACATAAAACTAGGTCCTATATCAGTGTACATAACTTGGTATTCCAAATTTAATTAAGCAAGTCAATACAGTTCAAGTGAGCAAGTGTATATGTGCAAAAGCAAAAGGGAAACGACTATATTAATCAATGATAGTCAATACATAATTTTCTCCTTGATTTGAAAGAAGCGGAACCTTAAGTTCTATATTCAATCTTACGAAGGGTTGAGTAACTTTGATTAATTTGTTCCCTTCGTTAACAAATACTGACTTTTCTACTGCACACACATTACATTTTGCTCATTCTCTTTATTTCCTCTGTTGAGAATCGCGAATTTCTCGCCCTGATAAAGTTCGACATTTTTAATACTCCAAGATGAGAGATTATTATGTAATTCTTTAAAGTCAATATTTACGAGATTACAATTAACGCCTTTTTGATGTCCGATCGATATTTAATACCATATTTTTAAGTGGAACGTTCAATTCGTCAGCTATGAATATTGTCGTTTATTGTCTTCGGAGCTTTATGATTATCAAAATTGTCGGAAAGAGTATTTTTGTTCATGAAAAGAATGAAATACTTACATTCTAGGTAATGATTGCATTCCCTGATTGCCTCGATGATCGCGTTAGCTTCTTTCTCTACTGAAGAGTGGCTTCATATAGAGAGGTTTAGAGTTCCGAACCAGAGAGCAACAAGTGTGTCGTCTTGATTTAGCGTCGCAGATAGGCTCATTTAGTTTAAATTTTAAGGGGTTTTTCCTCGTTTAGAATCTTTACTACAGTTTTTTCTAGTCGCCCTTTAAATTATTTAAAGGGATTACTTATTTTAGTAAGTAAGAGGAATACAGTGTTGTTATTTAGGATCTGGAATCGACTGTAATAAGCGAAAATGATGACGATTCGCCTCTGAGATTTTATATTGTTTTGGAGTCTGGTCTAATGATCCTTTTTACTTACTTAATAGCCACCTTTGAAACTGTCATCACACCTGCATTCTCATCTTTCTATTGCTCCTTTCTAACTGGTTCGTCTTCCTCTTCACTCTCTTCTAATTAATCTTTTTACACTTATGTAGCCCCCTGCACATCAGTAGCATTACCGCCTTGCTCGGGGTGAAACGATTAAAAGAAAAAACTCCATCTGTAATCCTAAACAGCGTCTTTTTGAAATTATACAGTTTACCACCGGCTTCAAAAGCTATGTAAAGGCAGTTTGCTTTACGTAGGGAAACTGGACGATACGCACATTTTAGATCTAATTTAGAGTACAGACTCTAAATTGCTATTTTCGAAAGTATTGCTGTAAACTTAGGTAGAGAATAGGCATCTTTTATGGTGAAAAGATTTATTGTTTTTTTTAATAATTCATTCGCGCTCTCCACCAAAGAGACAGACTCAGTTATATCTAAATTCAACAGGATTTTTATTTCCTTCCTTATTATTATTGCCTGCTCTTATCTAAGGTATCTTTGGGGTTTTACAGATATAGGTCTACAGTCCGGGGACAAATTTTCAAACAGAGGAGATGCTAGTTCATTCACACTGTTTTAGGTGTGGTATGTCACTCTCATATCAAGTTTTCTTTTTTTAACATGCCTTGAAATTCTTGTCCGAGGATCATATATGCACACAAATTATCCATTAAGGATAATTTCTTTTTGTAATTTTCTGTAAGATTCGCTTTGCTGATAGTAGAGTTAGTAGGTTTAACATTCAAGCCCGTAGACTAAGCTATCTTAGCGTCGATAAAACTATGACTATTTTCAGAATATATAAAATGGGTTATTGAAATCAACACCCAGTGAAGACAGTCTGTTTCATGCATGTAAGCAATCAATCGTCAGACCGTTTGATGCTGACTTCAATGTAATCTGTTATATTTATATATGCTCAATCCCTGATATTGAGCAGGTTAACCCTTAGATTTAGTATGCTTTAAAACTATATTTTATCACACACACACACATACACATACATACATACAAACACACACACATATATATATATATATATATATATATATATATATATATATATAAAGAAAAAATTAATGATAGTCTGCCATCAGTCGTGTTTACCATTTATCGTAGAAATAATGATTTGATTTTAGTTGAGGATTTTGCACACCAATGTGTATATGTATACATATACACATTGGTATATATATATATATATATATATATATACCAATAATATATATATATATATATATATATATATATATACCAATAATATCTACATCGGCCACACCACAAATTCGCTCTCACGGCGTCTGACGTTGCACTTAAATAAAAATTCAAATATATTCCGTCATTTAGAACAACACGGTTATCAACGCACACTTCTGAGAAAAACGCTTGTTGATAACACGTACATACTCAAACAAGAAAATAATAAGCAGAAACTAAAAATCCTCGAAGCACTCTACATTAAACAGTTTAAACCTGGTTTGAATACAATCAATTTCGATATTTCCAACAACGTACTCAAATGTCTGTAATCAGACCAGGGACCACAACACCACTATTTTGTCACTGTCTTCGGCCATCCGCCACGGTAGGGATGGACTTATATTTTCAATTCAATTATCTTTATTGTTAATAGCTTAAATGTTCTATGTTTACTGTGTGTTATTATTTACTCTTTGATAATGGCTTATGTGAGCCGAAAGCTTAGACCTGATAAAAAATTCAACAAATACTGTGATTTTTTGTTGTCTTTTAACGACATCACCATCAAGTATATCAGACGGTATGAACGGATCCTACACAAAATTAATAGACAAAACTTGTCTATATTATTCAATGAAACCTGCATTAATATATATATATATATATATATATAAAGTATGTATATTTTGGCTTGGCAGCATCTTTTTTTAAACACTTTGTGTTAAACAATAGAGACAATTTAGTCTTGCATATTTTCTTTTGTATCTTCTCATATTTTCTAATGTGGCTTTTTTTATTTCCGAATTGCATTTATGTAAAAATTGTCCAAAGGTTATCCGAGTACTTTCGAACGTCATCGTTCATCATCAGGGTTAAAATTACATTTTAAACATCAAAAATTGCCTTGTAGCAGGAAATGTATTACGACATTTTGAAGAAACTAAAAAAACGTTAAGATAAGTTTTAAAAATTCAAGGGAAATAATGATGTAAACAACATGCACGCGTGAAGATATGTGATCACGTAGATGCGTGAATTTTTGATAATATGGAATTGTTAAAGATTTTTCAATACTGTAAAAAAAAAAAAATTAAAATTAGACGCCTAAAAATTTGCAGACAATGTGCAGACATAAGAAGCACTTTATTCGGTCCTTACGGTTGTTAGATGGTTTGTGAGTCCCTTTCTCCCAGTTTATTGCTCTTGTGGAACTTTACGTTTACACCCACCTTACATTTTAATTAATTTTGATTAAAATTTTATTTTTAAGCGAGTTTCACCTTCCCTTCTACAAGTCATATTTATGTTTCCTGTTTATCATTTAAACATTCTGCTAACGAGCACCTTCGATAAAAGTGTTGGCTGAAATGGTCCTAATGTCTTACATATATTATGACGTCAATCCTTCAATTATATATATATATATATATATATATATATATATATATATATATATATATATATATCATGCAAAATTTAAATATGGTAAAGACCCAAACATGACGTGGAGCATAATGAAAACAGCCAAGATTTACAACGGTGGTAAAATATGTAGACTGTGCCAGGAAGAGAAGTTAGCTCTTATGTTATTCCCAAATAAAAATGATTTTTTTTATTTTTATTTATTTTTTAATTAGTGCTTAAATGGCAAAGTAAATATTTGTTTATATGTCTGCACATGCCCATTACTTAATTTTTCTTCTTAAGTATCTTGTTTTGGCTTCTAGAACTATTTGTATAAGCATAGTTTGTAGTTTTTGCTGTTAATGCATTATGAGGCTGCCCTTTTTATAATTTCCCATTTAAATTTGGTCGGAATATTGTTTTCTTTTTGGTTCCATATGTATCAAAGTCCATATGGACCCACATTGAAAAAGTGTTGTGGTGTTGGGGGAATATATTTTTTGTCAAAAGACATTTTGTGGTTATAACATGTCTCCTTGTTTTTTGTTTTTCTGTATATATATAAACTTGTTCGTTTGTGTCAATGTTATTAGTTACAGTAGCTTTGTATAATATATTATTGTATATTATATCATTGTATATTACGTATAATGTTATGTGTTGTTATATGGGTATTTTAATTTTCAAATTAATTTCAAATTGATGGTATTATTATGCAGTTAGTTATTACTATTGTTGTTAATTTTCTTTAATACTTTTTATTTTGTTACTTATTATTTCCCATGTCGTCTATGCAGATGTAACCAATTTTGATTGTATTTTTATTGATACTGTTTTGATAATTAGGGAAATGTTTGTTCTCTATTTCGAAGAATATTTTCCTATTTTTGTTTTATTTTATAATCATAGGATGGATTGAACCAGTTTTGGTTTTTATTTTATTTTTGTTTTTTATTTTTTGTCTCGCTTTCATTTTTGTATTCTACTTTGTTTAAATATTCAGTCTTTCTTAGGGCTGAATCGTATCTTTCTTTTACTTTCGTTGAATAACTTAAGTATCTGGGATATTCAAAACCCGAGGGGAAAAATTACTGACATCCAGTAACAAGTGACTACATCACTTGTAAACAGATTTCCAAGAATATTTTCAGCGTTGACTTTATCGTTTCGAAAACGAAATGCATAGCTTTAGCTTCCCAAAAGAAATACTTTGAAAGTTACAGACAAATGATTTCAGAGGACTATTTTGGAAATTAAATTGTCCTACTTTGCTCGAGTGCGTATATATATATATATATATATATATATATATATATACTGACACAATTTTTATTTGATAAAAAAAAAATTTCATCATTAGGATACGGAATAATTTTAAAACCATATCTGCTCTTTCGAGAAGATGATGCAACTATCCTTATACATAGATGAAGAAGGAATGTTCAGTACGTTAGCGGCAATAATATTTCTTTTATTTGGAATAGAATACTTTTTACTTCTTTGTCGAAATATTTATGACTAATTCATGTGTAAAACATCATGTATCAAGCCACATTGAGAAAAAGAAATTAAAAAATTATACAGAAAGAACCTCAAATAGTCAGAATTTTAAGGACAGCATAACTAATAGTAAAATAACTCATGTTGATTTTATATTTAGCTATTTTTAATAAAGCTGAATATTGATGTCCTATAGTACATTGAATTCTAGATAATTTCCTCGCAGTGGAAAAATAGTTTTGCGGCAAAGGAGATGTGGTTCTACCCAAAAGTAATGAGAATACTATAAAATAAAATGTTAAAGACGAGGAAGATTAAAGAAAATGAGAATGAAAGGGACACTTTAATGACGGGAGAATTGGAAATTGGGGCTTGGAGAATTTCACACTCGCACATCATATAGAAAGTAAGAAAGACAGATGGAAACAACGAGTAACGTACGAGTTTGCATAAATGGATGGTATAACAGTGAGCAGAAGAGATAGATAGATAGATAGATAGATAGATAGATAGATAGATAGATAGATAGATAGTGTGTGTGTGTGTGTGTGTGTGTGTGTGTGTGTGTGTGTGTGTGTGTGTGTGTGTGTGTGATCAACCTTTGCTTAGTGCTATAAACAATATGAATTCGTGGAGAGCCATGATAACCCACATCTTGAAAGGACCTGGCATTTAATAAAAATGTATAGTTATATTTAAGGAACAAAATTATAACAAATTATGAATAAAACTGAAACAGAATTTGAAAAAGAACGAAAGCTATGTATATATTATTGACTATAGTGCCCAGTTATATTAAAACTTTTAAATCTGATCTGTAATTTCTCGTATTTTATTAGAAAATATATTTTTTTATTTAAAAAAAAACAGAGATTTTATTTTGGATAATAAAAATGAGTACTTTGACAATTGTTTTATTTTACAGCGAAACTTGATTCGGCTTTCTAAATATTTTGAATTGATTTAGCTCGTCAATCTCAATCGTGAAAATCATCATTAAGTTTCCCTATGACAAAACCTTTACTACAAACGTTGTCGGCAAATCAGTATTTGAATTAGAAACACATGCAATTTTAAATTTGTTATCAATGATGATCTCAAACAGTATCTCACCTACTCATTTGATGCTTTTCCTTTCATTGGATAGTATGTGTCATGCACGTTTCTGTGCGTTAAGTAAAAAATGTCTTGTATTGTGGATATAATTTATCAACGTGTAAAATTAACAAGCAATAAATCAATATTGTTGGAAAGTTTTGAGACATAATTCAGAATTCTGTATATTCCACTTTGGTGTTACTGGTCGATGTTCAAGTCCAGATAAAGACAAATTACTCTCAGATGGAATCTTGAGTCAGCATAAATGTAGCTATTTGCTAAGAAAGAATACTATGGACGGAACGAGGAAGCTTTAAGGAAAACGAAATAATAATAAAAGGAAAACACTAAGAATCATAAAGAGTGAATTGAAATTTCTGAGACACATAATGAGGAAAAAAGTTTGGAAAATTTGACACTCACAGAACATAGATAAGAGAGGGGAAACAGTGTGTAAGCTTCCTAACGAGTTCGAATAAATTTTATTTGCAGAACATGACCTAGGAGGTATAAGAAGATAAACATTACTTACAGCTAGGCTAGAAAATTGTGGATAGCCATAATCGCTTACGTCCAGAAGAGACTCAACACGGAATTACCAATGGTGTAACAGATATCGGTTCACAATGATAAATTTAAGAGCCGAGTTCAAATTCCAGTCGAGGTCGTTACATTCACTTACACTGGAAAAGTATGAAACTATCTCTTCCCTCCAGCTATGCACTAAATAGTAGTAAAATACAATACTGACTCTCAAAAAAGAGCGATTCGAATCTCACCGTGGTAAAGTTTCTCAAGAAGGTAACTTTTTGATTTTATCAGTCTGGAGGAGGTGATCTTAGCGCGTGGCACCTTTGGAAAGTGCTTAAAATCATACCACGCGTTAATCTAAGCGTTGTGAGTGAAATTAGGTAGACGGAACCCTTTGGAAGCCGTCGATGGTTGTGCTAGCATGAAGTCACAAGTCATCGTGACCGAGGGTTTGTGTGTCTTTGCCTTGTTTAGACTGTTGATCATGCTAAATAACGCGCTCTCTCTCACAAACTGTAAAAATTTAAATGCAACATCAGTTGCCAGCTTCTATCTCCCTGAATTCTATCCATCTTTTATCCTTCTTCAACACCCTCTGTAATCTTTTTCCATCTCTCTCTCTCTCTCTCTCTCTCTCTCTCTCTCTCTCTCTCTCTCTCTGTGTGTGTGTGTGTGTGTGTGTGTATGCGTGTGTGTGTCTAACCTCCTGTGCACTGGTGGCGTTTAGGCCTTACTTGGGGTAATAGGATTTTTAAAAATCCATGTTACTGTTAAACATCGTATAGAAGAAATTACTTTTTCATTTCATATTATTGGAATATCAGCGGGACAATAAAATAGCTAATAAGCAGTAAATATTTAACTTTTTCCTGGCGTCAAAAACAGAACAAAGGATTATCACTGTGTCAATGTTACCACTTTAATCTGGGCGCATAGATAAATACACAGCGTACATCTTCCTGGAGAAAGAAATCAAATTCAAATAAACACATCAAGAAAAGTGGATGACGCAATAAAAGAAAAATAGAAAAAACGTGGGGGAAAGGCCGTAAATTGGAAAGTAATTTTGAGAGAAAAAATTAATGTTGAAACAGGCACGAAAAAAACTATTAATGTCTGAAAAAAAAAAAAAGAAGAATTATAACGTTGTCAGAATAAGAAACAGCAGTAAAGAAAAACACGAATATATATAATAAAAAACAAAGAAGAATAGAAAATCAAAATATCAAACATAACAATGTAAGTCAGAAAAGATAGAAATAAGAAATTCAAAAGGAAACAAATGAATACATAATACTTAAAAGGACATAACGTGCAAAAAGAAGAAAAAAATTCAAAGTAACGAAAAATGTTACAGCAGAAAGAAAACTAATCATGGAAACAGGAAAAATGTAGTGACTATTTTGAGAAGTATATTTCTTTGTTAAATTCAATTCTAGTGCCGTACAAGCTTTACTTCAACCCCTTACTAAAATGTACTTAATTTTGACTAAGGCTAAATCCATTGAGTATCGAACTCACCAAATCGCAACGCCCATCAACTCAATTACCACACTAATCATTGCCCTAGAAAAACAAGTATCATTCATTGTAGCTACCTTTCGTTTTAGATTCGGTCGTGCCTTGACTTACGAGTTTAATTCGTTCTGTAACGGAGATCGTAACTCAAATTACTCGTATGTCAAATCAATTTTCCCCATTGAAATTAATTGAAATGCCATTAATCCGTTCTGGATCCCCAAAAACACAGCATTTTATCATTTTTTTTTTTTTTTGTTAGATGTTTTTAAATAAGACAAAATGTATAATGTACCTCGGAGATCAGATGACTTAAGGATTCTGACGGAAGTGAAAGAAAAAGGCTGAACTCAATAACTGAATCTTATTCACTAACTTTTGCCCAGTTACAACTCTTTCGAGGTGTTTCTTTTTAATAATTTCTTTTACCTCACTTATAGAGATAACCTCCTCCGGCTTCTTTTTAATAATTTCTTTTACCTCACTTATAGAGATAACCTCCTCCGGCTTCTTTTTAATAATTTCTTTTACCTCACTTATAGAGATAACCTCCTCCGGCTTCTTTTATTTCCTCTCCATGTACTGCTGCGCCTGTAGCTCCGCCATTATCAGTTCCTCGGAGTGATCTTTGATGAACTCGTTGATGTCACCTTTATCCATGTTCAAGCCGAGGGACTTGCCGAGGGATATAATCTTCTCTACCACTGCCGGTTCGGGTTCAGGTCATTCAAAATCCGTTTCAGACAAAACGTCACACTACAGCTTCTTCCACGCAAAAGTCAAAGTTCTCTTTGTAAACACCCTGCCATGTCATATCGATAATTCTAGCCCTTCAGAATTCTCTGTCACATCAAAGCAGTGGTGGTTGTGTTGCTTCGTTTTGGTACAATTAGAAGATAACACAAACTTGAATTAGTGATGTTTATTTTGGGTATAAAACTTTAGGTTTTTGCATCAAGTTACAACCTTTAAATTTTGTGTGGATACAGGAGCAGACTAGCTAAATTCTCTTCACTGTGGGATGCTAGTAGTAAACGAGCCTATCCCTTCTGGATTCTAGTGGTCAACTAACTAGCGTCTTTCCTTTTTCAAATCTCCTACCCAAAACTACTGTCCTTAACTCCTACTTTTTACTCCTACTCTTACTCCTACTCCTACCAAAAGAAACGGTTCCTTATTTTGCCGCCCAATTTTGAATTCTTGGCGTCAGTGTGTCTATCTTTTTCTATTTTTAGAACACTCGCCATTTTATAAACCATAACAAGGTGTTTGGTAAAGAATTTTTTAAAATTAGAAATCACCTGCTGGTCTATGGGCTGCAGGATAGGGGTGGTGTCGGGTGAAAGGAAGAGAACCATTATAAAATTTCGAGGATTTCGCTTCGAGGTTAGGTGGGTGAACAGGTGCTTTGTCCAGGACGAGAAGGGCTGGCAGCGGTAGGTTGTTTTCCGGGAGATATTTCTTAATACCAGAATCAAAGAACAAATTCTCCCACTCATCAAAGAACTGTCTGGTGGCTTACGACTTTGGTTTTTTCCCTCCACATAACCTGTAGTTTTTCTTTCAGAATCTTTTGTGACTTAAAAGCTCTGGGGTTTTTCAAATGATAAAAGCAGCGGCTTAATATTGAAGTCGTCACTCGCATTGGCGCACAGTGCGTGAGTTAGCCTATCTTTCAGGGGTTCGTGAACTGGCATCCTCTTCTCTGCACTTATATGTCCTCCTTGGCATCTTCTTCTAAAAAAGAAAGTCCTGTCTCGTCACAGTTTAAGACATGTTGAGAGATGTGTTCTTCGGTTGCAATAAATCCGGCAAATTCTCAGCTGCCTTCATATCTGCGCTCGCTGCATCATCATGCCGGACAACAGAGTGAGTGTCGGTCTTCTTTTAAAAAATCTCGAACGAGCCCTGATTGGCTGATGCCTCGTCAGCCAAAGTGCCTTGGGTCTGCTTCAGCAAATCAGTATAAATAGCTCGTGCCTTCTCACAGATTATAGCCTCCGTCACAGTATCTCCTGCAAGCTGTTTCTCCATACTCATGGATAGATGTCCGCTGTTTAGAAAGTATTTTAACGCCTCTCGCCGGTTTTATAGCCTTTGTCCATTTCTTCTGCTTTAGTGCAGATCGTAAAATTGGCTACACTCTTGCTGCTTCGCCAAGTCGAGTACACACACAATTTGGTTTTGTTTTCGTTAATTTCTTTTTTTTACTTCAATGAACATCATCCTTCTTTTTCTTATCAGCACTGTTCTTCCCCCTCATTTTCTTCGAACCCATTGTTGGAAAAACGAAGTAACCGCAAGCACAAATCCAAAGCACAACGCTGATGCTCTGTGAGCTAACCGCTTAAAGTAAAAGAGTGAGATACGGGATTCTGGGCGGATGTTGCGGCGTTCACTGTGGCATTTACTGTGCTAACTAGCAATGAGATATCTGAAGCTGGCTAGTAGCCCTAATTTTAGGTCTCAGCTCAAAGCAAAAATTCGACCAAGAGACGGCTCATATCTCAAAAACTCGTCATTTAGGACAGTCGTAAGTCAAGGTACCATTGTTCATTGTTTCTGACTGATGTGATTTTAAGAAAGAATTTCTATTCTTGCTGACGTAAATTGTTTCAGTCTAAGTATACGAAGTAATAATGAATCCATTTTTGCCATAAAGTTTGCATATTTTTTATTTAAAAATGTTTTCTATCAGAAAAGATATAAGAATTAAATGACTATCATAGTTACATGGTGGAGAATTGACACTTTTCAAAAGCAGTATACCATACGGCTTGTCCTGTGTGTTTTCTATAATTAGTTGATCTGGGCGAAGTGGGGAGGCGCTGGAAATGTTATCTTTAAATGTCAAGTGAACTTAAGTTAAACATGTTTTCTTTTGTTTGTTGTTTATTTCCTTCGAAGTAATTTTTTTTCAATCTTCGTTCTTTTTACTCCGTCGTCCTTATGATAGATAGTTTATATAATATTTCTCCCTTCTTTTCTTTTAACTAGTTCAAATACATTTTTTCTTTATTTTCTTCCCAATGTCTCTTTACTTTTTTTAGGTGAATACGCTTAGTTTTTTGTTTCTTCGTTATATAATCATGAACGAAATCCAAAGAAATACTTTTTTCTTCTTCCTCGTCATGCTCTGTTTTTCTTTAGTGAAATCGTTTTCTTTTCTTCCTTTCTTCTTTGCCCAAATGAGTTGCAACGCCGAAAATTACGTGAACTGTAACAATTTGCAAGGACTTAGAGAATTTATCCTTGACCCGTTGTCCTTTTCGGACGTGCACGCCATTTAACAGCATCGTCCAGGCTTGTTCAACGCGCAGTTTACTGATTGATCCTCGGTTGATTATCTCGCTTTTAAATCTTGGACATATCATAGTTTGATAGATCTAGTTTTACAAAATTTCATTAACTTATTTATCTATATTGCTAAGAAATATTAAACACATTTGTTTACAGACACGCCCAGTAAAAAAGTAGTTTTTATATAACTTCTTCCTTAATATTTGATCAGCTTTTTACAGAAAATCCCTTCCCCATCATATGTTGGCCAAAATATCATTTCAAATTACAGCTTTAGCTAAAAAGTTTTCGAAGTGTTTTTGTATTAAGACTCTTCTAGCAAGAGCCATTCATACATATAAAGCAATAAATCAAATGTTAGGAGGATAATTTCACATTCAGGTTGAAAAAAAGTTAAATGTATTAATTGGTTTTACTGGATAGTGTAAATAAAGAAATAAAGTATAAGTTTAAATCCAGCTTGTTCTCTGTTGATTATTTTCGAGATGGTATTAATATCATTTTACACTAAAGTCCTAAGTGATTCCTTAACACAAATCCTAGATCTAAGACTAACCTTAAACTTAAATGAATGGTAATATTGACATTCAGTTCACCATCATCCCAAATTTAACTATTATTTCTAGTCATCAATATAGATATATCTCAAATCTAACATTAACATTAACCTAACTTTAAACCATGAAAAAACTTACCATAAATTGAGCTTGATTCTGTGCCCGTTTATCTAAATATAAACCAAACATATTTCTAACAATAAACACAGCTGTATTTTTTTTCAGAAACATTAACTCTAGCCTTAAACGTTACCCTTACTCATATTCTTAACAAAAATCTTAAACTTATCGGTAACAGTAAACCTAAAATTAACAATAACCTTTAAAGTTAACCGCTAACCTTCGACCATAATGTCTCTTATATTTAACAGTATATGTTTAGAAAATTATTTGCTACCTCAATACACTATATATATATATTGGCAGACACGTTATTTCATGGCAAATCGGAAGTATAGGCCTATATCTGCCTAAATTTTTTTCGGCAGATATATTTGCTTTATATGTATTTATATACATATATAATTAGAGCTCTCTTCGAGAGTTATCTTACCACTGCATGTACAGGATACTCCTTTGGATTCTTCTATATATACACCATATGCTTATATATATATATATATATATATATATATATATATATATATATATTTCCAAATGGAACAACCAATGAAGATGTAAATCTTATAGCCTTTTTTGCAAGCAGAAGGATTAGATGCACTTATGTTACAGTCATAAACGTGTCAATATTATTTCTAGTACAAATAGCAAACGTCTGTTGTACTAAACGCCGCTGATTAGGGCATTTACTGAAGCTTATTGTTATGTTAAGAGAACAGACATTTACATTCATTTTGTTTCGGATAGTTTCTGAATTGTTGTCCAAGAATGGGATGATTAATGATGAATGAGAAACCGATCATTTGTTTATATCTTAGAAAAACATGATTGTAATACATCCCAGTCTTTCAAAGTCCAATAAGTGTTATAACCCGCCTCTTAATGCCAAATTTGATGTTCCAAATAAATAAATTAATGGAAAACCAGAGCCTTTCAGCTAGAGAAGCTAATTGCGTCTTCTGACTGCTTACTATCCCTATAGTAGAGATAAAATGCTAGTAATTATTTTTACTTATATTAGTTTATATTCATATCTGTCTGCATTCCAATAACTACAAAGACTTTCTAGTGAGACATTCACTATAACTATGTGAAACATTTCTTCATTCAGTTTGAGAAGCACGCACGCAAGTTCCTTTTTTCTCTTTGAATTATATTTTGATGATAATGACTTCTCATTTCCGAGAAGACCGTCTGCTGGAGGGGGGATAGTCAATCCCTGTTACAGATTCCTTTTCAGACACATCTTTGTTTCTTCAGCACTCAAATCTCAACCTATGATTTATACTATAATTATGCCAAGCAGAACTTCGTTACAGTTTCTGGAAGAGAGCGCTTAATCTGGCATGATCGAAGTTGAATAAGAACAATATGCCCAAATCTTCGATCCTAATAATTTGTTACTTCGTGCTTTCATAACCATAAACAGCTTCTGAAAAGATTACTTCACAAGGATTGTGAGGTTAACCCTTTTCAGCCACATCCTAACTGTCGTTTTTCAGTGACTTCCCAAAACGTGTCGCACGCTGTGATCGCCCCCTCTTGTCATTATTATGAAGAAGTTACCACCTTGAGTAATGATGATATTTGAACCCTGTTCTAATTATCGGAACGCTAATATTGTTATGGTCTAATATGCAAATAATTCAGCTATTTGTGTGATACCTCAATCCTTCGATAGCAATTATATCGAGAGGTGATTTGTTCTTTTCTACTGCTTACCAATCCTTTTGCCGGTTTTTTTTTTTTAGTTTTTTTTTTTCTAGTTTTTTTTTTTCTAGTTTTTTTTTGTTTTAATTTTGTTTAACGGCATATCAACCTCTGTGGGTTATTTAATGCCAAAAGGGTTGGGTTTTAAGGTATTTTTTAATGTTTACTTATAGTGAAAAGATTATTTTTTAGATTTTAATGATAATTTGTTTTTATTCTTTTTTATTTTAGAAAACTGAAAAAGTCTTCTAGTTTTATATTCAAAAATGTTTTGCTGAGAATAATTTTTTCTTCAAAAATGTATTGATGGTAATTAGTGTTTTGACCCTAGTTTGGGGGGTCAGCTGTTTGCTCATAGCGGAGACCCTAACAGGTGTCACCACTCCGGGTCAGGTTGAACCTGGGAACAACAGCAATTAAGAGGTGGTTCTATGCACCTCACAACCTCCCAATCAGAGGTCTTGCTGCTGGATGCAGTTTACTGTCATGCTTAGGACCAGCAGGTTATTTAAAACCAGACACTATTTTTAAATTGTAATGATTTTTTGGAGATAATAATGATTTAGAGATGCACGTTTTGCTACTTAATCTATAGGTGGGGAGAGAAGAGTTGTATTTATAATTTTCCTAAAGATATTTGCGCGTAAGTGAATATAACGAACCCAATTGGAATTGGAACTCTGGTTTTCGATTAACAATTCCGAGCCATTATCTATTACACCATGCACACATTCAAGCTTTAAGCATCTATTATTTCTAAGCTGTCATCTATCTAGCTACTGATCAGGCACGACGTTGTTTAACTTTGATGATCGTACTGAAATCGGGGTTCCAACGTAATATGGCCGTAGGCTTATGTCAACTTAAGAGTTCTGCTCCTTTTGAAATATCTGTGAAACTTGTTATTTCCATTTCTTGTTTTGTATGATTGTATCAAAATTGTTTGCAAACGTTTATTGTTATTATTCAGTGAGAGAGTAGCATACCACAATATGACGATAAATTACAAATATATGAATCCCATTGTATTTATCAGAACACATCGTTTACTAAGTGCATACTAGACACATGAATCGCAGCCAAGTGTGAATGATGTAGTAACAGGTTTTGACAAAAGCACCTTGCAAACAGAAATACATTTAAGTCAGGTAGCTCAATACACTCAGCTACTCTTCGATTTAGGTGTTTACCAGTATCTCATCATTTTAATAAAAAAGAACAACCCGGCCATGATGCATCCTCGCTACTCCTGCTCTTGAACAGATTGGGAAGGGGGTTAACTGGTTAAGATCAAGCAACGAACAAGCAAATATGTGATACTAAAACGGATATATACAGCAATCTATCTTGACTCTCAATGATAAAACGTGTACATGTATATACGTCTAGAGGCCATGAGAACCTTGTATGATGTTTATTATTATTGTTAAAAACGGTGTGATCTACGCCATTCCTATGTAATGATAATGACAATGTGACATATCAATTTTATTATTTTAACTTCTACTAATGCATCAAATCTAATAGTTATTTATTTGCCCAACTTCTTTTCACAGGAATTACTCAGTGAATTATATTACACTTCCGTTCAATTCGTTTTAGTTTTGATACTGTACCTTGGAACCAGACAACAATTAGAAAGGACCATAAATATCAAGTTACTGATCTCGACGTGACCGATCTGTACAATAAAAGCGCAATGCCCTGTGCAGGAAATACAATCTTTGCCAGGAACAAACACTCCGTGATCGCGAATCACATTGATTTTTCTTGGACTCGTTGAGGATAACGATTATCGACTTGACGTAGATTACTGTTCCAAATGGTCAGAACTCTTTATCGAACACCAATCACATTTAAATTGATGATGAGGGCCTGATACAATACAAATCTAAACTGTGTAATTATTTACTTCTATTAATACACTTTATATGTATACTATTCTCTCTAAATTAAACGATATAACAGAAATTAATATGAAAATAAATATAAATTTTCACCGTAATCTACTGCAAGTGTCGGGTTAAATACCATTTTTTTGTGCAAAATACGAGAACTTTTTAACAAATATTGAAAGCAGTAGGGGGTTGCATTATACACAAGTACACGTTTTCAGAATCTTTTTACTCAGCTTAAAGTCTCTTAGCTGAAACAATAAGATTGGAAATACACCCAGTAAAATAGATAAAATACAAAGTAGACAGCTATTGATTACAATCATTTGATATAGTAGCAACATGTTTCTCTCTCGGTTCTTAATATCAGCAATATTTTTTCTCTCTTCATTCTTAATGAATGATAATTTTTCTAGTTTATTATTATTCATGAATATAACAAAGTCATATCAAACAGAAAATTATGCTAGATTATTTAAGACCTTAAAATGTATTACTGGATATGTCTAGTTAACACCTTTTCCTAAAAATTCAAAAATGTTTTGAAACATAAACACGCAATGGTTAAACATCCGGTTCATTTCCGTTCTTTAATATAGTGAAAAATTAAATATTATAGTAAAATATATGTACGACATTTAAAATTTTGAAGGATAATATGGTACAACTTTTCAAAATTAGTTTATATAGAGATGGCTATAATACGATGTCGTGGGATGTAATTTATTCACTGTTTTTAGTTTCAGAAATAACGAAGTCGTATTATGCTGAAGTCGTATTATACAGAAGGAAATACACTAAGTAGCAAGATTAGCAAATGCTACGGGCACTGCATTTTGAGGACTTGTATTAAACACTTTCAAGTCATTTGATGACGTCAGCATCCTACGAGCTATGATGTTAAAGTTTACGTATTAGGAATAGTTTTGTACTATGTGGCAGTAAACCTAAATATCTAATGCAGATATCCCCACTCATTTTCGATACGTAAGTATTAAAGTGAATTTTTAAAAATAAAAAAAGCTTTATTGAAGCTTTGATTTTAGCTTTAATTGAAAGTTCAATGATCAGATTTACTATTTTCAGTAAACAAAATACTCTGGTGTATTTCAAATAGAAATTACATTGATTTGAATATGCTATTCAAATGCTATTAGTTTTTTTTCCATTTTCGACAGATTGATAGGTTTGTAATCAAAATTCGATTCTCAGTTTTAAAAATCTTGCAAAAATAATATACATCTGTGACATTATTTTTTGAAAATATACACATTTAAAATTAAATTAATCAGATGTGAAGCAACTATTATTTGTTTATAGCATGAAATTTAGAATAAAAGTGTTTTTAATCACAGAAAACATTATTTAGACGCGTTAACGACAGCTAGATGTGTTAAGCTAAGTATGGTGACCAGAAATGGCATAAATTTATGAAACCTAAATGAATGTTTTGTAAGAGGAAGAACCCTTGAAACACGTGACCTTTTAATGATATGCCTTTTATGATATCTCGTAATTAAAAACTGGACAGTTCTACAAAAAAATTAAAAATTGCTTTAAAAAATCTAAATGCGAAATGATTTCTATTAAACTTTTCAATTTTCAATGACTAAATATACTCTTTAATAACTTGATAACAGAATATAGACAATGATTGGAAAAAATTTAAAAGATGTTTGAAACATTATAAATCATCATAAGTAACAAAGTAAAAATGAAAACAATTTTTGTAAAAATTCATTATTCATCGATTTTTTTTTCAGAATATGATATCTCTAATGTATATATTTTATAAAAACAAATGTTTATCTAATTTTTAAAAATGGCATGGTTTTATTACATTTTTTATTTTACTATTTGGAGTTGATTTTCTAGGGAAGTTTGAAAAAAATAGATGATTTACATTCCCTAAGAGTCCTGCATTTAACTAATGAAACATAGTAATTGAAGAGAGGGTAACAGATGTAAAAAAAAGAAAATTACCAAGGTTTTCAAAACATAATACTTTCAAAACTATTTTCATTCATTTGTAAATAAGTTCTGAAAGTTTCATCATGATCAGACAATTATTTGATTTTTGCAAGAATTTCCAAATTAATTTATATTTCACTAAAATATCCATAGTAATCTTCTGTACACCGCTGATGCAAAAAAAGAACGTGTCAGAAAGGATTTTTTAAATAATCAAAAATAATTTGGTCGTTCCTCTTAATAATAACATGAACATTTTGACAATGAAACTTTTCCATCATGCTATGCTGTTTCTTTTGGTGGGAGTTGTCAGTGAAGTTGGGGAACTTAATCTAATGGCGTGGGTAAAAATTCGACTCACTTTAACAAGTATTCCTCATTCACTTTGGGTATAGTTCTATTCTCTAACCAGTTAAAAGAAGTGACTATTAAAGTAAGAAAACTATAAAAAATAACAGTATAAATATTTCCTCTTTTCTATTTTCACAAATGTGAAATCTATTTTTACTAACAATAGATAATTATAAAAACTTTTCCCCACTTCTATATTTAATAGATGACATTAATGGCAGTCAATAGCTCAGTTAAGGAACATAAGGTAGACAATGATAGATACAAATAAATCTGGTTTTAAATAAACCCCAGCTCATTACAAGAGCGTTTCATCGAAGTAGTAATGATTCGTGAGATATTCCAACAGGTCATTACGACTTCGTAGTAAAGTCAGTCCTCATTCAGTGCTCTACATTTGGAATAAGACTAAGTTATCCTTAATTAATACTAAATTAAAAATAACAAACCTTGTTACCTGATATATGTAATAAGTTTTATGTGGCAAATGTATAAACTTCGATATGTCAACATGGTGATATAGAACAATGTCAACTGTGTTAAATATGTAATTAGAAAATCTAATGGCAACAACTTATTAAGGATATGCATATATTACTATTTCTTAATTTTCTAAAATAAAGAAATAATAATTTACAAGAGCAAAAGAGAATTTGATTTTCTAAGTGTTATAATGTGTCTATGAGTAGAGTTCAGTCACTCCTATATATATATATATATATATATATACCAAAGGTGTGTAAATCGTTTAAATATGCAAAAGGGAACAGTTCTTATTAAAAGCAGTGGGGAGAGAGATGCTAAACGAAAAAAGGAAGGATATCAACTTTCTTGGCAAGAGAGTATTAGAGAAGGAGATAAAGAGATTGACCCAGAAATAATGAATTATATTAAATCGCTAAATTGATATCAGTCAGTTAAATGCCATACGTGATAAACGCTTGGGCGAACATGTCTCGAAAGAGACACGACTGACTGGGCAGGTGATTATCCCGCAGTAGGTTGCCATTGTTTTCTGAGGTAGACTGGTTGCCGACCAAGGCTATAGAACCCAATCTGTCCTGCTATTTAACCCATAACTGGAGGGAAGAGACGGATTAATACCGTTCCCAAGGGTATTTGCGCGTAAGTGAATGCAAGGAATTCAACTGGAATTCGAACTCGGCTCTATAATTTCTCGTTCCAAGAGCCGATATCCAATGCACCACATCATATAACCAAAGGGAAAAATGAAGGCTAAACAATCCAAAATGCGTAAGACATTAATGGATGGTAATAACTGTTGTTCAATGAATTTGCAACGTAGTTCCTCAGCTCCAAAAATAAGTAGAAGAAATTTGTTTTTTTATGACAGATTTGGTAAATATTTCAATAAGAGGAAGTTTTTTTAAATATTTTGCTTTCATGTCTTTCATTGTAATGTTAGTTTTTAGTCATGTGAATTTAAAAAGTTGTTATTATTATTAGCTTTTAGACATTTTAAAATTTAAAATTTTAAAATTCACACATATGCGACCTCAATCATAAAAGAACTGCCTGAAGCAACATTAATTTATGTATACATATATAGAATCCTACATTATTAGCCATTTTTAGTATTTCATGTTTGTATTTTTGTCTTTTCTGTTCATTTTCTTTACAAAACTAATGAGGAGATTCACAGAAATATGTTCACTATTGATATCGAGGATATTTAACAAAATAAATAAAAATTACTGTAGAATATGTGTCATTCTTATACTATGCCAATCCTTTTGTTGAATCACCAGATTTTTTAAGTTGTACGGTATCAACTCCGTTACTGAACCTGAAAGAAACGTTGTTTAAATTAGGAATTATGTTTAGATAACTCCCAAAGAACTATATTGCATGCGGATATAAAATGAATTCAGTAAATATTCAAAAACGAAAATGGGTGTAAGACCATATGTCTTCTCACCGTGCATATTCAACCTATACAGCAAGGCCATTCTAAAAGAATTAGAAGTCTTACCAGGATTCATTATTAGCGGCCACAATCTTAAACAGCATAAGTTATTCAGATGAAACAGTATTAAATAGCAGTCACAGAAAGGAAACTGCAATAACTTCTACAGAATTTAAGTGAAAGGGAAAGGAGAAGAAATAACTAAACATTAATTGCAAGAAAACAATACATGGATGTTAGCAAAAGGAACAACCCAACATACAAATTACGTATTCGGAGATACCGAAATCAACAATTTAAATATTTTGGTCGTGTTTTAACAGAGGAAGGAAATTGTTACACTGAAATCTAAAGTGTGGGTGTACAGGATGATACTGAGAATATCATGGACTGGACATTTAAGCAACGATGAAGTTTTAGAGAAAATTAGAAATGAAAAAGACTGTCTTACTTAACATCAAAAAGAGACACTTGTTATTTGTAAGGTAAATAATGAGAAAAGAGGGATTGGAAATTTTGATGCTCACAGAACAGCTTGAAGGCAAGAGGATTAGGAGAAAACAATGGATAACTTACCTATCGAGCTTGAGAAAAAGGATGCCAGAATAAGATTTGGTAAAGATAACAATTTATTAATACCTACAAAGGAGGAGAAATTGAAGAAAAAATTAGAACATGCATGAATATTTCGAAAACAATTTGTTAAAAACATGAAAGCAATTTCATTCTAACTCTGAAAAGAATTATAAAAAAACAACTTTAACACAAAATGTATGAATATTATAGGGCTAGTTTTTGAACTTGTTCACCCGTTGATTTTGTGAGCTTTTGTATTTCTTCGTATGAATCAGAACTCTCAGTATTCTAAATAGCGTAACAAAATTGATTATAACGATAAATTGACTTTTTTTAGAATCCTCTTTAGAATCCTCTATAATCGAATTCATGCCAGACTAGCAAGCTGGACACTTCAAAAAACGAAGGTCTTTGAAAACAATTTTGTTCAAATATTCATTAGTGTTCTCCACCAAATGTTGTGCTTATAGATAATATTCATTCTAAAAATGTTTGGTTTCTTATTTAATCATAGCACCACACGAGCCTTCCAAGTATAGGTCTGTAATCTTAAGACTACCTTAAACTCGCGGTGAGTCCATCGCTTCACCTGTAACCCCACCCCAAATATCACACCACTTCTTTACTGTTAACGATTCTACATAAGAGATCTGCTTCATCATTCGACCCCTAGCTTTATCTGGTCCATTGGGTGTAGTGCTGCTTTCATCAGTGGAAAGACTGGTTAAAAAGTCGATTTTCACGTCTTCCCACTTCATTTGATGTTCTCTATTAATGGCTTTTCAAGGTGGACAAATTGTCGATCTTACATATATTGCCATTTAAAACTCGACATTGTGAGCCTATTGACACATTTTAGCACTCAAAATGTACATAACTTGACAAATACATTATTGAAAATTCTCCTTTGACACGGGGCCACAGATTGGCAAGATAAAGCAATCAACATGCCTTGATCTTCATCGGAATCCTTCAGGTCTTTCACCAAACATTCTTCACGATCATTTTTCAGTTTTCTTATATCTTTTATGAAGCCCAAGTGATGAGACTTTATCTTTTTCCATCAAACAATTCTATCTACCCATTTTAAAATTTTAAAATTAATGAGTGTCTGCTGTCAATGTGAAACTTTAAAATTCAGAAGATTTTATAAATAATGGTTTCCATTTGTTTACGTCAGCGCAGAATGAAAGTCTTTCATTCTATCTGTTCACATGACTGTTTCCATCAAACAGTGAAACTCCCTCAAATCTCAGAGAGATTTTAAATATTTTATATATCGATAAAACATTTAGTGGCTAATAATTTGGCACGTAGTGCACACACACACACCCACCCACACACACACACACACACACTCATATATGCATACATATGCGCGCACATACACAGACATATATATAAGTGCGCACACACACACATATGTATATACACACGCACACACACATAATATATATATATATAATATATATGAATATGAATAAAAAGACAAAAGGAAAAACTATGCAACTATGCCTTAATAAAGTTTCTCAGAAGACGAACAGCATCATTAAAATGGTTTTTGCTCTTGTCTTTTTATTCATTTTATTCCGTTATAAATATATTTTATCTAAAAATAATTTACATATTTACATGTTAATGGATGGATGGATGTTGAAATCAATCTAAACAGAAATAAACCATTTTATGTACAATTGGGAAATATTTCTCGTTATAAAAAGAGTATATAGAATGAATGGTTGTAGTATAGGTACAGGCATATTTTTCGTTTTTTTTTTTGTGATAAAGAAAAGAAAAGAATTATGCTGCTAGTGATTCACAATGAACAAGAACGGTTAGTTGATTCTTTTGAGCGGCATATCAATCTCTATGGTTTGGCGCCTTGACGTAGTGCAATGATTAGCAAATATTTCTCGCTATAATCTATTGGTAGTGAGTTTGATCCTCACTGAGTATCCCATACTTTCAGCCTTGTGCCACGTCTAAACTAAGCTTCGAATAGCAATCTCTATGGATTATTTAATGCCTAAATCTAAATATTTTGAACGCAGTTGTATACCGTATTGTTGGTAACTATAATATAAATATGTATTGTTGGTAAGTTCATTATAAATTTATAATGCTGATAATCTGCCAACAATACATATTGATAGCGAAACAATATAACAATATATTTTATCTGTATTTGCAGGTATATATAAAAATATATTGCTGGAATCTTTACTATAAAAATGTATTTTTATACTTTCATATTGTTTTTGTTTGTGGGGAGGGTCACTATTTGTCCATAGATGAGACACTAATAGGTGCTACCACCTCGGGTCAAGGTTGACCTAGAAACAACAGCAGTTAAGCAATTAAGAAGTGGCCCTACACTCCTCAAAAGCTCTAATCTCCTGTCAGAGGCCTTGCTGCTGAATTTAGTAACAAGAAAGAAATTAGTGTGATGGATGAATATTGTGAATATGGCCGTGACCTTTGTTAGAGACGGTCGTGATATGGCCCTCAACGGATAAGAAAGGAAGATAGCAATGAAAAAGAAAAAAGAAAGAGTAGAAATTGCAAGGATTTATACGGAGACTGTGAGAAAGTGCTAGATGTCAATATATACTGGATTTGAATTTGGCATTAAAGAAAGAAAAAATCGTAAGTATTTGTGCATATTCATTAAGCGGCTGTTACAGAAAGAGAATATCAGTATTTTATAACAAACGAACGACCACTGGTCAAAGATTAACTGAAAACTAATGAGCGAAGTAAAAACTGATGACTTTTATAACAAAATATCAACTAAAAAAAAAAAGAGAAAAAATTAAGATTTATTAATTTTCAAGTTTATTTCTAATATTTAAATATCTATTTTAAGCAAAAAAATTATTGATCGTATTCGGAAGTGATCCTCCAGAATGACTTAACGAAAACAAATCTTTATTGTCTGGAAATTAAAAAGATACCGCGTGTCTCCTATGACATCGCTGATTGGTTAATATATATGAGTATAGTAGTTTTGTGATTTGCTTGAAGCATTGTGTATATAGGATGTATGGGTAGGTATTTGAAGGCAATCACAATGTGTTTAGTATAATAAATGAAGGTAAAGAATGTGTTAGGTGTTACCTATTTATTATTCATTAATATTTCGAGACCAGAATCTTATCTTCAGAATGATAGGAGAGCTTACTTTCACGTCCGTCTGCTGGTGGACCTTTAAACGAATGGTCCTCTTTAGCTGCAACTGCTGTTGTTAATTGTACTGAGTATGTGTGTCTGTGTGTGTACCTATAAGTGGGTTAGGTCATGTTTGTGTGTGTTTTTATGGTTTATATAAGTGTGCGCGATAGTAGGATTTGGCTTTTTCGCCTCTTTTTTTAAAGTGATAGCGGGTGTCGTTTTACAATTTGATGATATATCTGTCTGCCTTAATTTATGGTTTAATATGTGCGCGTTGGCTCGTGGCATGGCTTGGCATTTTCGCATCTCTGTCAGAATAGCAGAAGGCGCCGTTTTATGACCTGATGTTATGCCTATCTGCTTTATATATATATATATATATATATATATATATAATATATATATATATATATATATATATATATATATATAGTTTAAATTTAATATATGATGAAAACAATGAACTATACTATAAAAAAATACTTTATTTAGTTTGAACACCACATCTAGCATTTGTGTTTTTTTTTCTGTTTTAACGTACTAAATTTCTACCCTTTGCATTTGTTTCAAATAACTCTAACAAAAATTCAAAAAATTAAATAAACTCAACCAAATTTCGTTAATTTTATTTTTTGTGGGGCACCAAAATATATTTTTAAGGTAGAAGTGGTCAATATCAGGCAGAGAGCATATGGAAATATAAAAGTGGATATTGTGATCAGCACCGAATGGCGACATGCTCTTTCATGCTTGAACACAATTTTCAGACTAGTAAATGACCGGAAGATTGCGTTCAATGTTCAAACTTGTCGCCAATTAGTTTTACTTTTGTGTTCAATTATATATATATATATATATATATATATATATATATATATATATATAGTGACGTAAACCATCAATAATTTATTTTTGCTGTTTATTTGCATTTATAATTGTTTTACGAATATATTGTGAGCTTTAAAAATGCTTTTCTTTCAATATATGATTCTAAATCCATTTTTACTGTCCAAATACTTGTTTCACCTCATTGTAACTACAAAATTAGACTCATCGAAAAATATAACACTTCATAAAACGCATCAGATGGAAGATATTTTATTTCCTCAACAAATAAAAAACAACAAAAATGACAACTTCAAATTTCTATCAGCATAACCACCATAACAAAGCAAACTTATCGCTATCAAAAACGACATAATAAACATTATAAACAAAATAAAAAACAAGAAAAATGACCATAAATTCTAAACTGAACTAAAACACAACCAAAAACAATAAAGAACTCAGAAAAGCTATATATACAAGCTAAAAATCTAAGAAAATCTATAAAATGAACATTAACGTCTACAAAAAGAAATTTACAAATTTTATAAACCCAGCAAACAATAGCATGGAAAACAAACAAAAAAAAAACAAAAAATATAGTCACTATACCAAACCTAGACAACAGAATAAAAGCAACAGAAAGCTAATCCATTAATTAAACTAGAAGACAAGAATGATAACTTCCTAAATAAACCAACATACAGACTAATAAACCCCACAAAATCCAACATCGGAAGAATAAACAATTGGTAAAATAAATATGCTCACAAACAAGGCGTAAACTAGAAATAAACCAATGAAAAATACTAAAGAAACGACCAACTGGTTCAACAATATTACCAACAAAGAGGAATGCTCATTCATACATTAAAACATAAAAAGTTTCTACGCATTCATCACCGAGCAAGCACTAAATAATGAACTAAGCTTAGCAATATATATATATATATATATATATATATATATATAGAGAGAGAGAGAGAGAGAGAGAGAGAGAGAGATCTCAGAAGAAGACCTAAACATTGCAGAAATCCATTCTTTACCACAATAAATAAATATGGCAGGAAACACAACACTACTAATAACAATGCCAATAATGAACATGACGAAACAATGGGAACCTACGATGGCGCAAAATATGCGATATCATAGTTATTAACATAATTAATAAACTAGTAAAAATCATCAATAAAAAATATAGGTTTATATAGAAAGGACTGACTCATAATTCTATGAATCTCTAACAGTAAAACTACGGAAAATATAAGAAAACAAATTATAGAAATCAACACGCTAGAATTCACAATAAACATAAAAACAAATCTAAATTTCCTAGATATAACACTCAATTTAAGTACATACAGACCATACAGAAAAGAAAACAACCCCATATATATCAGAAAAAATTCCAATCACGCTCTAAATATATTCAAACACATACCCATAACTATAAACAACAAACTATCTGCGAACTCAAGTAACATAAAAATATTCAATGAAAACAAAGAAACATATGAGTCAGCACTAAAAGTAGCAGATGCTCAAATAAACTTGAATACACAAACGAAGAGAAATCAAACAAAAACAATAGAAAAAGAAACAATCTTCTTTAATCCACCCTCCAAAATAATATAAAAACAAAAATAGGAAAAATATTTTTAACATAATAGAAAAACCTTCCCCAAACACAGCAAACTATAAAAAGATTATTAATAAAAATACAGTCAAAACCAACTACAGGTGCATAGAAAAAAATCTAAATACAACAAGAAACTTAATAAAACCAAAAACAAGACAATACGAACAAATGTAACGACTAAAAAAAGGACAACTGTTCGCTTAATAATAAATGGCTTAACAACAATATAATATACAAAGCTACCGTGATATATTACGCCAATACAGACGAAAAACATTACACAGAAGCAACAGAAACATCGTTTAAAGAAAGATTCAACAATCAGAATAAATACCCCAAAAAGACAAAATATAAAAATAATATAAATACAAAAAACGCCCAGTCACGACTAAAACTGAAAATAATACAACCACGAAAGAAAAAGTAAAGAAATAACAATTAAAACACACGTAATGCCCACAAAGATACAATAACAATCAAGCATGACCGAAAAAAGTAAACAATCACGCGGCAAAACATACCTACACATTAAGAAAAAGGTCAAACCAATAAAAAAGAGATCAATACAACAAAAACCTAACAAAATTAAACAAACACCCATTCACGCATAAACTAAAATTAAACCAAATAATTACATAATAAAACTAAAAATAGAGAATAAAAAATCAACCAATCATAATAAAAAATAATAAGCAACAAATCACAAATAAGACCACTCTCACAAAATCAGACCATATTCTATATAAACAAGAAAAAAACGAGATCTAACAGCAAACAGCCCTGACGAGTGAGAAATCATAACGATGTTCTCACGAAACTTCGAAGTAGTCATGAATCTACTCTATTATAAAGACAAATTCTTTTCTTTAATTAATACCTAATTAAAGAAAAGTTAAGAAACATGTATAAAACTTAATTTTATGGTTAATTTCTTCTAAGAATTGAAAGATGAAAATAAAAAAAAAATATCTCACATAATTATTATTTGTAAATTTTAATAAGAAAATATTTTTGTTCAAAAGTTTTATTTGCTTTGTTTAAATACTCAGTATCAAAAATATTGCCTTTTTTTGTCGTAATAACACGTCGATTTTAAAAATCTTCCAAAATTGATCTAACTGGTGGATTTAAATAAAATGTTGGCATTTATATAAAAGAGTATATACTTTTAAAAGCAGTCTCTCTTCCAAATTTTAAAGAAATCTTTTATATAAATATTGTTTGTAAAAATTCGATGTTTTTTAATAAATAAATATACAAAGATGCTGCAACAATTTTGAAAAAGAATTTCACGGCTCTTGATAGAATATTATGAATTACATGTGATAATATTATTTTGTTTAATAATGAGAAAACCATTTCTGCTTTTCAATTGTCATCATTATCACACTAGCTATATTGCAGCCAAGAATTATTTAAAGAACAAATTAATGTATATTACCTACATTACTTTCGAAAAGAGTTTCCATATAATTTGTAGAATTAACCAAACAAGTTAATATTCTAAGAAGGGACATATATCATACAGAGGATTTAAATAAAATCAGTTTGCAATAAGTTATAAATTATTTTTTATTTTGAAAATAAAATAGTCTGCCCAATAAATGTTTCATAATAAAAATTTCGTCTTTAAATGTCATAATCATTTTTACTAAAACTATTTATTACTGAACCAAAAATATTAAATCTATTTGAGATTTTCTTACATTCTTTATATTCAAAATTACATGTGAAAAATGTGTTCCAGAATTAAAAATAATGTTTTATTTTAAAAAAAGTAGTGATAAAAATAAAGTAAAATAATTACTTTACAAAAATAATAATAATAATAATAAAATATTGATTTCTATTAAAAGCTGCATATTTACAAACGGAAGAAATTGAGTCTAGAACTGTCAAACGAATTTGTATCACTGTCTGTCAGCCTAACCAAAGCGAGCCATTGAAGATTTGAAATAAATTCTTAATTGTTTTTTTTAATTGGCAGTTATTTGGTATAGTTACATCGAGTAAAAATGAATGTAACTAATTCATATAACAATATAGTTAATGTTACTATTATTTCTACTTTTAATAAAATTTTATTTTTCTTTCTTTACAATATCAATTTTGAATTTTGTGGATTCAAGGGAAATTTTTTGAAGCCGTTTTATTCGGTCTTTACGCTTGCTTTTTTTTCAAGACGCAAACATGATTTCTTATGTTTGTCGTGAAAGCAAGAAAATTTGTAAAAACTTTTTAAATCTTTAATTAATAGATTTCAACAAACTTCTAGATTTTCTTTGGAGATATCTATATATCTATATGAGAGAGAGAGAGAGAGAGAGAGAGAGAGAGAGAGAGAGAAAGAGAGAGAGAGATCCATTTCCTATGTACATAGTTGTGATGGAGAAAAGAGATTATGTCTTTCCAAAGACTGTTAACGTAAATTGCCAAAGATGAAAATTGAGCTTGACACGGCGTTTCCAATTTCCTTGCTCTTAACATTAGACCAACCGTAATGCTTTTCAAATTTCGTTAATAAATCCTGCCAAATTTTATCCATTTCAAATATTCCCAAACTGATTGATTACCACAGTTGTAATCTTTAAGCTATACAAGCAAATATAAGTATTGTAAAAATGTTCCAATGGAAACTTTAACTGTCCCTAATCGATGACACCATTTTTCAATTTACTATGAAATTGCTTCCGGTAAAAAATGAGAGGATTCATCCTTTTTTTACTTTCGAAGACGAATTTCCAATGGGCAGAAAGATGTATAATCAACTGGAAGTGTGAAGATTCTTTATTTATTGAATTAAAAGAAAATATCTCGAGGCAACTCAACAGAATGTTTGTAGTAATGGTAGGAAAAACATTATTTATTTTGAGTTATGTAACTCAGTTTTCGAAATCACCCATAACACAACAGAGTCGACGTGAATATGGCTGGGAAAATGAATGATTTTGATTTATTTATGTAGACTTGTTATTTTCATTCATTTCCTTTTCTGGATTTAGACCTTTGTTAATGTATGAAATGTTTGCAGCATATTTTACTCTACTTTAAAACTTTAAATGTTTTCGGCAATAACCGAGTAAATTTTGAGGTATTTCACGATGGAAACTGTTGTTAAATTGGTTATTGCATGTAAAAAGTTACCGGATATGAAATTACATATCAATATTAAAGCAAAAGAACATAAACATTAAATTTAATGACTGGGTGCTTAATAGATGACCTTGTCTCTGTCGTGCATGTAAGTTTGTTTTAAACTACAAATTTTCAAATCAGACATTCATAATGATTAAATTTCTTAAAGCTTCTCGTGGCCTAACAGAAGTATATTGTTTACTAAACATACATGTAATCTCAATGAATTTAGTTTTGTGTTTTATTCGAATGGCATAGTTGAATAAAGCATGCATTTCCGAAAAGTTTAATCTATACTTCTCTCTCTCTCTCTCTCTCTCTCTCTCTCTCTCTCTCTCTTTCTCTCAGGATCATGATTCTCTACAGCTTCGTGTCTGTAATTGCTCTAAATATTTCTTGCTTGTTTATCTCTCATTTTTGTTTTCGTCGCCTCTGTTCTGTAAATGACCTCAAACTTGTCAATGTGGTTCGGTTGATATACCTTGTAAGCGTTAAATTCTCCGAGCCTGTATTCCTCATGTATTTTCAAACTTTCAGTTGACTCTCTCTGAATGTTCACAATACTTTCGTTGTGCGCATTTCTTATTTTTCTTAAAACTCACGTGCTTTGCCTCCGGTATTCTTAACAGTTGTCAACAGAATATTTCACTTGAAAGGTTTTCTTCGTTAGTGAAAAAACTGTCCAGCACTGCAATTCACTATTTTTCTTTGTTTTAAAAACACTCTCTATTTCTTAATATTTTACTTTGTTTCTGAAAGCTATATTTTCCTGTTAAAATATGCTTTCCAATGTTTGTGTAACATTTTACATAGTTTGTTACTATACTACGAACCTAGTTACATTCCCATACCTGTTTATTTTTAACACCCTCGGTACTTAACTAATAACTTGGGTTGTATCAAGACTGTGTGGCTGCCACATTATATTAAGTCACGATAGGGCATGTGACTGTTGGTCTGTGGTTCTGCCACTAACTTCTTCGTACGACTGGTGATCGTCGTATTAAATCGAAAAGGCTGTTTGACAACTATTATTGTTGTTCGATCATGGACTGAATCGGAGGAATTTTTGTCCTTGATAAAAACATTTTATTGACACTAAGTTTCTAGCACTTTTTTGACTCAAGGTTAACCATTTTCTCTAAAACATTTGAGGGAGAATCTACTTTTATAGGAAAATTCTTTTTGTTTCCCTAACTGATTATTTGTTGGGTTCAACAATTCACGGTCAAATGAAAAAGCAGTGAAACCCACTTTGATAAATAACAGTGTTTTCTTAATTTTCTTATCTTTCAGTTTTTTATGATGGCCAATGGTAATTCACAAAGCAGCATTTTGCACTTTTATCACGATATGATACTTAGGTGTGACTGTTCATTGACTGTCAAATCACTGAAGCCTGTTTCCAACTACCATTTCTTTATTCTTGACCTGGTGAGGATGTTCACATTTCGGTGAATAACTCCAGGATATCAGATATTGATATATCTTATTTCAGAAATACGTTAAATTTCCAGAAACATGCGTGGGTTGTTTGCTAGGGTTTTTGGGGGTTACTTGTTTTATAATTTCGATCATTAAACTTATATAGTCATAATGTTACACATAGTTCTGGCTTATTACGTTTAGTGGTTAGTTCTTTTTTCTTGATTTCATCTGTTAGCTGTTTTAAAAGAAATTTCAATTTCTTTTCAGAATCTGCGACTAGCATTTTTCTTCAACATGTACCGTGTCACTTCAGGACGTCGGTGATCATGAACATCTACTCACCCCTATCACTTGTCGCTTTCAACACTTTCCTCCTGGTATCTCTCCCAAATCCCGCTCTACATTCCAACCACTCAAGCCCATCTGGTATATATTGCGCTGGTTTCACCTTTTTCTTTTTCCCTCTATCTGTCCTGTGAGTATTGGATTCTTCAAACTATGCTTTCTCAATACGTGTCCTAGAAACCTCAGCTTTTCCTGAAGCTAAGTATAAGTTTCATTTTTGTTTGCATCCTCTCCAAAACCTTGTCATTGCTCACATGTTCGGTCCATGATATTCTCAGCATTCTTCTGTAGAACCAAATTTCTGTTGCTTCGAGTCTCTCTTTCATCTTTGAGGATATAGTTTAGCATTCGCTGTCATACAGGAGGACAGATAACTCATAACAATCCAGTATTCATTCAACCTTATTTTCAACAATATCTTCCTGTTTCTCAATACTCTGCTTAGTTTTTGAAATGCGCCCTTGGTCATTTTCTAACGCATACCTTTAAGTAATCTGGAAAACATAGGTAAAAATATTTCTGCATTTGTTTCGTTCACTCTGATTAGTCAGTCAGTTAGGTGTCATACACTATACACTTGGGAGATCATGTATCTTTCGATTCATGATTGACCAGGCAGAATATTTTTTCTCCGGTAGCTTGGTGTTTCTTTCGTCGGTAGACTGGTTGCCAACCAAGGCCTTAGGTATGTCATGCTCTTCACTCTGATGGCATTGTGATAATGAAATTTGTATTCTTCATTCGAATGTGTAGATCAAAAACTTGTTCTTGTTTTATTTCCGGTCTAATTCTGCTACAGGCTCTAATTGTTAGTTTCCTAATTAGTTTAGTTGTTTGGTTCATCAAGCTAATTGTCCGTTGAAGTTCTGCAACCGCCGCCACCCTTTAATTGTCACTGCCAATGCGTCGCACCTACTCCATCAGGTATGGTGTCTAAAGGCGTCTAGTTGACGAAGACCATCCGGTCTGATAGTCGTTCATTTAGATATTTGTATTTGCCGTAGTCGATGCCCCTCCTTCTCCTTGTCGATGTTTCACAGTGAAATTGTAGGTGTCGAGGAGGCTGTCAGTGTCGTCTCTAGACACTCTGTCACTCTTTTCTGCTAATACCGTTTTTGAAAAAGTAATGAGATTTGAATATATCCACTGTATAGCTTTAGTTTCCTTTAACTGTAATACAATTTTTAAACGCAGAATAAAATAAGGGAAAGAGAGAATTTTTTATCCGAATAAACAGCTCCGCATTTTAAATTTCAATTTTGGTTGCTCGAATCTCTTGGAAAATAAAATTTTCCGTGCATTTCTATCTATTTCAGAAACTGAAAATGCATCGCTATAATCTGATCCCTTAAAATATTATATTTTTCCTATGATTTCTCTCTATTTAAATATAAGTATTTTCCTCAACATTAAAAATTTACCATTTAACTTTACAAAGAGTGAATTACTGTTGTCACATTAAATTTAAACATTCCCTGCGACGATTTATGAATGCTTACATCTTAGAAAATTCATAAAAAGTATGCTTTAACTTGCACACTGGCATCAACATATGGTTTCATGCTGTTAATAGTTAAAACAAGTGAGAGCAGAGTTACCTAGTGTAACCATTAACTAATCTCCAGCTAATGGAAAAAATACTTTGTTGGTAAGAACCATGCACTGAATTGCCAAGGCTTCAACACATTTGAATGAGTATCTTCAGGTCACTTGTTTATTGCTTCTACCATCCGATATAAAGCCATAAGAAAAAGCAGTCTGCCTTTTCTAACAACATGATCTCAAAGACCAGTACACTCTTACCGAATAATTTTGTTACTTCTCATAAAAAGGCTACAATATATGTCATACGCTTAAAACCAAAATACTAGCAACACACTGTTTAGGAATCAATAGCATTTAATTATAAAGATCGTTAGACAAATCCTTACTTTCTGTATACTTCTCTAAAGCCATCGATTTTGTACAGAATAGGAAAATGAAAATGATCATTCTGGCATATGGCATATGGCACTCGCCCTGAAACAGTAACTGCCATAATGATTCAATACAAAAATACCAAATCTTTGGTTAAATTTTCATATAGAGACACTTGCCTTTTCGACATGAAAGCAAGGGTCATTTGGATGATTCTCTTGCACGTTTTCTCTTTGTTATAACCCTTGATTACGTATTAATAACTTCCCTCAAGAAACATCATCCCTGTTATACATTATCACCAAGAATCCGCAGTCGATATCCTGCTAAAAAGTTGACAGACTATGTTAATAACTGAATTCATAGGTTTCAACCAGGATGGCCCAATACGAACTGTGTCGAGTGAATCATTAAAATCTGTCAAATATTTAACATACATAAGAAAGCGAAATAAATTCTATTGAAAAGGATGTGAAAATGCGATTAGCTAAAGCCTAGATCGCAATGAACAAAATGGATGTAATCTTGAAATCTGATCTAAGCCTCAACTAAACTAAACTTATCTAAACTAAAACCCTAGAGTCTAAGATTGATGGAACCTACACTCAGATGTCGAGAGCGATACTTAACATTCCTTGGAAATAACATCTATCTAAATCACAGTTGTGTGGACTCATTGTAGATTTTAAAAATATCAAGGATGAATCCGCAGAGCTATAATTTAGTTGGATGCGATCTCCAAGAGATGTTATGTATAGCTCCCAGCATTCGAGTCTACGTTCCATCAGGCTTAAACTCTAGGGTTTTAGTTACTGCCTAGACAGTGGAACCAATACATTAATACATTCTGTCTTTCTATAATTCAACGGTGATTTCGCATCGTTTTAAAATCCTTAACATTATCACTAATTATAGTTTAAATATTTCTTAACTAATGAAGATCTCTCAAAACGTCCCGAATTATTAGTAAGATTAATTAACTCGTGCTTAATAACAGAAACTTAGAATTGTCGTTCAAGGGATGAAACTTAAGAACCAATGAACAATTTAAAAAAGGCTTTTTCTTGACTTCTTTCTTTATCGAAATAAATCTATCACGAGAGCGATATCTGGAAGAACTTCGATAAGGTGTAGCATAACGCATGCTGCACAAACTTTTCAGCTATTGCATTTCTGGAATAGGCTTCTCGATTATGAAGTCTTTCTACCGGGTAGATCCATGAAAGTCATTGTTAATGGCCAGTCCTCCGAGGACTATGTGATCAGTGCAAGCGTGCCTGATTGTCTTCTCCTTGGCCGTGACATTTTATGCTATAAATTAACGATTTTGTAAGAATATTCTCAGATCATTAGTAAGTATATATGCAGGAAAATCTCGAGTTTATGGGAGCACCAGCAAAACCTAGATGACCAGAGACTCGGAGCTCCCATTCATCACACAGCTCAATACAGACGAACCGACATGTAGCAAAACTAAGAGAATCATGTTTCATGTCCGTTGTGGTGCAGTGGATATCGACTCGGAACGAAGAAAACCTTTGAAGTGAAATATTCTGTTGACAACTGTTAAAAATACCGTAGGCAAAGTACGTGATTTTTAAGTAAAACTAGCAGTATAGCCCGGCGTTGCTCGGGTGTAATGAAAGCTTTAAAAGTAATCCATGGTCTTGGAGCTCAGACTCTTTGGACATTGGCACGAAAGACTAAAAAGCAATAGTTGTTTCCAGTTGAAGCGAAACCGTACACTGAAATAAAACTGAATGGATGAAAGTCAAATTTTAATTTCCTGGTATTGATATAAAATTTTCTGCACTATTGTAAGAACTGCAACCTTGAAACTTCTGAATATCGTTTCTTATGTCTGTCTATGAGTGTATCAAATTTCTTCTATAACCCGATTTTTTTGATTATCGATTTTCGATATTGATCTGGGGTATCTCGACACAAAACCTAGCTAAAAACTCTCGCAGATGCTTATAGTACAACTGTGTAAATTTTCAAGAAAATCAGTTCAGCCGTTTCGGAGTCTATAGGTAACGGATACACACACACAGAGACACACACACAGACAAAGTTCCATTCATAAATAAGTTTAGATAAGAAATTCGCACAACGAAAATATTGTGAACATTCAGAGAGAGTCAACTGAAAGTTTGAAAATACATGAGGAATAAAGGCTCGGAGAATGTAACGCTTACAAGGTATATCAACTAAACCAACTTGACGAATTCCAGTTGAATTCATTGCATTCATTTACGCGTAAATACCCTTGGGAAAGGTATTAATCCGTCTCTTCCCTCCAGTTATGGGTTAAATAATGCAATGGCAACCAACTGCGGGATAATCTTCTGCTCAGTCAGTTATGTCTCTTTCGAGACATGATCGCACAAGCGTGTTTCACGTATGGCACTTAACTGACTGAATGTTTCATCAGAAACTAAGCAAATAACATATCATTGGAGAATTTCTCCCACTCATAAATAACGGCTTTATTCTCAATGAAGCTCCTTGCCTGGAACGTCTATTACAACTCCCGTACTTTATTTAATAATATCACCCCAAGTAAGGCAATACCGCCATTAAGACGCAAGAAAGTACCGAGTTTTAAAAACTATGAGAAAAATTATATTAAGTCGGGAAAACAATAAAATACCAAGAATTAACAAGAGAAAAGATGACGAGGAAAATTTTCTAGTATAGAATCAACTTTTCTAGCAGAAGGTCTAACAGTTGATTCAATATAGTCATTCTACTACATATCAGAGAAAAACTTAATCTGAAAAATACAATGAGTCTCTCTCCCGGGGGTTAGTATCTGCCATGCTGATGGAAGTCAGAAATGGTTATCTCGGATGATTAAAAGAGAGTAGTTTCGTTTTGAAGGCATTAACATTAGGAAGACATTCTTTGCTCTGGTTAACAACAAAATGTACTTAATTTTTAGAGCATCTGCTAATTTGATCGTATCGAACCGCTTAGAAATTCTATTATGACTGGAATAAATAGTTGTGTCATCAGCAGAGATACTGAGTTGAGATCTAATGCCATCGAGTGAGTTATTGATGAAAATTAGGATCAATGTAAGTCCAAGTATAGAGAAGAATCTAGACGCGTAGCCGTTTAAGACAAAATCCTTTTCGAGATTCGACTGAATCTTTTTCAAAATCTGCCCAGAAATACCATAACCTTTCTACTTGGGCAGAGGACCAAAACGCCAAGCCCTGTCAAATGCTGCCAAACTATTCATAGCAACAGTCCAACACGACTTTTATCTAAAGCTTGACAAAATCTTTTGTACAATCCATCTCATTTCAAAGATGATGGAGAAATTGACATGATTCCTATTGCCATGCTCTCTCTTTAAAAATACTTGATCAGGCTAAAAATGAATTACTGTTGCTACAGCTGCCTTGGAGCTCCACAATCTTCACTTTCCAGCCTCAACAGAAAGCATCTATTAGTGTTAACATTTCTATTACAATTCCATCTGGTCCTGCTGTCTTGTTCCAATTCAAATGCTGATTTGAAATCATTCATCTTTAATATTTCTGGCTCTTCCTTATTATTGGGTATTGCAGGTTTTTCACTTTTCCGTGAAAGTGTTCTGCACTTCTGAATTTTTAAAATAGATGCATTATAAGAGGGAACGCTTTTAACAGAGACAACACTTCACTGGAACTTCGTTGAAGTGTTGCGTTCCCTCTTATAATGCATCTATTTTAAAAATTCAATTTTAATTCTGAGCACCTGTTATATATCACAGGTGCTCTGAATTACAATTAAATTTTAATCTTGGTGTCGACAATACGTCGCTGGAGTAATCTCGATTGGCTAATCTAAAAATATTTAAATTCCCATTCTTAATCTTATTTTAACTAATTTAGTAGATAGTTTGTTTGTTTGTCTGTTTGTTTGGGTTTTTCTCATATTTAATTTATTATCTGTATCCGACGCGACCTTATCCTTCCAGTACATTTCTTGTATGTCAAGATCGGAAGGAGAGCTTGAAAAATTACCCGAACGTGTTGGTTTCTTCCAATTCTCGCCTGGAATAACTGAAGTCAACATCTTCACAATAAAGTTCATCTAATAACAAGAAAGAGATACGATAAGAAGTTAAGTGACTTTAAACAACACCAGCAGATGTGATTTCTCTTTTTCGGGATAACGGTTGCCCAAAACCAGCGGGACAGGCCGCCGTGTTTGACACAACTATTCTATTAATCTGCACCATAAATTTGGTTTATGATAAATCAATTCACGATGAGGCCGAAAACTGAGAAAAAAACTATGTTTAAGCAATGATAAAAGTAATAATTTATTGAAAATTGCCTTTTGCTATTTGCAATCTCAGATTGCCTGTGTCCTCGGTCATTTGAGACTTACAAGTTGGGATCAGTATTTTTACTAATAAAGATAGATCACTCAGCTCTGTCCAACTTGGTCAGGATACTGCTGGAAAATTTTATACCATTATTGAAATTTACTATGAACTGTAAAAACTTCGTCCGTGTAGGGCAATTAGTTACACTACATTAATAATTGTATAAAAGAATATTCGTTAAATCTCATGTGAACACGCAATAAAATAAAACTTTAAAAAATAGTATAAAATTGAGAAAGTGATTTTATCCCTCCATTCTCTTTAGATTTTGGAGATAATCTCTGACCATCTTTACGGGATATTTTTTGATAAAGTGTGATAAATCAAATTTATTGGTGAAATTAAAGTTTGTCGAAAAAAGATAGAATAGAAATCTGCTTTGTTCCTGCTTTCACTCAACGAAGGCTAATTTCGGATAGGAAGCGAAAAGCAAAATCAAATTATCATTTCTCCAATCTCCTGCTTTAATTCAAATTATCTTTACTTAAATATTACAGATTAACTTATGAGAAAACTTGGCTACATTGACATAAGAAGCGAAATGAGAGAGAAAAGTGAAATAGACTTTATCATTCTCTCCTACCGATTGCACATCAGAGCATTTGGTGTTTTTACTCTCATTCCCGTTCAAGATATCATAAGAACAGTTCTGAGGTCATCGGCGAATCGCTGTTTAAGTATTTCACTAACCAGATGCACATGTGATTTCTTCAATTCTTGAATTAGTTTTCACCGTACGTGGAAAGATTATATCGAATTGATTGTTAGTCTGCTTCTAGGAAGACTGGTTCTCTGTGTCATACTAGATCATTTTTCTCACTAGAATCGTACAAATCTATCATTCATCCATGATTAGAATATTAATGGTCTGGTGATCCTGCTATATATGTAGTGATCCTTCATAAAGTATAAAGAAGGCTCTGTAATGTTATTTGTCCTGATCTGGCATCTCTAATTCAGTCACTTTCTTACCACCCTAATGTAGCTTCTCTGTGCCGTTTCTATAAATACTTTCAGAGTAATTGTTTTGACGAACTCTCCTCTGTGTTACCTAGGCTCTATCGTTTTGCTTGGACTGATATGATTTTATATTTTAAAGTAAGTGAATGAAAAGTGTTACCGCCATCACTAAAGAATATGATAAAATGGTCGGTTTCCTGTAGGGCTTACACAAATTCCTCACCTCCATCCCACCCCACTATCCTACACCTTTACAAGAGCTCAATCAAACCGAAAAAATAGAGTACTTCTGCTTAATATATGGAAGGGAGCCGCCTAGTCTTCACTTCTTGCCATGCCACACGCATTGTAGTGAACTGCTCTCATTCCATTCATACCCCACTGTTGAGATGTAAGTTCCACTCAAGCAGCTTCTTCCCACAAACCGTTGCCTTATGGAATCTAAAACCAAGAGGCTGCTTCCCGATCAATACAATCTTAACCTTCTAAAGTCTAGGAGTAACCATTATTTACCACACGCATCCGCATAAGCTTTAACTTTTACTCTGTAACCCTCTACATCGAGTGGCCTCGGGGCCTTGTACAGGTGAACACCACTGTAAAAAATGGTTATATAGGTGCTTCTTCTTCTTCTTCTTCTTCTTCTTCTTCTTCTTTATGTGTCGTGTTCATTCAGGACGTACGCAATCATGGACTTCCATTTGACCCTGTCCTTTGTCCATTGTCATATTTTTCTTATTATCTCTCTCAAACCTTGCTCCACCATCTAACTTCTTAAGCCAATCAAATATGTTGCTGCTTTCCCTTGTCTCTCTTTCTTTCTATCTGTCCTGTGAGTATTAGATTCTCCAAACCTTCCTTCCTTATTATGTGTCCCAGAAGTTACAGCTGTCTTTTCCTGGCTCTAAGTATAAGTTTTCTTCTAGTTTGCATCCTCCCCGACACCTTACGTGTTTGGTGCACGGTATCCTCAACATCCTTCCGCAGAACAACATTTCTGTTGCTACGAGACTCTCGTTCATCCTTGAAGAGATCATCCAACATTCGCTGCCATATAAAAGAACAGATATCCCATAGCAGTCTAGTACTCTTTTTTCCAATGAGAACTTCCTGTCTCTCAATACTCTCGTTAGCTTTTGAAATGCGTCTTGGGCATCCTAATGCGTCTTCGGATCACGGTGCCGCACTTTCCATCCTCTGTCAGAACACTTCCCAGGTACTTAAATTTCTTTTCTGTTTTATTTTAGTTTCCTCGACCTGTAGGTGGCATTTTGAAGTATTCTTTTTGCTGATGAGTATGCATTCAGTTTTCTTGACTTTTATGATTCTCGCTTTCTCTTTCTTCCTTCCGTAGGTGGTCCTGCATTTTCCTTTCCATGTCTGCTATCAGCACTGTGTCACCTATGTATCTTATATATTATAATATTGGGACCACAAATGACTAATCCAGGCAAGGATTCTTGCTCTCTAGCGTCTTCATTTCCCCAGTTCTAATGCTTCTCAACTCCTCTATTATTCGATAATCTATGCAATACTCTTTTGATATCTCCATTGTAGATATTCTCTGTCAATAACTTTATATTTTGTTTTTCAGTAATTTTGTATCCTTTTCATTACCTATGTTTCAACATATAATATAAAAAAGTTTTTAGATTCCAGATTCCTTAGCTTAATATGAAATATAACTCTAGACTGCAGTTTTTATAATAAATTCAAAGATTTTAATGGAACAAGTTGAAATTATCTAAACATTTAGCTGAAGCTTTGTTTTGGTGTCTAAAATAATTGTTTAATTTTGATAAAAATTGTTCAAAGCAAATCCGAGTGGTTAAGGTTTATGTGATTTGCATAATAACTTCAGATGGACTGTAGAATGAGTTTGAAAACCGACATGATGTAACAATAAATAAACTATCAAAGTCTTGTGAAGCTATGCAGTTTTACTGACTAATTATCTATACATTTTATCAAATATATTTAACAATATTCTTTGTTAAGTTTTCGAGAACGCTATAGTTTACAAACTTTAAATACTTTATTTCAATTATGGATATAAATTCAGACATAATATTTTAATACAAACAGATGCTTCATTTAATATTTAGCATCTTCAAACACTTCCACTGTTTACACAAAATAACAGACATTAGAATTATGTGAAAGTGTCTCTTAATGTTTTCAATTCTTAGAGGTCTGAATTAACGTTAAACCACGAATATACATTCCGTTATATCTCTATAACTCACCAGAATTGTCCGAAACAAAACTATATCTCAATCCTTTATTTTGGCACAATCATATCTTTATTGCCATCTTTCACTAAAAAATGTATTCCGCTCCCATCCTCTATGCACGCTTTGAAGATTAACTTGCTCCATTACCAACCCCACTTCAGTGTTAGATTTTTAGAAATATGTCTATCAACCACCTGCACTTCGATTTCACTCAGTACTTTTCTCTAAGTAAAAATAAACAAAAATAAGGCAAAATATATTCTTTGTGTAGCAGGGCATATAAATATTATTCCTCATTTTATTCTTATTAATAACAACAGCATTGGGATCTAATCAGACTAATTTATTACGAAAAGATTTATTTTCATAACTTTTCTCATCAAACATCTATCAATTGAGAAGACACATCACCCTTACCTTTTCTCTTGTTAACCTGTTTCAATAATTTTCATGTTCAAAGCAATGTGCAATAATCACTTGTGAACTCCTACATCAAAGTAAACAATCGACAAATTACGGCGTTTCAAAAATCTGTAATTTTGGGTTAACTGCAAAAAGATTGAGACAAAGTTTTTGGCTGGCCATCAAAATGGAGACGCGTTGCCAATCTAAATGGTTCATCAGACAGAAAGAAATTCATACACTGATATCTACATGGCTCAGTGAATAAAAGCGTTGGTTGAATCGTGACTTGACCCAAAGAGTTGTGAGTTCTATACCTGTTGGTTTCAACAGAGGTGAGCAAAAACTTCGAGGGCTGAGAGTTGATACTGAGACATCTGGAAGAAGCATGGCTCGTGAAAAAGACTTTATTTCGGTAAACGAAATTACGGGTTCAGTTTGAAATTCTAATTACCTCAAGAAGACCAGAGCGTAAAGTGACCGAAACGTTGTGAATATGGGAACAAAGATGAAGACAACGGTCCTAACAATGCGAAATATTAATTGAAACAAGGAGGCTGAAAATATGAACGAAATTCTTTTGAGGCTCACAACTCGATCCCCAGTTTGAGTCAAAGCCGCGCTTTTGTACACGTTCAAACACAAGAAAGTTTCTACGTGTAGATAGATTTAGTTTGCTGCTACTTATTTTGACTGAAAATAGGGATGTCTCTTCTTTCTTTGGGATCCATTATTTCTATCCACTAACCTTTAACACTGGGCATCTACTTTGAAATAAAAGATCTACCTTCATAAAATGTAATAACTACTCCATTGTCTCCGTAAGAAGCTGATCCGGAGAATATTTAAGATTACTGGATTAATTTTCTCCTATAATTAGAACTGAATTCAATTAAAATGAGCTCTGATTACGTTGAGTTTATTTTGGTTAGTTTGAATGATTATGGCATATAATGATGTGTGACATAAGAAATCCTTAAACAATGTTTAGTTCCTTTTGATTCACGAAAAAGTTTCATGTAACAATTTCTCTTGAAGTGTCTGAAATTCTAAATACCGATCTTGCTATGAACAAAATAAACATTATTTTTATTTTAAAGTATCATTCATTTATATGAAAATCTTAGCATAATCAGACACAAGGTCATTTTATTGGGTAGCAATAAGAATAAAACGATCTACGTGATTGGTGATTAGTAATTGTTTCTGAGTTTTCTTACTAACTACAGATATATTACCTATATACAGAAAGCTGAATATGTGTGACATTGTGTGTGTGTGTGTGTCTCTGTGTGTGTGTATCCTCACTGATTTCTAACTCACGTACTCCTTGCAAATTTATTATTCTACACAACAAAGAAATAGAAATTGTACGTGGCTCTTTAATTTAATCTTTGTTTTAATTTCTTATTTTCACATTTTTTTTTTTTTTTTTTTTTTTTTGTTAAGGATAAGTTCAACACAGTAACTTTTACATGGAGAATAACTCTTTCAAAAAGATATAGGAGTTATTTCCCGTAATAATGTCAGCAGATGTGGGTTGCATAAAAATGGGAATTGTTACTCTACCCATCTTGTGCAAAGCCGGTTACTTACTGCTAGTAGTCTATATTTTTGAATGTTCGATTATTATTAGTTTGTAAAGCAAAATGTGTGAGTACAAAACGAAATTCAAATTATTATAATGAAGACTAGTTTTCAATTGTGAAACTTTTAACTCTCATTATCCGTGTGAACTGAATTGTAACTCGTGACAAGTTGTCATATTGTTTGCCATCACATAATTTAATCTTCCATAGATTTTCAGGTAGATGCAGATCGGGACGATGATGGCCTTTCTATTATCTTCTCTCCTGTAGTCATGTGTAATCTTAGACATATGAGATGGATCATTGCCGTGCATAAATACACATTTGAAACTACGAAGCCGGGACTTGTACAATTCTAAGAAAATCTTGTCCATGAAATCGCAATAACCAGCACTGTTCAGTTTAACAACTTCATTAATTTGAATGATTCAACAATGGCTTGGTCGACAATTTCGACCCATATCATCATACTGCCACCACTTTGCTGCCTTCTTTTAGCTATGGAAACGTCTTTATTGGATAAAATCCATTCTTTGTCCCGTCCATCAAGCTCATCGTGTGCTATCTGAGATTCATCCGTGAAAATTACTTTAGAAATAGAATACTTTCATGTATTTCTTGGCCTCATTTTTACGTTTAAAAATATTTGCTTTACTAATTACTAACCTTCTGCGGATATGCATTGTGGTGCATTGGATATCGGCTCGGAACGAGAAATCGGAGAGCCGAGTTCGAATTCCAGTTGAATTCTCTGGATTCACTTACGCGCAAATACCTTTGGGAAAGGTATTAATCTGTCTCTTCCTTCCATTTATGGGTTAAATAACAGGACAGATTGGGTTTTATAGCAGTCTACCGCAGAAAGCTATGGCAACCTACTGCGGGATAATCTTCTGCCCAGTCAGTCATGTCTCTTTCGAGATATGATCGCCCAAGCGTGTTTCACGTACGGCACTTAACTGATTGACTGAAGTATTAACCACCAATCACGTAAATCGTTTGATTCTTATTGTTACCCAATAAAATGGCCTGTGTCTGATTATGCTAAGGTGTTTTTGTAGGTGATATGACGGAATATTATTTGATACAACTTGCTCAAGTTTACTCTGAAGATTTTGTCTCATTTTAAAAGATCTTTAAGGCAAAAAGTTATCCCGTGTAAGAAATCCGAGGACATCATGAAACATTTCTTTAACGTATTTAATCTTGTCACTGAACATATGATATAGGTACCTACTCGAGGGAACAAATATATTAACCAAGGGAATTTATTGAGGGTTTTCATTTCAATCTGTTGTTATTTTAAGTCTTACTAATTCGTCAGATATATGTCTATGTTTCTGAGATGAGGTAGTATTTACACTATTGTCCTCATCTTTGTTGCAACAAAGACTAAAACAATAGTCCGAATAATATAAATAGTGTCGTCAGATATGATAATAAAAAGGATTTCTGGTTTGAAATAGTTTTCCTTGATTAACAAGATTAAAAAACTATAATGAACGAATATTAAATAATTCTAAACTTTTAACCAATGTTCTCAATAATATGTTACGAATATAAACCAGAAAATAATTTAAACTGGGAAAATTATTATCGAAAAAATCTCTAAACAAACAATTTCGACTTTTATTATCAGCATTTCTGCTCTATATTTCCTGAGTCTTCTTGCCAAGAAAAGCATTTGAAATGTTCAAACCGCATAAATATATGACACATATTCATTCAACTGAATCATTCATGTGAAATAGGTTCGGTTAAAAAAGAATAAGAAATGTTTTCACAACGTTTAAAAATAAAAAAAAGCTTTTGGGTTCCCCCGAACGGAAGAAACGGAGTATATTTTTTCAGCTGTTATCCATTATGCTCGTATATATATATATATATTACAAATAAAAAGAAATAAATGGCATTTTTTTAACCCAATAATGTCTAATATGCATTTTGAATATTAGACTCCACAGGGTATATATATATATATATATATATATATATATATATATATATATATATATATATATTGCTTCTTCTCTGACGAGCTTATCTCTCTTGAGTCTCGTCTACACGAATTTACTTGATTGGCAAAATAGCTCTCCCCTTTTACAGTCAAAACGTCAAATATAATTTCCACTGCTACTCCATCAGTTTCTTTTCTCGCACTTTCTACCTTGGGAACTCCCTTCTGTATGCTTGCTTCCATTGTAGATACGATTTCCAAGAGTTTAAGTGCAATGTCAATTGCCATTTTTATTTCCTTTAATCCTCTTTTTCTCTCTCTCTCTTATCCTTTCTCTGACACCCACTGTAATTTGTTGTTCTTATTTTGTTTTGTTTTTATTTTTTTCTTTCGCTCTTTTCCTTTTTTCACGCTTTTTACATTTTTCTTTCGCTCTTTTTTCTTTCTTCACGCATCAGTGGTAGTACTGCCTTACCTGGGGTGAAACGGTTATATATATGTAAGAGCTGGCCACTTGTATTCGAGGATGCTCGTCTACCGGGGTGGATAGCTAATCCCCATTGCAGATACCTGCTCAGTCACACTTTTAAACAACAGTCTGAACAAAACCAGAACATTCAAACACTCGATCACAATGACTTTTGACTTTGAGCTAGCCCAACCATCGACAGCTCCTCAAAGAGAACCGCCTACCCAAATTTCACTCACAATGCTTGGGTCAAGCTCTGGTATAATTTATAGGCCATTTCTAAAGGTGCTGCACGCTGGGATCCCCTTCTTCTGACCGATAAGTCATCTTTCTGAAAAGTCGACCATGGTGAGATTCGAACCCAGGCTTCCTGGTCAGAAAGCGAATGTTCTAAACCCTTGGCCATAAACACACACACACACACACACACACACACACACACACACACACACACACATATATATATATATTTTTTTTTTTTTTGATATGATATATATATATTTATTTAGATATGATATATATATATATATATATATATATATATATATATATAACCCTATTTCTAGATTGCTGGTGTTAATTTTAACTGATTTTAATGATGAGAATAGATTTCTGTAAAAATGGAGAATGGAATTATTTTGTCGGGAAAAGTAGCCGAAGTGATAAAATTGAAAAATACAGATTGAAAAATACAAAGAATATACGTACTTTTGTCGGGAGAAGTAAGCGAATTTATCGAAACTGGTTACCGAAGAGTGTAGTCAAAATATTATCATTAAGTCTTGACGATTTGTGACCCTCGGTCCAACTTGGACCTTGAGCATTTCCTGCTTACTACCAACCAGGGCGGCTGGTAGGAACAGGCTGATAATAACAGGAAGTAAGTTTTCTCCCCTTCCATCAGAAGGGCAAAGTACTCACTCGAAATGATTAAATGATATTACTTACATTTTGAGATAATAGGTCGTATATAGAGAGGGGGAATAGAAATCTCCTGATCATCTTCAACACTCCGGTTTTGTGCCTTTTTAATAAAACTGTGGTGAAAATCAAAATTAAGTAATTTGGGGACCAGCGATGAAATGATACGGTCAAGCTGAAATAACTGCTGTATTGCACGAGAGGGCCAGTCTGGATTCGGCTAACTGCAAAATTAACAAACCACCGTCCCATGGATCACGAATATTAACGTGTTACTGAAATAGCAGCCAAATGAAATTTTTCATCACTTAGCTTTCACTTGCTAATAATTTTGTATCTATTCGATACAAAAAGTATATAAATCTGCACCGTAGCGTTGCATTCTTAAGTCTGGTTTTCATTATATACAATTCCCTCGCGTGTTTGATGACAAGCGTTCTTGCTTTGGCCGGTACAAGATAAATAAGGTCAGAAAGGTTGGCTGGACACAGCCAGTGGTCGTGCCTATTTCTGTTTGTATATATATATATATATATATATATATATATATATATATATATATAGGTATAGATATATTGATAGATGATATATATATATATATATATATATACGATATATATAGATATATGATATATATTTATACATACATATATATATATATATATACGATATATATATATATATAATGGATACATCTATCTGTCTGTCTATGTGTTTGTGTTTATCTATTCTAACAGACCCTACTCTTGGTCTGATTTCAACCAAATTTGGGTCAAATGTCGATCATGACATGAACTTTTGATCAACGCAAATTTTTTTTTAATCAATTTAGAGAGTACGGCAGAAATCACCGAAACGCTTAGAATTTACCAACTTTTTTCCTCCTAAACGCCTTATGCGAATTCAACCAAAATTGTGTAACTTGTAGATCAAGGTCCGTAGACCTTGATCTACAAGTTGATTGTAGATCTACAATTTTTGTTTGAATCAATGTACAGGGTTCATTAAAAATCAAGGACAATCATAATTTTAGGTGGTCTTTTCTGCACTTTTATGCATTTAGTATTTGTCTATATTTCTGATGTATTTATAATATCCTGACTATTGTCGTCACCTTTGTTGCCATTTTTACGACGTTTCGGCCGTTTTCGTTTCTCATTCATCCATACACAGTAAAGCCTTGTGTTTTAGTGGCATAACTTGCAATATTTTTAATTGATTTTACCCCATGCAAGGCAGAAAGGAGTGAAATCGATTAAAAACATTTTGCAAGTTATGCCAAGAAAATTTAGCCAGAGCAACCTTTCCCAACCAGAAGAATCTATTAAATAAAAGTGAATTTTTGACAAATTGTAGTCATAAACGAATACATCAGTTAACACACCGGACACCAGGTTAATGTTTTGACCAACTTTCATAATATAAGAGATCGACGTATTGGTTTATAAGGTAAAATTGTATCCTAACTGCCAAATCAAATTGCCCGCTTAGACATACAAGAATCTTTACATACTTACATACATATAGAATTGTCTTCTTTTTTATGCACATGATATGAGACTGGTCAATGAGAACTGACTCGCTTATAAAAAATAAAAATAAAAATATTAAATTTTCTGTCTTTTTGTCTGTTTCTCTCAATCTCTGACAAAGCTTATATATATATATATATATATATATATATAATGTATGTGTATATATGTGTACGATTATACCAGTTTCAGTTATAATACTAACTTACCTGAAGCTAGCATAAAGTCGAATCTGCAGCGAGAGAATTTGATTTCAACGAATTTTGTAAACGTGTAGTACTAATGCACTCTTACATTCATAATAACTTTGTCAAATAATACATTCGTCATCAAATCTAATTATGCAAAAATATTCAAAGCCACTAGTTGAGTATGAAGTATAAATCTACGTTCACACTGACAGCGAGCCTAGATGGAAACACAGATGGGATTTTTGCTTGTCCATCTTTAACTTCCGCTTCATGTTAAATTTGTATCGCGTGATTTCCCCGCAAATCACGATGGTGCATGTATTTGCTAATCTTGATTAGATAAAATAAAGGAGTAGATCAAACTAACTTTTTCCCAAAAACGCATATTTTCGCACGTTTTGTGCTTATACGACGCCATAAATACGAATTAATACGATATCACAGGTCCTGAAAATGTATCTTAATGTTTTTCAATTCTACCATCAGATGTCAAAATGTTAGAAACAGAAAAACTACAACTACAGATATCTACAACGAATAAATACCTATACTTTACTATTTTTCTATAGTTCTCTGAGATGAGATATTGTAGTTAATTACATTATCCTAATCTTTTTACTCGTTATAGGCTCCGACCTTCTTCAGGTGATTGGACTTTGGAATCGAACCCTTTATTTTGATACAAAGAGTTGTGAGTTCAATAACTGACTACAGCAGTGGTGAAAAAAAATTAAAGAGTTGAGTTAAATAGAGATAACTATGATATTCGGAAGTGGCATGACTCGTGGAATGAGAGCAGTATATCCCCAGTGATCGAAATAGAGGATTCGGTTCAAAATTCCAATTACCTGAGGAAAGCTGGAGTGTACAAATGCCGAAACGTCGTGAATATCGCAATAAAAATGAGAACAACAGTGTGAACAATGTAAATAATTTTAATAATTGCCTATACCTCAGCAAAATATCGCTCGAAAATATCGCACACATTACATTCACAGGTAATGAGTGCATGCATGGATAAACATAACACTTGATTGCTCCACGACTGAAATATATTTTAATTTTTTGGACATAAAATATCTCTTTTGTTTTATCAGATTTTAATTCAAACAAAATTGTAATTGTTTTTGTATTTCATTCTAATTTTTGATTTCGTATCATTTGAAATTTTCTTGCACTCCAAATAATTGGAAGACTCTCTACATTGTACTAGATAACTCAATGAGAATAAACCGACAAAAGATTCGTTTCTATTATATTAATCTGCCTGCCAACAAACAGACATTTCTAAACACAACTCAGAATGTTATGTCTATACAAATATCTGTACAATAACGGTTAGTTTAATGATTACTGTCGCGTAAAGTGGTTTCAGTCGAACCGAGTTCAAATTCAGGCTAAGAATGGTGCGTTCAATAATGCTTTTGAGGAAGGTATTGAATTTGCTTTTTTAAAAAAAGCTCCACTTCTGATATGAGATAAGTAGCAAGGTATACAGGACTCTCTCGTCTTGGGTGACAATCAGTCTACACAGAATTAAGAAACAGTGGAGAAGGCAACGGGAAAACATTCCTCTATACTTCCCAAGAAATCGTAACAATTTACGAATTAAACAATGAAAGTGTAAAAAGCTAGCATCGCCCACGACTTTTAAAAATTATCTACACAGGTATATATTTATTTAAAGTAAGGATGAGGGCACGTAAACAGTTATAATTATTATACTTGTCTCTCTCTCTCTCTCTCTCTCTCTCTCTTTCTCTCTCTCTTTCTCTCTCTCTATATATATATGTATATATATGTATATAGACAAGTATAATAATTTATAACCGTTTACGTGCCCATATCCTTATATAATTTTCTTATATATACATATATAAGGAAAATATTTATATATATATGTATATATACAAACATAAATTTGTTCTTTAGTGTTTGAGGCAATTGTGAATTTTATGCGCGTGACAATATTTCAAGCAGAAATTGAAAATTTATAAATTTCTCATGTAAAATTACGGAGCGGGGACAAATCTATTTCATGATTGTTCACAATCTTTAGGCATGTGCGTTAGCTTCACTGTTTATTTATTCAGTCTAATTGTGCATTATTGGTAGCAAGATCTAATGTATTATCCTAACGCCTACTGGTTTAAATTATTTAAGAGGCTATTAAATTAAAAAGTGTGAATCCTTAACTGTATTATAGTGTGGTTTGTTAATTTTCTAATCATTAATAAATTATGATTGATTATATATTTTGGTACTGATTATTATATTTCCTCTTGTGACTGTTGCAGCTTTGTTTTGACCTCAGTGTAGACGTTTATATTTACATACACTTTATATCTGCTATTGAGCACTTTTATCAATAAATATAGTTTACACTAAATATATGTTTTATCATATATATATATATTATCATTATGCATCAGGGCAGCACTACCTCCTCAAAGTACTTGATGTAGACCTTCGTATTGAGTCTTAGGCCTTCATTAACAAATTCGAGAGTTGTTTCCTTATCAGAAGAATCAATGTGGGTTTTCTGAGCTACCGTACCTTCGTAATCACCGTCAGACCAATCCCACTTTTTTCCGAATCCTCTGCATTGTCCTCAAATTGACAGCCAATAACACTAGAATGTTCGTACTGGAGCTTCGCGTATGAATGACAAGCAGTACAGCATACCGTTTTCAAATTTCTGCTCGAGTGAATTGCGTCATGGTGCTCTTTTTCTCGCGGACGATGCCCGACTGATTTTACTATACTAACAGTCAACAAAATCAAACACAAATTACACGCATGCGCGAAATTAAAAATATAAAATGATGACAATTTACTAATCGCACTCTGTATATTTATAAGTGGAATATTGATTATCCTAATGAGATGGGCATGTAGTATGTTGTTCGGAAAATAGATTGATATTTTCATAAAAACGACAGCCAAAATAAATACATTAAAAAGCAGATTAAAAAAGCCCCCTTTCCTTCAATCGATAAAATAATTAAAAACATGGAATATTGTTAAATAATTTTGTTATATTTTACTAATAAAATCATGTTATTTGAAGTTTAAATGAAATATGGAACCGAAAAAGAATTTTTGAAAGAATCATAACGGAATTGATAAAAAATACTCTGAACGAATTAATATTTATATCGCTATAGATTTCGTCATACTTCAGTTTTATTGAAGTTTATTTCAACGATGAAATAGCCAACTGTCATAAAGCGGATTGACTGCTTTCTCTTCACGACACGAAATTATAAACAAAGCAAAAATCATCAATTATAACCGATTTGTATCAGGGACGATGTTGTAAAATTATTTATTCATGAAACTACTTTAATCGAAATATATATGCGAAACATTTACATTTAATTAGAAGATGTAATTTATCAATGAATAAGTGAAAGGTTTAAGATTTTAATTGATTGAAGCATTGAAAAAGTATCTTTTGGTTCACTACAACGGTGGCGACCTAAAGAGGCATTATAATGTAGCGACGTGTCTGACGTGAAGGTTAGGAGATGAGAGAGCGTGGTTATAGGATTACAGCCTAGTAAATATCAAGCTCACTACAAAATAGTCATAGTATCTGAGACTACCTCAATTAGTTAGAAACTGATAATAGTGTTTTAGATGGTAGAATCCATGTAAATTTCTCTTTCAGAAATCACACAGCATCTTTTACCACAATGACGGAGTTGCCCTTACTATTTCATTTCACTTTCAAAGTGGGAATAGTGTTAATCAAATTTACATATAACGCACCTTGTTTAATCTACACCATACATAATTTACATCTTGTGTATAAGAAAGAAGGCTTGTTGGAAGAAATTTTACAAAAAATTTATTTTTACTAGATCATTATATTTAATAACTTGGCTACTTTTGCTCCATCAGTTTATTTTTCTCACGCATTCCGCATGTGGAATTCCTTTCAGTATACTTGCTTCCCTAATAGCTACAATCTCCAAAAGTTTAAACGTAAGTTGCAATCTTTTACCTCCCATCTACCTCTTATCCTTTCCTCGGCATCCGTTTGACCCTATATTTTTTTCGTCATTGTAACCCTCGACGCATCAGTGCCAATACTGCTGTTGGGTTCTTGCTTCGTTTTGGTGCAATTAGAAGACAACACAAACTTGAATTAATGATGTTTATTATTGGTATAAAACTTTAGGTTTTTACATCAAGTTACAACCTTTAAGTTTTGTGTGGATACAGGAGCAGACTAACTAAATACTCTTCACTGTGGGATGCTAGTAGTAAACGAGCCTATCCCTTCTGGACTCTAGTGGTCAACTGACTAGCGTCCTCCTCTTCACTGTGGGGTGCTAGTAGTAAACAAGCCTATCCCTTCTGGACTCTAGTGGTCAACTGACTAGCATCCTCCTCTTTTCAAATCTCCTACACAAAACTATTGTCCTTAACTCTTACTTCTTACTCCTTCTCTTACTCCTACTCCTACCAAAAGAAACGGTTCCTTATTTTGCCGCCCAATTTTGAATTCTTGGCGTCAGTGTGTCTATCTTTTTCTATTTTTAGAACACTCGCCATTCTATAAACCATAACAGAAGTGCCTCCTTTAGAACGGAGTGTACTAATAATAATAGTACTCGTTATATTTCTTCCAGGAAACTTTTCGACCTGAACGAGATTTTGTATTTATCATGGGAGAATCTTCTTTTTTATTTCTTGTATTTATTTCTTGTTCTGAATCATTAAGCGTTTTGGTTTTATTCATCTTTTCTTCTACTTGTTTCTCTACTATTTGTTTTTGTACTTCTATATATGGTTTCAACCTGTCCACAGAAACTTGAGTATCCATATCATTATTTATCTTAACCAGAAACTATTTAGGTGTTCGCTGAAGGACTGTGCAGGGATCTGAATAGGGTGCCTCCAATGGTCTTCAAACACGATCCACTCTAATCCAAACTTTATCACAAGTTTGAAGTTTTCCTGGGACATAAGATTTTGCGGACTTATTAACTCTTTTGGTGAAGTCTCTCACATCAATTTGTGACATGGTTTTATGTAAATCTCTTGTGAACTTTTGAGGTATAACCTCCTTGCTTGTGCTCTCTATTAGTAGCTGTGGTAGCAAACGTTGTGTGCCTGTAACAGCATCAAACGGAGAAAAATCAGAGCTATTGGGCATACTGCAAATCCCAAGAAATACTATTGGAAGAGCTGAGAGCCAGGACACTTTTCGTGCTATAATAGCAGTTTTAATGTTCCTGTACATTCTCTCAATCAAACCATTACATTGAGGATGATAAGCTGTCGTACGTAGTCTATAAAAACCAATTATTTTTGCTACTTCACTAAACAACTCACTTTCAAATTGTCGGCCTCTGTCGGTTATAACATGCAGCAGGAAACCCTAACGTGTGACCCATGTGTTTATAAAAGCCTCAGCTACACTAGCTGCAGTGATTTCGCTGATGGGTTGTGCTTCTACCCAACGAGTTGTGCGGTCAATACATGTGAGGATATATCTATACGGGCTGATGTAACTGCTATTTGGGCTTTTTTGCTGATGGGAGTGGTCCTACTATATCTATGTGGACTGTGTGAAATCTAGCTGATGGTATTTCTAATGTCTGTATAGGTGATTTTGTATGTTTGTAGACCTTTGCTTGTTGGCAGGCTGTGCATGATGCACAAAAGTCTTGGATTGATTTATCCATGTTTGGCCAGTAATATCTAGCTTTAATCATCTTAATGGATGATTTAATGCCAGGGTGATTTATGGAATGGATACTATAGAATATGGACACACGCAATTTAGATGGAACAGAAGGTCTGGGGTAAGACGTTGATAAGTCACACCATATAAATTGGTTATCTCCAGGTATGGTGAATTTTTTAAGTCCTGAAAAGATTGAATTTCTGTATCAGATGCCTGTGCTGCTGCAAGTGCAGGTGAATCACACGCATCTATTTGTACAGCAAGAGTTGGTCGGGATAGACAATCAGCAACTATATTCTGACTACCTTTTACATGTTCAATATCTGAAATAAATTCTGTCAGGATAGCTAATTGTCGTTGTTGTCTGTCTGATTTAGCGGGGTTTAAACTATAACATGCACCACACAATGGCTTATGGTCAGTTAAATGTAGCACTTGGCGACCTTCCATGAGGTGACGGAAGTGCAGCACTGATAAATAAGCTGCTAAAAGTTCACGATCGAATGTAGAATATCTCATTTGTGTTTGTATTAATGTTTTAGAGAAAAATCCGATCGGCATTGGATTTCCTTCCACCATTTGATGCAATGCCGCACCGACAGCATAATTACTACTGTCAGTGACTAATTGATAATTTGTACAGTTAGGTTCAGGGTGAGCTAATGAGGATGTATCATTAAGTTCCTTAATTACAGAATTGAAAGATTGTCGTTCAGATTCATCTGATGTGAACTAGCCTTTATGGGATAACCGCATTCTCTCAGATAGGGGTAAGACTATCTCTGAAAATTTTGGTATTAATTTTCTGTAAAATCCTACCATTCCAAGAAATCTGTGTCGCCCTTTTGCGTTCTTAGGTTAAGGAAAAGATTTTAATTCTTCTATTTTAGTAGTTGTAGGTTTAATGCCATCTACGCTAATATGAAAGCCTAAAAAATCTAGAGAAATCACATTGAAAACAGATTTTGTGGCTGAAATTTTGAAATTGTGTTCCTTTAAAATATTAAAAACAGTTTCAATGTCTTCTTTATGAGAACTCTCATCATTGCTGAAAATTAAAATGTCATCAATATGTATAAGAACACAATCAATGTCTTCAAAAATTTTGACCATATACCGTTGAAATGTAGCTGACGCATTTTTTAAAATCCAAACGGCATATAATTATATTCATAAAGACCAAATGGGGTGGTGAGAGCAGTTTTTGCTACATCGTCCGGATGCATTTTAATTTGGTCGTAGGCTGAAATCAAATCGATTTTGGAGAATCGTCGTTTGTTCGCAAGTTTTGCTGAAAAAGAGTTTATATTTGGTATAGGGTACCTGTCCGTCTTGGTTATGCTATTGGGAGAACGATAGTCTCCACAACATCTAAATCCTCCGCTTTGTTTAGATACTATATGTAGTAGGCTAGACCACTCGCTTTTGGAAAGGGAGATCACTCCGTCTTTTTGTGGGGTTTTAGATTCGCTACGCGCGACTTCCAGTTTTTCTACATTAAGTCGCCTGGGTTTTACAAATACTGGCGTATGGCTTCCTGTGTCAATTCTGTGGTAGACGCCGCAGTGTTTTTTGTTGCTGTTCTTATGTGGTGTGATTAGGTTCGGATATTTTTCTTTAATCATGTTCCGTATGAATGACGGGAGCTTCGTTTCATTTACGACTAGATTCACCGCTGATGCAGATATTTTAAAACTCTTTCTCTGGGTTGTTGTAGGATCGTAAATGGTTTTGTTACTGCAATCTACTATTAGACCAAACTTGTTCAGGAAATTCAGTCCAAGGAGTGGGTTGGTGATATCAGCGATCATGAATGTCCAAGTAAAAGATCTCCTTAAACTGGGTATTCCAATTTCCAAACTCGCTTGTCCGTAGCATTTTATTTTCTCCCCATTTGCAGTGGATAGTGATATGGTAGTCGGTTTTAGTGTAATACCATTTACTGCAGAAGTTGATAATATTGAGATACTTGCACCAGTATCTACAATAAATTTTAATTTGGTAGCCCCTAGTTTTGCGGTAATTTCTAATAGCGGCGAACCTCGTGAGACTGAACTTGTTCGCTCTATTAGTTTTCCGAATCACTTCCTGTAGGTGTTGCTGGTCGCGAACTAGGCAACATTTCTAGATTGTTCTTTTTTTTTGGTTTACAGCAGAAGATGGGGGTCAACTGAAGTGTGTGTTCTATGGAGCGGCGACCCAAAGACTACCTCAACTAATTCACAATCAAGGCTTTCATGCTCAAATACATTTCTTGTTCTCAAGTCTCGTAGTAGGACAGGATCACGAACAATGAAGTTCTCTTCTGCACAGTGAGGGAAAGCCTATAAATGATAACTCGCCACTGACTACGATGGGGAGGTACATGCCATACATCCATCTATACAAACAAATCTTCTCGAAATTTACCTCTGACAAGAGACCACGTAGAACACCACGTCGTCGATTCAAGGATCAGCTCATAAACACCTTGCTGAAAACAGAAATCTATCTGGTCAAATGGGAGACGGAAACTACAGAAAGAACGAATTGGATGAGATCGGTTCACGAAAAAACAAGATCCTTCAAAACACCAGAAAACAATAGAAGAGACGAAAACAGTCCTAAGAAAAGCCAGAAATCTTAATTTCCTGAACTCTTCTACACTATCATACGATGGCTGCGGACGTTTCTTTACATACAACATAGGACTCATTTTACATAGAAAATGTGGTGAACCGAAAGTTATCAATTCGGTGACAACAGAATGACATAAAAGCGGTTCTGCGCATGAGGATCGACGCAGAACTTCCGGCTAACAAAACGATTTAAAAAATCTATATCCATATAATGATCAATCAGAGAACGAAAATTGACTATTTGAAAACTGTTCCTCTTTGTACATCCAAAAATATATAAATACAAGTGATTTTGAGTGTCTAGACAGAGGACCCTAATTTTTGTGAATCCCTATACCATGTCAGGCAGACAATATTGTCTCAACCTCTCATCCTGCCTTTTCTTTCCTTCTTCTTCATCAAGAACATTTCGTAAATCCAAACCAAAAGAAAAAGACACAGGAAATGAACAATCTAAATGAGCGGTTACATCAAAGATATCAACGACTGCAACCCCGCTTCACTCTATGCACGACTACCGTTTAAAATTCAATCTATTTCTGTCTTCCCACATTTAACAAACTAAACTCTTCTAAACTTATACCGCATAAAGATCATTTCTATATTTAACTGACCCTGTACCATACATACAACATTACTCAACTTTTCTAATCAATCTTGCATCAGATATATGAACATTTCTTTTTTGTAAAGTACAGAATATTTAATGTTTATATAAAAAGGTATTTTGATACAACATCTTAAGTGTGTATTCTTATTCTTATGAGTGTGTCTTATTTTCATATATTTCTTATGGTGGACTAAACTAAACAAAGCCAAACCAAATCAAATCCAAATCACAAATAAACATACCTTGGCTCACCATAAAGTAAATGAACACAGTCGTAGAAAGAACATTTAGTGAAGTACATTGGTGAGATTCCAAAACAAATTAGCACTAATTAAATTATCGAATTCAAGATCAGTCTGTGACCACCGAAACTTGTTTACAAGGGGTCAATACAAATATGAAGCAGTCAAATCCAAGGTATTTTCTTTTATAAACTACAGAGAATTAAATCTAGTTACAGTAAAATCTTTTTAGGTACTTCCACTCATTTTCGATATCTAAATTTTAAATTGAATTTTTTAAAAGGAAAAAGATTTTCATGAAACTTTATTTTAATTTTAATAAGTTTTTAGTCCCAACAAATCTTTGAAGTATTTTTAAATATTTTTGAAACTTTATAAAATATTATGATTACAAAAATAAAAATAATTCTTTTAAAATTTCATTATTACTCGAAAACAAATTTCTTTAGATTATAATGTCCTTAAATTATATTATTTATAAAAGCAATTAAATGCTTATCAACTTAAATAATGTCATAGTTATATTGCAATTTTTATTTGATTATTAATAGCAGATTTTCGGAAGTAATGGTAATTTTTTCAAAAACATTCCCCAATGAGTCCTGTGTTTGACTAATAAAACAAATTTTTCCAACAAAATTTAATTTCTTAAAATTTCATAAATTTACGTGGTTTTTGGGGTAACAGATGTGAAAAGTATTTTTACCAAAATTTTAAAAAATAATTTTACAAATAATTTTATTCATTTGTGAATAAGTTCTAACAGTTTCATTGAAATCCCACAGTTATTTGATTTTTGCATGAATTTCTAAATTAATGTGTTTGTCATTGTAAATACTCGTGATGATTTGGTTACCTGCCAACTAAAAAAAAGACATTTTGCTAAAATTTCGAACGTGTTACAAGTGATTAAAATTTTTTAAAATTATTAAAAATACGTTGATCTTTTCTCTTAATATGAACATTTTGATGGAAAAAGTTCGTTTTTCTTAAGTTTGGGGCCTTTTTATTCATACTATGCTGTTTTTTAGCGATTTAGTAGAGGTACCTAAATAAAACCTATTCTAAATAATTTCTAAAGATCTAATGTTCATTAATGAAATATATTTTCAATTCCCCATCAAACAGATTACAATTTTTTTTATAAAATAAAGCAGAAAAAAAGGGAAACTGACTGGCTATCGTCTGGAGAGAAAAAAAGCCGTAAGCGCGAATTATCAAATCGTATATTATCTAAGTTATATGTAAATATACCTTTATTTTTCTAAAATGTACTTCGACGTCTGAAACTGAAAAAATAATGAAGAATGAACTAAACAGGAAGAAAATAATCAAAATGAGAAGTAAACATATTTCATGATTAAAATAAGCTACAATCATTAATAGTTAATGAACAGTGATAAGCAGAGGCCTTTTTGTGGTAAAAGGTTTTGATTAAAGAAAACTTTTTCTTTTGAGTAAATATCATTTTAGCTTTTGCCAACTGTTATGGCAAGCATGGTGGTCATTTGACGCAAGGAAATCCTGGTGGAAAAATAATATCCTTTAATTCGTGAGACGATAAATTCATCCCCACCTTACTTAGGCATTACTTCCTTGTCATATCAGACGGCTTCGCAGGAAACAGCTAAGTAACTGATTAAGCAACTGATACTTCTGAACAGCTGAAGTTGATGGGTTCCGCGTAAAGATAAAAACGACGACTAAACAGGAAGAAAAATATCAAGATGAGAATCTATCAGCGAGTCATCATGACAGTGATGGCAATAATAATGAAATGCGTGGGAAAAGAATGTAAAAAAAGGAACCATCAATTTAGGTTTCAGACTCGTCTAACGGCAACAATTTTTAGAGAACACAGAAACAGAAAAATTGTTATGCCAGTGGAAAGCAAGGTGAAAGTTCTTTGGCTAATTATTCTGTCCATCCACTAAAAAATAGAATAAAAATATCTAGATGGTATAAATTAGAGACGTCAGAAATAATTTTTCTCAATTCCCGCTTTGCTATCTTGTAGATTTTATTTAGTTTCTTGGCTGCCCAAAACGATGACGCATATGTTCATCACAGTAAGTCTATGCGAATCGTAAAATTTAATCAGTTCACAGATGGGAAATAAACGAACATAGTTACTCTTGGAATAAATAGGTATTAATTATCGAAGAAAATAACATAATTTCGAATATAACTCCACAATGTACTAATCGATCAGCCGTAAATCAAAACTATAGATTCAGAAGACGCCCCTATAATATCGTACTTATCTGTTTACTGGCATCCATTTCATTTTTTAATCGCCGAAGCCTATATCATTTTTATGAAATCTTTGAAATACAAAACCTGTTAAATATAAGTACCTCAAATAAAAATCTTAATGTTTTGCTGAAATATATATATATAAAGTGATTTTCCTTACTTTCTTGCAAAAAAAAAAAAAGAATTCGTTAAAATTGAATTAAGCGGGTACAAAGTCTAAATCTGGCCTTAAATCGGCAAAAATTCAACAGTGTTTATCAGAAAAATAGATATTGTACACAAATAGAAATATATTTAAAATGAAAAATAATGATAATATCAAGACAATTTTATGAGATGGCGTTACTTTGTTCCCTACTCGATTTTATTACATCAAGAAAAATCATCAAATTTTATGTAAAAGCACTAATTTAAAAAAATTACTTTAATAACACGCGTGACTCGCATCAGTCAGATTTCAGTCATGGGTCAATTAAGGCGGATGAAGTAATACTCGAATATTCAAAAAACTGTACTGCGGCAAAACCGCTTGCATACAAACAGGAAATAAGTTCAGCAAATATACAAAAATATAAGGATGTGTCTTCTCACCAGATCTATACAGCGAGGCAATTCTGAGAAAACTGCAAATCCTACCAGGATTAGTCATTAGCGGCTACAATTTGAACAATATAAGATACGTAGATGATACAGTGCTGATCGCAGACATGGAAGGGAAACTAGAAGACTTCCTACAGAAGGAAGCTAAAGAAAGGACTAACCATAAACTACAAGAAAACTAAATGCATAGCTGTTATTAAAAAAGAAGAGCCCAAATGCCAACTACAAGTCGGGGATATTGAAATCAACCAGGTACCTGAGAAGTGTTTTAACAGAGTAAAGAAAGAGCAACAATGAGATCCGAAGGCGTATTGGCCAAGGATAAATTTTAAAGGCTGAGTAGAGTACTGAGAGACAGGAAAATTTAATTGGAAACAAAGAAGAGAGTACTGGATTGTTATGTGATGCCTGTTCTTCAATATAGCAGTGAATGATGAACAATCTCATCAAAAATGAAGGAAAGACTTGAAGCAACCGAAATTTGGTTCTACAGAAGAATGCTGAGAATACCATTGACCGAACATGTTAACAACATCGAGGTTTGGAGAGGATAGAAACGAAAAGGAAACTTATATTTAATGTCAAGAAAAGAAAACTGAAGTTTCTGGGACATGTAATGAGGAAGGTAGGCTTGGAGAATCTGATATCCACAGAATAGAGAGAGACAGGGGAAAGCAACGCATGAAATACTTTATGGGCTTGAGAAAATAAATGGCAGAGCAGGGTTTGGGTGGAGTAACAAGAGAAAGGCTGTTAAGATCTACAAGACATATGGAGTTGAGAAAGGACATGATAGCCATCTCCTGAAGGGACACAGTACTTGAAGAAGAAGAAGAAGAAGAAGAAGAAGAAGAAGAAGTGATATTTGTATTACTGGCTGAACGACAGCGACACAAATTTATGCTGACTACTTTAGAGATTGAATTGCTTCTGTTTGCAAGAATGGTAGCCCGTAAAAACAATCAATGTTTTATTTTTTGTAAACTAATTATTATTGTCAATTTGTTGTTTTTAATCCTTACTTGAAAAAAATAATTCAAATATATTTGCTATGATTTGATTCCAAGTAATGGAATATTTTTGAAAATTAGTATTACATTTATTTAAAAATAAAATCTTCCCTGAAGAAATATTTAACAAGTGAATTGTTTTATTTTCAAAACAGAAAAAAAATTAGCTGATACACAAGTGATGAATCAATGGGGATGATAGTTTTACATGAAAGATAAGTTCAAATATTTCAGTGACTTGCAATTTTTGTTTTTTAATCATTTCACCCAAGCAAGGCGAAAATGCCACTAGTAAGCAGAGAGTTACATAGTGCTAAAGGAAAAAGATCGAGTATTATAATGCACTATCTACTATATTAGCTTAATCTATAAATAAATATTGCCTAAATAATTTACTCTTGTGTCATATTATGAAATTGTATTGTCCTCTTCATTTTCTTCTATAATATAAATTATTTTGTAATTACTATTTGAAGAATGTAAGATTTCTTCTTTGAAATTTACATTGTAATTATGCAAATTCCAAGTATGATATATGTCCCTAGATCCAATATTAATTTGGAATCTACTGTATATTTATTGTATCAAAATTACAATTTTAGCATAAATTCGAAGGGGAAGTGGGGTGATGTTGGTCGTCAAGCTGATCTGATTCACAACCCATTCATTAATTACAATTTACTCAATCACCATAAGAAATCATTTGTCACCATTTATCCGACAGACACCACATATTCAAAGGTAGATACCTCCACTAAATTGCGAAAAAACAGCATATTATGAATAAAAAGACCCAAACCTAATAAAAACGAACTTTTCCCATCAAAGTGTTTATATTATTATTAAGAGGAAGGATCAAAGTATTTTTTAATCATTTAAAAAAAAATGAATCTTTTCTAACACATTCGAAATATTGGTAAAAATCTTGTTTTTATTTTCGTTCGGAGGAGCCAAATCGTTAGAAGTGCTTACAATGGAAAATGTATTATTACATAACTCAGTTTTTTCTTTTTTTTCCGGTGACAAACACATTCATTTGGAAATTCTTGCAAAAATCAAATAATTGTCGGATTTTAAGGAAACTTTCAGGAATTTATTCACAAATGAATTAAATTATTTTCGAAATCATTATTTTTTAAAAATATTGGTAAAAATATTTTTTACGTCTGTTACCCAACTCCACGTAAATTCGTCAAATTTCAAGAAAGTGAATTTTGTAGGCAAAATGCTTTTATTAGTTAAACATTGGGGAATGTAAATCATCTATTAATTTTTCAACTATTTGGCTCCTTTTAACAAAATTCTGCACCGAATTGTAAAATTTAAAAAAAATGCAATATAACTATGACATTATTTAATTAGATGAGATTTTAATTGCTTTAATAAATAATATAAATCTAGGGACATTATAATCTCAAAAAAAATTTTTTTTCGATTAATAATGAAATTTTAGAATAACTGTTTTCATTTTTTTAATTATAATAATTTATAAAGTTTCAAAAATATTTTTAGAGTATTTCAAAGACTTGTAGACGTTAGGTTGGTAACTTATTAAGTGAAGACTATATTTACTAATCGAAAATTGAAAAGTTTAATGCAAATCATTGAGACATCGTATTTTTAAAATATTCTTTATTTAATTTTTTGTGTATTTAAAGATTTTATGCTAATTTCTATGTGTACAATAAAAGGTCGGTTTTTTTTCCATTACAGGAAATACATTTGGACAATTTTATCAATTCCGTTCGCTATTCACTTATCTTATCTCTCATCTTTACATTTCAAATATGAGTGAAAGGTCAGAATATTCAGTACTTTAAGAAATAGTTTTATTCTACATTTCATACTATAAATAAGTAATACTTGGGTAAGTAAGATTAATTTAATATTAAATTTACTAATTAAAAAAAAATAATAATGTGCCGCAAATGTAAATTTTATTTTTGCAATATTTTAAAAACTGAGAATTAACTTTTCTTTACAAATGTCTATCGCTTGCCGAAAATCACAAAATTTTAAATTCCAATCAATATAATTTCTGTTTGAAATACACCAGAGTATTTTGCTTACTGGAAACAGTAAATTTTATCATTTAGCTAAAATTTGATAGACACTCTCAGCAACAATCGTTAACACATCAGCAGTTAAACTAGAAAAGCAAAAGCCATATTGCTTATTTGAAAGAACACCCTGCGATCTGAGATGCTTACCAATTCAGAGTTAATTAGAGCTTCTTTCTAACAGGCCAATAGTGAGAAGGATCAGATAGTTCGCCTGAGTTCTTAAAGAAGAAAATTTACAAGAAGAAGAAAAGCAATAAGCATCAAGATATTTTATTTTATTATTTAGAGAGAACTGGAGACAGTTCAGGAACAGATTTCTTAAGGAATATTGCAGGGATATCCTCAAGTCCACGTGCTTTGTGAGAATTCATTTTATAAATGACAGCAATAACTATGGATGGAGTTATACGCATATCACTCAACAGAGACTCATTTCTAAGTGGAACGTCAGGCAAATGTACTCCAGATGATTCAATAGTAGAATTTGAAGAGAATTTACGAGCAAGGCATTATTGTTTATCAGTAAAAGTTAGCACCCCAAACTAATGTGAAAAGAGGAGGAATAGAATACTTACTCTTTTATTTAACACACTATTACAGAACCTTTAGTAGTCACGTGAACCAGACTAGTTAGTGTTGAAATAGTGCTTCATTCTATCAACAAAAACTTAGTCTCAGTTAAATAAAAAGAAGTACAATAAGGTCCGTACTTTATTTGTTTATTTTTTTTAATTCAAGGTTGAGGCATCAGTATCGACATTTCTTCTGGGTTCCTATCTTTCATTTTTTTAATTTCCTGTTTTAAAGATTTATCTTATAAAAGTGAACAGCACCATATGATCCATCTCGATGCATAATTGAAAATCAACAATTTAAGTCATTGAGATACAATCGGATGAAAAATATTTTCTTTAAAATTTTAAGAGGAGACTGCATTTAATATTTATATATATGAAATGAATTGTTTGAACATTATTTTTTATCGATACTCGTATTTAAGTAGATATTCTGCTTTTAATGAAACAGTATTATATATTTATATCTACCGGCCTGATTATTTACGATAAATTTTTATTACGAAAATGTGTGCCATTCGGCAGGATTCGAAATGAATTGTTTGAACATTATTTTTTTTATTTTTTTATTTTTTATCGATATTCGAATTTAAGTAGATATTCTGTTTTTAATGTTTTTAATTGTCAAATTGTCGGTTGCTTGTAACCAAGTTTCGTTAAAATTCGTTGATTTACGTAACATGTTTACATTTGTTGACATTACGATACATTTCAGAGTAGGTATGTTTGTTTACGATGGATCGAAAATTGTGTTATATAGGCTTGATAAAGACCTCGTTTAGACTGGAGGCTATTCGTGGTCGAGAGGTCTAAGACATTACCAGATCAAATGGTAGCTTCCCCTATCTAGATAGGGGTCGCAGGTTCGAATCCTGCCGAATGGTACACATTTTCGTAATAAAAATTTATCGTAAATAATCAGGCCGGTCGATATAAATATATAATACTGTTTCATTAAAAACAGAATATCTACTTAAATACGAGTATCGATAAAAATAATGTTCAAACAATTCATTTCAAATTGTCGGTTGCTTATAACCAAATTTCGTTAAAATTCGTTGATTTCCGTAACATATATATATATATTGCTTTTAGATAAACAACACTTTTTAATCTTATAATTAGATTAGTTTTGGGAGACATTAAAAAATGACGCAATTTTATGACATAAAAAAGGCAATGATATTTTATGTTGACAGTCTTACACCAAGTAGACAAACGCAAACGTCTCCGAATATACTTAAAATATAAAAATTATATTTATATTAGAATGTTAATTCTCTTTGTTTTGATTAACATAAAAAAACATTATTAATTAAATTTTACACATGCTTCATAGCATTTTTTAATCAGGCGTCAAAATTTACTTCATAAAAATTGGAGACAACTAGTTAAACAATGGTATATATAGAAAACATATCTTCAAATTTAGTCCCTGAATTCTTAACCTATTTTGAATCGTTTTTTGGGATAACCCAAAAAAACATCTCTTGAAAGTATCAGCAAGCCTTAAGATATTGGTAAACAAGTTCTGAATAATTGTGTCTACGAAATTGTTATGTGTATTTACGCGTACATTATATCCATATATATGCTTGCAAGTTGAGATTGATGCCTGATAGAAAGTAACTTTGCTAGATTTTTTTTTCTAAAAACACATTTCCTCTCTTTTGTATTCGTCTACTCCAACTTATTTGAATGACTGTCTGGAGCAACGTTTATTTTTAAACTTTATTTCTCCCAGAAGAAATCTTTCGCTTCAATATCAAATATTTCTATCAAAAGTATAAATAAAAATAATAATAATATTCATGTGAGATTCAATACGGAGAGATAAAGAATAGGGATCAGTTGGCCGTATTCATGAAGTCTTAGTGTGCTGTACCATTAAAGGAGAGAGAGAGAGAGAAAGAGAGAGAGAAAAGCACGTATCTCAAATAGAAAAGAAATAGATAAGAAAAAAAAAGAAAAATATCATTGTAAACTAGAACAGAAAAGAGAAATATAAAGATTTCGAGCGTTTTCGTTTTGATTCACATTCGAAATCGGTTGAAGTTTTCTACAACCATAATTATCGTGTATAATACGCGCATTTTCCTCCAATGCTTTAAGCGTAACATTAAACGATGCGCATTATATACAGGAATAAAGTAATAGCTTTACACCACGTGCATATGTTGGACAGTATGACCTAAAGTTGTTATATATATGCAGACCATTGCTTAGGTCGAATCTTACAATAAAAAGACAGATGTAACTTACGCCTTTTAGAAATACTTGTCATCTTAAACCATAAAAATCACCCTAATCTCCTTAACAGAAATCGATTTAATGAACAAATGCTATCATAGAAAAACTATTTAAATTCTTTGACCCTAATTGATATAGATTCTTATATACGTTTACGTTTAAAAAAATGATGAAATCCCATACAAAAACAGAAAGATTAGTCAAAAAACGTAAAATAAAAGGTATTTAAAAAAAAACAATACAAATATACATATTCATTTGACTTAATATTATAAGTTTTCTTATTATTATTATTATTATTATTATTATTTATTATGTTGTCATTTTTCATCGTATTTCGATTTTTGCTATGGTCGCACTACCGACCAAGTCTGCGGGAAGACCTAAGGCAGGTTGTGGTGTGTTGTTATGGCTCCATTTCATGTTTTTTCTATCTCCCCTATCATCTCTAGCGTTGCATAAACAAAGTTCTCCTTAGTGTGTGGGATGTACTTAACAAGACAATTTTTTGTATATCTCTTAAGCTGGCGTTTCCAGGGATTCTTTCAATGTGTTGTTTTGTTTCATTTTTTATTATTTCAAGTGCACCTACTATCACTAGCACGATTCTTGTTTTCAATTTCCACATTTTTTCTATTTCAATTTCAAGGTCTTTATATTTTGACAGTTTTTCGAATTCCTGGGTTGCAATGTTACAATCCGCTGGACAAGCCATATCAATTAATAGGCAAGTTTTTTCTTTCTGGTTTTTAACAATAATATCCGGCCAATTTGCTTTAATTTTTCTGTCTGTGTAGATGGTGTAATCCCAGAGAATGGTGACATCTTCTATTTCTGTAACTGGTGCTGGGTGATGTTCATACCAGTATTTGTTTATAGATTTTCCATAGTGTTTGCACATTGTCCAATGTAAATATTGCCCCACGCTATCGTGACGATTTTTATATTCATTTGGGGCAAGTACAGAACATCCTGAGATTAGATGGTCTATTGTTTCTTTGTATTTATCACAGAATCTACATTTTAGATCCACATTATTATGTATAATATTTGCCTGAAAGTTCCTCGTGAAAAGACTTTGGTTTTGCGCTGCAAGAATAAAGCTTTCAGTCTCAGACTTTAATCCAGATGCACGTAACCATCGATGAGTATTAACTTTATCAACATTGGATTTATTGGCACGTTCTGGATATTGGCCATGCAGAGGTTTGTCTTGCCAGCGTTGTTTCATCTGTTCAAGAGCTTTATCTTTGGCTTTCATTTTCATATTTTTTGCCGCAATAGTTGGTTCTTGGCTTCCGTTTTGCTTTTCTACAGAATCTACTAAATACAAATCTTGTTTGTATTTACTGCCTTCTTTTATTATTGAATATTTTTTCTTTCTGTTTTCATGTTGTTTGACTAATTGTATCATCCAATCCTTTGTTGTTTCTATGTATGTTAGTAAGCCAATAGTTGTTGTCTTGTATGACAATTCTAGCTGAATAACACCTCTTCCACCTTCTTTACGGGGTATGTATAGACGGTCTACATCAGCCTTTGGATGATGCATCTTATGCTTAGAAAGAAGCTTTCTTGTTTTAGAATCCATTCGCCTGATGTCGTTTAGAGTCTAGTTTAAGATGTTGAAACTATATTGGACAACTGGGATGGCAAGGCCATTAATGGCCATCATTCTGTTCTGAGAATTCAATTCAGTTTTTAATATCAGTCGTAGCCTTTCTATAGTACTCTTTACGCACTATTTCTTTCATTTTTTTATAGTGAAAGTTTTCACTCACATTTACACCTAGGTATTTATAAGCTTCTTCTGACTTTAATTCTTTTATTGTTACAGCAGGGTCTAAGCTAATTGAGGATGTTTGTTGTAGCGATCCACGTAAAACTGTAACTTTAGCACATTTATTCAAATTGAATTTCATTCCAATGTCTTCGCTGAAGCATTTTACAGTTTGCAGAAGACCTTCCAGCTCGTTATCATTCTTAGCATACAACTTCAAGTCATCCATGTAAAATAGATTGCTTATTTTCTTTTGGGCTATTTTATAACCACATTCTATCTTTTTAAGTTGACTGGTTAGTGCTATTAATGATATTAAGAATAGTAAGGGAAACAAAGAGTCACCTTGAAATATACCTCTTTTGATGTTTATTTCACCAGACTTATAGGTTCCATTTATATGATTAAGGTAAAGGGGGTTTTTTTCCATATCGACATACATTGTTTGATGAAATTGATGATGATGAAATTGATGATCCTCTTGTATATATTTAAAGTCTTTCAGATCTAGGAATGTGGTACACTATCGAATGCCTTATGATAATCTATCCAGGCAGTACTAAGATTTTTCTTTGCATTGTAGCAGTTTTCCAGAATCATTCTCTTAATAAGCAATTGGTCTTTACATCCGTAACAGCCACGTTTGCACCCTTTTTGCTCAAGCGGTAGTGTGCCATTTCTTTCCAAGAAGAAATATGTCTGTTTTGTTAAAATAGATGGTAATAGTTTGTATGTTGTCGGAAGGCATGTAACTGGTCTGTAGTTTTTCGGGTTGTTTGTGTCACTATTCTTGGGTAGAAGAAACGTAATTCCTTTGGTCATCCATGCAGGAATTTCTTGAAGTTCTTTGGCTAGTTTTTTATGTGCTGTATTTAAATGACGATGTGCGTTGTGGTGCAGTGGATATCGGCTCGGAGCAAGAAATCGGGGAGCCGAGTTCGAATTCCAGTTGAATTCATTGCATTCACTTACGCGCAAATACCCTTGGGAAAAGTATTAATCCGTCTCTTCCTTCCAGTTATGGGTTAAATAATAGGACAGGTTGGGTTCTATAGCCTTGGTTGACAACCAGTCTACCGCAGAAAGCAATGGCAACCTATTGCGGGATAATCTTCTGCCCGGTCAGTCATGTCTCTTTCGAGACATGATCGCACAAGCGTGTTTCACGTATGGCACTTAACTGACTGCTTTAAATAATATAGCCAAAAGTTAGGAATTTTATCTCTTCCTGGAAATTTCCAATTGTGTGCTTTTTTCATGCACATTTAATTAACATCCTCTTCTGTGATTCCAGCCCATGCCTGTTCTGGTTTATTTTTCATTCGTTCTGTCTCTTGTGCAATCCAATCTACTTCTTTGTTATGTTCTTTAGGGCAAGCCCATACTTTTTCCTATTTTGAGTGGGGACTTTCACTTCAATTCTTTTTTTACCTATTTCCCCGTAAAATTTCTTTGCATCGGTTTGAAAAATCTAGTTTTCTCTGTAGTATCTTGATCTTTTCTCATAGCGTCTTATTCTTTGAGCCTTCAGTTGTATTATTTGCTTTATTTTTTCCTTAATTGATATGACTTCATTTTCATTTCTAATGTTGTATTTTCTTTCGACTCTTCTGCTTTTTCTAGTTCTTACATTTATTCCTCTTGTCAGTTTATCGAGTACTGATAGTTCACTTCTAAGTTGTTCGATTTCTTTTTCTATTTTTCTTTTCCAAGTGGATCTTCATATCTGCGAGACTGCCTTGTTTTTAATTTGATGTTCAATTTTTTTGTTGCTGCTATTACTGATGCATATATTGCTTCATTAAGATTTATATGAGTGTCTTCTTCATCCAAAATTACTTTCAGTGCTGCATTGCAGATCATAATAGTTTCGAGGTTATGCTTTGTTGGTTGTAATTTTGGGAGCTGTTATCGTTCCTCCATTGCAATAGTTTGTATTTGACTTATATGGTTCTTGATTTCTTCCTTGGATTTTTGTATACTGTTCTTGTTTTCCGTAAAATAATTCTGTTCAATATGTTTTGAACTAATTTTATTGTCTTCTTGTAACTGACTCAGATCACACCTTTCCAGCACTTCTAAAATTACAGCATTATCTGATTTGTGTGTATCACGGTTTCTATATTATGACCTGTGGTTTGTTTGATGTTACTACTTTTTATTTCTGATTCCAGTCCTTTTTCATATTTTGTTGATTCGTCTATTCTGGTTGCAGTTCTTTTTATCTCATTAATTTCAGCCTTTGTCAATCGGTTATTTCGCATGATGTATCTTCGTACATCTTTTCTCGCCAAATGTTATATGTTTGGCGAGTGATGTTTTTTTGAGGTTTGAGTAACGCTTCATGAAATGCAGTCATAACGACTTTGTAATCCTCACGAGACCATTTTATTTTTTCTTTCTTTAAATATACGGTTATAGATCTAGCTGGAGAATTTTCATGGCCATCATTAGGATTATCCTGGTTGTGGGGACCTGAAGATTCATTCTTTGTGTAGGAGTTTGTTCCTATGGCAGATTTTTCGACCGCAGGTAAGTTTCCTCCTGAAGGACGGGCTCCCTGTTTATCCACTGGAAGAGCCATACTAGACTTTTTATTTCTATTTGTATTTCTCATATTTTTCCACGAGTGATGCACGGGTCCAAAAGTCCACCCAAAGTTGCCCGGCACGTTGGGTAACGGTCTTTTACAAACAGGGTACCGAAGCCAGTAGGGGATCGTTTGTGACCTCACAACACAGTAGCCATTCACTCCTCGACACCATTAACACCTTGAGTTGCAGGTTGTTGTTCGGAGTTTTCCTTCTCCTAAATGGGTTGCCAAGCGACAGCTGACAGAGACGCGATTGGAATTCAAAGAGAAAGACGCTGGTTTAAAAAAAAACTTGGGCGTAGCAGCCGCTCAACGAAACAAGACATCACACTAGAGGATTTTGTTAAAAATAAATTGATGGAAAAGAAAAAGTTGACATACGTTTAAGTTTATTAGTGCAGTGAGATTTAAAATAAAAATAATAATTTGTTCGTCCACTGTATATTCAGTATTTTTCATTAAAGTCGTCGCAAATAGGGTTATCAAAATAAAATAAATTAAATAAGTAAAAACAGTGAATAAATAAATAAAAATAAATATATAAATAAATACGTATTCTTTCTAAAAAAAAAAGAAGAAGAATATCGTAGAAATTAAAATCAAACTGTTTTTCATCGTATTTTTTCCTGTTGTTTTGCTTTGTTTTTAAGAAAATTATAATAGTTTTACAAAAAATTATTTCGAAATATCGACAACTAAGGGAAGTATGAATAATAAGAAAACTGATGATTCTATTTATTAGGATCATTTAAAGAAGAAACAGATAAATTAAATAATATATGAAGAAAATTCATGTTTATGTTAAAATAGTAAAACAGAATTTCATACAGAAAGGATCATTTAAAGAAGAAACAGATAAATTAAATAATATACGAAGAAAAATTCATATTTACGTTTAAAATAGTAAAACAACATTTCATGAGAAAAAAACGTTACGTTTTCAGGAGCCTCAGAAAAACACGTCATTCTCGTAATTCCAATCGCGTTATTATTATTATTTTATATATTTTATTATTATGTTATTTTTTATTATAATTTTATTTCTGCTATGGTCGCACTACCTACCGAGTCTGCAGGAAAAGCTAAGGTAGATCGTGGTGTGTTGTTATGGGTCCATTTCATTCCGGTCCAAATTTAAAATTTCTCTCTTTTAGCTGTTTTCATTGCCTCTTCCCATTCTCTCACTTATTTTTTTATTCCATTGGCTCTCTACATTTTCTCATTTTTCTCTTCCATTCCTATTTATTCTGTATTTTTCCTTTTCCTCTTTCCTTTCATTTTCTTGATTTCTCATCTTGTTCTTCCATACTTCTTTTTTTAAATTAATGTTTTGAACGTTGCAATTATTTTCTTCTTATTCATCTGTATATATATATATATATATATATATATATATATATATATATATATATCACCCGCATACAAGCCTATTTCGTTGTATCACAGCTCATCAGTGTGGTTAAATTAAACGTCTGCTTCAAGCCAGGACTGAAGCCAAACTGGTTTGTCATTAGACGGAGATTCACTCACCAAGTTATCGGCGCACGATATAGAAAGGCAGACTTCATAGCATGTTTTTATATATATATATATATATATATATATATATTCCATTTTTAAATTAGTTATTTCGCTACCCATGAGTAACGAAATAACTCGTTTAGAAATGGAAAATATTCAAAAGTCCTACAATATAATTGTATAGAACACTTTTTTTATACAAATGTGTACTGGTCTAACCCTATTAGGACCAAAAACTAAGTATTAACTGGTCAAAGATTACCCAGCACCTGCCTACGCGGTAACTGGGTACAAAGCTAGTCTTAGCTGGTCATTGCTTCCAATCCTTCCTGTGACACTTCACTAGGCTAGAGAAATTAAGGCGGCTCACTAACCTACTGATCGGCCCTAGCGTTGTTAAAGAAACCACTAAATATCTACTACTTCCCCGATTTTAAATCAGTAGACGATTTATAAGTGATGATCCAAAAGTGAAAAGTAAAAATATGGTCCTATATAATTCTTAACTCAGTAGAATGGAGGTCAAATTCGATATCAGCGAGATGCAGATGAAATTTCAGTTAAATCAAAACACTGAACGGTTGTTTATGTTGGTAATTCAAAAACATTCATTTTTTCTTTTATTGCCATAACAACGGAAACATAAACAAACGCTGGAGATAAAACAAGAAATTAAAAAAATAACGGAAAATCTTTGGAGATCTCTGAAGGTCCTTCAATTAATATATATTTTTTTCTATATCTCAATTTTTTATCCAGTTTCAGATTGGATTTACTTTTATTAAGCCAAGAGCATCGCTTTCTTGTTTCTTTCTTTTTTTCTTTTAATTTTCCAATACAACCAAGAATGTTCATGTTCCTCAAAACAAATAAAAGAAAGTATTTTTGTTTTGGGAATGACTTTTGAGTTAACAGAATTAAAGGGAGTGTGTGATAAAGATCGATACTGTATATATATATACATATATATATATATATATATATATATATATATATATATATATTTCTCTTTTTCTTTCTTCCTCCTCCCGAGAAAGTTCTGGATTACATCTTTTATTTTTAACGAGGTCGTCTTTCCTCGGAGTATTTTGGCGTTAACTTCTCAATTAGACATTCAAGCCGCAACTAATTGTTTTCCAAATTCTTATTACAAGTGAAGTTTCTTTTTCGCTGTTAATCTGTTTGCCTTCTTTTTCTCCTTCAAGATAGCAGTCAGCGTTGCACATTACAAGTTTATAGAAAAAGTTATTTTCTCTCCGCATGTCCATATACGTTTATAAGGAGGTTGACAGAGAGAGTTCTTTCTCCCGTCTTCACGATGCATACATCTTCACATACCCATCCGCCACTAAGTGGTGAGTGCTGCAGGCGGCCGGCAAGCAGAAAATGAGTATCTAAGAATAGATACTACACTTTGAGCCTGCCTGCCGGGACGCGGAAAGGATTTTTCCTTAAATTTTCAATTTAAATTGTGCATAGATATAAATATATGTCTGTCTGTCTCTTTCTGCACAGGTTTGATGGGCACCTCGACATGCTTAGCAAGCTTTTCTTGGTAGAACCTATTTCAACTGAGTAGCGAGTTCGATCCTCACTGGGTACCCAATACTTTCAGCCTTGTGTCACATCTAAGCAGTGCTTAGAAAATCAATTCTCTGCACAGGTTTGATGACTGGCTCGTTGGTGAAGAAAAGATTTGCGTATGTCGTGTCAGAATTAAAAGAGTTAAATTTAAAAAAAGAAGAAAAAGAAATGGATTTAGCAGTTGACCAGGCAATTCACCAAACTCAATTCCGTGCATATCTCGAAGTCATCATATTCGGATTTATTTAATTTTAGATCTTATTGCTTACAATAGTAACGTTTAAAACTAATAAACCAGTATTTGTGGAACTAATTTGAAACTAATTTTTTCTTAAACTAAATTTAAATTTTTAATAAAACTCATTTTTTCATATTCACAGAATTGGACTCAGACTACATTCAGAATACAGGATGTTAAAATAAGCATTGAAACAGGTAATGTTTCTTTCTTTTAGTACCAACGAAAATATTTACCAAAAAATACTAATTCTTATCCGTGTTACGCATATGTTTTAGTGAGATTAAACGCTTATCTATTGCATCGATTTTCCCTTGTAACACCAGTGTGCGCATGCACACATGTAATGAGAACATCAAGATACTCTAATATGTTTTTCGACTCATAAAGTACGGTGAGAAAAATTGTATCATAAAAAAATTATGAATTAGCTTTGTCTTAGGAGACATTAACTTATATTTTTAAATATTTTAAAACATATTTAACTTAACCGATACAAAATCACATTTTAAAATGTACATTGTTAGTATGGAAACAGAAAGTGTGCACTTGAATGAGACTTGTCGATTTGGATTCGAAATCGTGTTGCTAGGGCTTTTTCCTTGCATCAATTTCACTGACTTTTGAGCCAAGCTAAAACGACAACAACCCCGCATATCATTTGATATCTAGATTTAACAGTGACAAAACACACAATTGATGATACTCTTACACACTCGCTGATTTCCGCTTTTCCACCAATTTGCAATCATCGCATCTTATTTTTTAGGCTTTAAACTCGTAAAATGGATTTTCTTCTAGCTGTCGCGCCCCTTCAGAACATAGGTGATCATAGCTCGTCATAACTTCCTACCTCCAATTAGCAGTTTTTCTCGTTGCTAAGCCCTTCCTCTCCCGTTCTGCCATTCATTCACACAAGTTAGTCAAGTAAGTGGTTCACTGTCTTCCCCTAGCTCTATTCCATCAGCATCTTTTGTGAGTGTTAAGTTTTTCAAGCCTTTCTTCTTACTAATATGTCCAAGATAAATTTTATATCAGTTTCAATTTTCTTTGCGACTTACTTTAATGGACTTTCATTGTCCTTCTTTAGAACCATATTTTTGCTGCCTCCATTTTTATTCTCATCTTTCTCTCTAAATTTTTTTTTTCTGTTTCTCAGCACCTTGTTTAGCTTTTGGAATGTTTCTTTCGCCGGTCCAATGCGTAAAGTAAAGAGACAAGAAATAAAAATGTTTTTTTAGTGGAGAGTTACTAAAACCCGTTCTTTTTCGTAACTTTATGTACAGTAATAACTGGAATAATACACTCACGAGGGAAATTGTTCATTTCATAATGCTGCTGCTTGTCAGAGTCGATGCTTAGAGTTTTTTTTTGTTTTTAGGCAAATTTACAGGATACTGCTGTAACGCGGTTAACGGAGCGAAAGGGAGTTGACAAATAAATAAATGATAATTTCACCCAGAATATTTTAAAAAAAAACGTTTTTAACAGACGAAGTGAACTTCGTATCATTTAAACCGGAAATAAATTGAGAATAGATATTTAAAACAAATTAACACAGAATATTGAAATTTTTAAAAGTTTATGAAATTTTAAATAATTTTTGTCAGTTACTATTAATCGGAAAATGAATTTTTTAAGCCAATAGTACCATAATATATTTTATTCATAAAAGCAATTCAAAGCTTTTCTAATTAAATAATGTTAGTATTAATGCATTTTTATTTACAATTCAGAGCAAACTTTATACAACTGGAAGTACCGTTTGACAAAAAAAATTGATGATGTTTTATATTCTTCAAGGACTTAAAATATAAACATTAATCTACAAAATAAAATTTCTTGAAATTTCATAAAATGAAATGACTGGGAGTGGTAGCAGATGTAAAAAATATTGTTGCAAAGATTTTTTTTAAAAAGCACTTTTCACCAATATTTTAATTCCTTTCCGAAATTTATTTTTTTCTGAAGAAGTGCTGAAAGTTTCATTAGAATATGACAACTGATTTTGTAAGAATTTCCAAACCAGCGGTTTTCACCACATAAAAGCACTTGAATTTCTTCCGTTGACAATATAAAAAACAAGACTCTTAACCAAATTTTCCAAGGTTTTAAAAAGGTTAAAAGAAATAATTTGTACAGAAAAAACCCTGTCATCTTTCGTTTTGGTAATAACAAGAAGAGTTTGACGATAAAATGTTATTGTTTTGGATTTTTTATTTTTAGGGGATTTTTCTTTCATCATGTATTTTCTTTTTTTTAAGCAAATATGTATTTGAATTGCTTTGGATAACATTTTAGTGGCAATTAATATCGGTATTTCTACTAAATCGCTAAAAAACAGCATAATATATGAAAAAAAGGTGCCAAACTTAATAAAAACAAACTTCCATAAAAATGTTTATGTTATTATTAAGAGGAAAGATCGAACTATTTTTAGTTATTTTTTTTTTAATTAATCCCTTCTAAAACGTTCAAAGTTCTGGTAAAAATCTAGTTTTTATTTTCGTTAACTGGGAACCAAATCGTTACGAGAGTTTGCAATGGAAAACGTATTATTACGTAACTCAGCTTTTTCATTTTTTTTCCGGTGACATAACACATTAATTTTGAAATTCTCGTAAAAATCAAATAATTGTCGGGTTTTAATAAAACTTTCAGAACTTATACATAAATCAATGAAATTATTTTTAAAATTCAGTGAGGATTTGAGTGGTGTAATATCGGGGGTAATAAGTTTTTTTTTGTTTTTGTTTTTTTGGTGGTGGGGGGGATTTATAATCATTTCACCCCAAGCAAAGCAAGACCACTATTAGGAGGCAGGAGGTTACAGTGAGAGAAAAAACAAGGTACAGGGAGAAGTCGAAGAAAGATAAGAGATGGATTGTAATCTAGTAGATAGAAGATGGTAAGTGACGTTGCATTTAAACTTTTTGTGCATACTGATGTAGCTATCAAGGAATCAAGGAAAAGGAGTTCCGCAAACGGGAAGTGCGAGAAAAGAAACTGTAGAGTAGAAGGATCGATTCTATTATTTTGACGGTAAAAGTGTGGTACCTAGATGCTAATCTTGAACACACTTAAATACATGTGGTCTAAGAACCAGGTAAAATGTTCGTCAGAGCAGTTGCCATGAAAATACTTGGAGAAAAGAATCTGCAATGTAATCGGTCCTGATTCGACATCTCGACTTCAGTCACTTTCTCACCGACGTTATCCAGCTTTCCTATGTCTTGTGTGGTAGATTTATAAATGTACAAGATATATTCTGACAAGAACAACTTTCTGGCCTGACACAGTGACCCAACCTCTGTAGCAGTAGATGCAGATATGGATTCAATGTAATCATTCAATATGTGATCGTTTGAATGATTGCGGCCATGGAGGCGCATGAGACTAGCGCCAGCAATTCTGATGGTAGGCAGGAAAGTTTTCTATAGTGATTAAAGAAGAGAAGCTTCATTTACTATTTTGGAGGTATTAAAATTTACAAGTCATTTCTTACCTCATTTAGTTACAGATTGGAGGTTCTTTGAAGGGCAGCAGCCAGGTTTACTTTGTCAGCCTTGACAGATTTCTTATTGAGACAGATGTAAATAGTGGTATCATCTACTTGGGAACTAATTACATAAGGAAGATCATTGATGAAGATCAGAAAAAGCGTAGGATCTTGACAGATGCCTGAGTTCGTATGAAAGAATCTGGAAGTTTGATCGTTCAAAACAACTTTCCTTTCACGATTTGATAGGAACGATTAGATTAAATCAAACGATCCTCCAGAAATAACGTAACTCCGAAGCTTGCACAAAGAACTAGCATGCCAAACCCAGTCAAATGCTTTCAAGATATTAAGAGCACCAGCTCGCGCTTCGCCATTCTTAGAAAGGGCCTGATATATATATATTCAGTGATATCCGTTAACACATCAGGGGTAGACCTGGCAAAGCAAAAGCCATAATGTTTGTCTGAGAGATGGTTGTGAGATATGAGATGCTTAACTATTTTAGCATTACCTTGCCAAAAAGAGATAAGAGTCTAATAGGTCAATAATTAGAGGGGCCAGAGGGCTCCCAAGAGTTCTTAAAACAGGAACTACAGAGAAAGATTTACAACGAGCAGGAAACAGTGAGATAATAAATATTGAGTTTGGAGAGGCACGTTTATTTAGAACGATGACTAGAATTCTATCTCCTCCCCTTGACAGTCAAGCTTAGCAGTTATGTTAGAAACCAGAAACGGGGTTATATATATATATATATATATTAGAAAAGGAAATAGGGTTGTTCCAACAAGAGAAATTGGTAAAGAATAAAAAGTGTGAGAGGCCGTGAACGTTTTATTTAAAGTGTATTTTATTGTTGTTTAAAAATATTATAAATGTTATGATTTTATAATTTATTCGCCTGAAGAGAGTCAATCTTAGACTCGAAACACTTGTAGCGTCACAAATATCATTATGGACACTTAAAAAATCATGACATGTATAATATTTTTAAACAACACTAAATATACACTTTAAATAAAACGTTAACGGCCTCTCACACTTATTATATATATATATATATATATATATATATATATATATATATATATATATTGCAAGAAAGTGAAAGAACACGTAGATTTAAACCCACTGTTCAAGTATTTACTTTTATAAAGTATGCTCGATACAGAGTAGAGCTTTATATTGTAATAGTTGTTACAATGGTTTATAAATACATAGTATCAATACACAAAACTACTGAGTTGAGCTTCAGTTCTATATGGAGAATCAGGTGTGTGTATTCCAGACGAGTCAAGAGTAAAGTTTGACGAGAATTTGTGGGCAAAATACTCGATCTTGTCTACTGTGGATGTGAGGACTTTGAATTGATTGAACAAAGGAAGGATCGAGGGGTTTCAGTTGTTCAGCACACGCTTGCAGAGCTGCTAGTAATATTTGGAACCAAACTCGCGAAATGCTATACGCTGCTTCATTCTACCAGCAAACAACAGCTTATCATCATTTAAAACACACTTACATTCATTACAAGCAGAGACCAGGAGGCACCTATTGTTATCAGACATGTCCCTCCGTGAGGGTATTTAAGTTTTTATGACACAGTACAGTCAGGGGTCGACTACGTTTAAATCTTACAGCGATTATCTTGTTTTCGTACATTCTGTTTGAATCGGAAAGACTCCAGTAAATTGAAATGTTACCGTTGTCTAATTGTTCATTTTCATCTGCTTCATTTTAATTTAAACTGAATGTCCTTTTCGCAATTTTGGGATTTCAAAGACAGTGCTGGTTTATGTTGAGTAGGTACCTCTAATCATTTTCGATACATAAATTTAAAATTGAATTTTTTAAAATATTTTTTTCTTGAAGCTTTTATTTTAGTTTTAATTGAAAGCTAAATGATTAAATTTACTATTTCCAGGAAGCAAAAAACTCTGGTGTATTTCAAATAGATTATATTATAGATTATATTATATTGTATCAATTATACTGATTGAAATTTAAAATTTTTCAATTTGAAAAAAAATTTTTTTTTGGCCATTTGTAAACATTTGTAAACAAAAAATATATCTCGATTTTAAAAATCTTGCAAAAATAAAATATACATCAATGACACATTATTTTTGGAAAATTAGCAAATTTAATTTTAAATTAGAATAAAACTACTTCTTAAACACAATGTTGAACTTCCTGACATTTTCCTGTATTTGAAATGGGATGACAGCTCGATAGATGCGAGATAAGATGGCGATTACAGGTGACATAATTGTATTTTTCGTTTCTTGTAAAGGGAAGAAACCATGAAAAATATAACCTTTTAATATATACATAGAAATTACCAAACAAGCATCAAATACACAAACAAATAAATAAACAAAAATTATTTTTAAAATACGATGGCTCGACGATTTTTATTAAACTTTTCAATTTTCGATTAGTTAATATAGTCTTCCGTTAATAACTTAACAACCTAACCCCTACAAGTCTTTGAAGTATTTTAAAAAATATTTTAAAAGTTTATAAATCATAATAATTAAAAAAATGAAAACAGTTCTTTTAAAATTTCATTATTAATCTTTTTCTTCAGACTGTAATGTCCTTAACATTTATTAAAACAATTATAACTTTATCTAATTAAATAATGTCATAGTCTTATTACATTTTTTATTTTACTATGGCGAGTTGATCTTTTGAAAAAAGGGGCAAATGTTTGAAAAAATAATAGGTGATTTACATTTCCCAATGAGTCCTTCGTTTAACTAATAAGACATATTTTCTCTACAAAATTTAATTTCTCTAATTTCATGAATTTATGTGAAGGGGGTAACAGATGTAAAAAAAAATTACCAAGATCTTTTAAAATAATATTTTCAGAAATAATTTCATTCATTTGTAAATAAGTTCTGAAAGTTTCATTAAAACCCAAAAAATAATTTGATTTTTGCAAGAATTTCCAAATGAATGTTTTTTACCGGAAAAAAACTGAGTTAAGTAATATTGCATTATCCATTATAAACTTTCGTACCGATTTGGTTATCCGCTAACGAAAATCGAAACAAGATTTTTACCAAAATTTTGATCATGTTAGAAAGGATTAAAAATTAAAAAAAATAATTGAAAATACTTTGACCTTTGCTCTTAATTATAACATAAACATTTTGATTAAAAACTTTATTACTTTATTAAGTTTTTATTACCTTTGGAGCCTTTTATCTTCATACTATTATGTTTTTTTCAGCGAATTAGTGGAGCTACCTAATTTTGAGCACGGGTATTTGTAGTAAGTCAGAAATAATAATAACTCTCTTTGACCACTTCCTTTAAATTCGAAGGACTGAAAGAAAAAGACGGAAATCTATTCGCGAGCCTGTGTGAAATTGTCTTTAGATCAATGAAAACCTTGCCTTCAAAAAGATTGACCAGCGATCTCAAAAGAAGACGGAAGTAAATTCGCTAGCAGATGTGAAATTGTTTTACACCAACAAAAACTGGGATTCCACAGAAATTAGCCATTGAGCTAAACAGAAGAAAGAATAGAAGATCTCAAGCTCATGCAAAATTTCTATTGATATAAAATGAAAAAAATTAAATTAAGAAAGAAAAGTGTCTGAATCATGTAAAATGTTCATCTCTTCCAGTGTTGAATTTTTCACCATTGTCAAATAATTCGCCAATTATATTAGTGTTCTTTTAGTGAAGCACACGGCACTTTACAAAAATTTCCTTTAACATCCAAGAAACCTAAGTATTTCAAACACTCTTCGTCTATTTTTGAATGAATGCAACCGTATAAACTTTCTGTAACGAACAAACATTCTTACTTTTGTTTTAAACATATTTTAATATTATTTTGTCAGATCATTTAATCTGTTGTATGAACATTTCCTTTTCATGACAATTCGTTAAAACTACTGACTTTAAAATTGTCTTATTTATTTATCTGAAGCTAGCTCCTAGCACAACTTTAAACGTGTAAATTACTGAATAAATTCTTTATCTTATTAAAATTCCCCGTGTGTTTCCTTGTCATTATCATCCCCCATTAATCTTCTTGGCGTGGGTAAATCAACATTTCATTTTAACCCCTAAGCACCAGGTTACCATATATTTACCGTCCCTTTCCTGGCTTGAGTGGGCCAAACAAACTCAAAAACCAACAATACACCTTGTTAGCTAATTTTTTAGGTGAGCCATGTATCTCAGTATATGTTAAATGAGATTATCCTTAAAACCTAAATTCGTGAGATGAAAGTTAAGACAAACATATGATGTTTGATGATGATTTTTATTTCTACTTTAACCTGAACAGTACCAGATGACCACGATGATATATATTAACAACACATACAATGATATGCAGAATCTCTCTAGCTAGATGGTTGATTCAATCGCCTTTAATCACATCACAGTCAGCGATGAAAACAATACCCGTGTATTGTCAATATACAATTACCATGGAAACAGGTTCCCAGTTTTCGTATTACTCTGCTGAATTCATTTAATTTTCTGTGTCTATGAATGGTTGTTTGGTGTTTCACAAATGTTGGCCTCGTAGAAAGGTCAGTGGTCCAGTCAGATATTTCCTCCTCTCGGTTTGTCCTGATACTGACCTCGTGTGTCATGTTCAGCAGGAATTCTGAATGAATGGATAATGCTATAAGTAAATTGCTTTATTCATTTCGTTCGTTTTGTTGTTACTTTGTGTCTTTCCCGCATTTGTGGCTTAGGCTTACGACGTCCCATACATTATTTGTGTTGCGTTTTCGAATAAAATCTATGAAAAAATACTGTGTGTTTGTTCCTCTTTTGATTGTGTGCTTGTGAAATTGTTTTGTAAAAAGAAAACACGCACTACATATACACAGAAATACGACGTAAAAAGTTTTAAAGGTAAAAGTAGTGGAACTTGAATAGGAAGTGTTTGAATTAACTCCCATAGACTTTGTTTATCGAGTCGTAATTGTTTTTAATTAGACCACTCTAATGAATATTTCTTCTTCATGACCTTTTGTTAAAACTCCAGGCTTTAAAAATTGCTGATTTATTTCTCTGAAACGAGCTGCTGGCACAACTTCAAGCGTGTAAATTACTAAATAAATTCCTTATTTTGTTAAAACTACCCGTGTGTTTCCTCGTCATTATCATCCACCATTAATTTTCTTGATGTGGGTAAATCAGCATTTCATTTTAACAGCTAAGCATCACGCTATCATATATTTACGGTCTCTTTCCGACCTTGAGGAGGCCACGCAAACTCAAAAACCCGACATTGAGTTTACCAAGTTCCGATGCTTCAGAAGCAATAGCGATTCTACGGGGAATAGAAAGGGGTCAAGCCTCCTCACCCGAATTTTGGTTGGCACCTCAATTCCCCACCACACACACACTTTTATAAAAATTTATGAAACTGATCAGTCTGTGATTTTGATAAGATTTGATCTTCAGCACTTTTTCCTCTGCGTTTTCTTTTTCATTTAACCTTTTAAGGTCACTTATAGAGACCAGCTGTAAAGAAAAACAAACAAAATAAAACAACCAGATAAATAGAAACACGTATTGTTAGGGAGGGAAAGAAACTTAATAGTCATATAGTCATGTAGAAATGATATTATTTAAATTATTTCCTTATTTCAAAGTAGCTTCTTGATCGTATGGTTCGATTTTGCCGAAAATAATTTTTTACTGCTGTGGTACCAACAGCATTTTGATTGATTTCGTTGCATTATTCTATTTTCGCATTTATTTTTTTCTGCGCAAAAAAAGTTTTGGAGAGGAAAAAACCAGAGCAGATAAATGACACAGTTCTGCTAGAATTGACCTTAGTATTAACCCTTTGATTGTGTTTTGAAATTAACCTCTCTTGTGTTCCAACAGCTTGAGAGTGGAAATGAGGACAAGAATACATTAGAACTCCACTACTATGAATAGAAAGTTATTTCGTTTAATTCAGTGAAGTAACATAGTTATTCTCAAAGTCATCACTAATATACGATAGTTGTGCAGTATGAAAATGAAGACGCTGCTTGAGTTTGCCCCTCTCCTTCTCAGAAAAATCTCGGCCTCCAAGTGCCCACCACAGCTTTCAAAGTACGACAATCGCCACTGTTCAGAAGCAAAACATTGAAACTAAATTGAACGATTCTATCTAGTGTCTTTCTGAGAATTTTCGATATTTACCACATTTCACTTAGAGACTCTCTATAAACTTCATAGAAAGATTTACAATGTCATTAGTCTTGGCCTGGCATCTCGGTTTCAGTCACTTTCCCAACACCGTAACGTGATTTCCTATAAACATTTTCATAGTAATTGTTCTGACAAACCTTCCTGTATGATGCCTGGACTTTATGAATTTAAGGGCACGACTTGTTGAACAGAGTTACGAGTTCATATAATTTAGACAAATAACAATTTGAAACAAGGACAAAAATACGGTTTATCAAATGCAAAATACATTTATTGATAGGCGAAGCTTAAGCATGTTCGCGTCGGACTGATCTGTATGTATGTGCAAAGCGCGCTTGTATTGTCAAGGATGTCTGTGTCACGTGTGTGCGTTGGCATTTATAAACGTCTATGCCAAGCGTGTATATGTTCCTGCGTATGGAAAAGAGTCTGTATTTATCTACTTGTAGTGAGCCGTAGGATCTGGTGTTGCTGAAGTGGGTTGTTATCAGCACGTGCGCATCCTGTGGCGTGTGTCCTCTCGGGCGGGCGCTTCCCTCAGCTGGCCGGTTGAAATCACCACCCTTGGTCATTTTTGACGGACTATATGCGGATGTGCGTTGTGGTGCAGTAGATATCGACTCGGAACGAAGAATCGGGATGCCGAGATCGAATTCCAGCTGAATTCCTTGTATTCACTTACGCGCAAATACCCTTGGGAAAGGTATTAATCCGTCACTTATCTCCAGTTATGGGTTAAATAACGGGACAGATTGGGTTCTATAACATTTGCTGGCAATCAGTTTACTGCAGGAAGCAATAATCTTCTGTCCAGTCAGTCATGTCTCTTTCGAGACATGATCGCCCAAGCGTGTATCACGTATGGCACTTAACTGACTGATATGCGGAGAGGGTTGAAAGCAAAACTTTACACATACTTAGCAATTTTTTTAATCATTTCACCCCAAGCAAGGAGGTACCGCCACTGATGCGGGGGGGGATACATAAGAGTAAAAGTTTAGACAAATGGAGAGTGAAGAGAAAAACGGACCAGTTACAGTGATGTCAGAAAAGGGGCAAGAGAAGGATGGAAACACAAGTGTGAAGACAGTTGCGAAGGTATAGAATGGAAAAGAACAAGATATACAGGGTGATGTAGAAAGAACTGGAGTCAAGTGGATAAGAGATGGGTATTGACCTTGCATTTAAAGTTCTGGAGGTTGTAGCCGTTAGGAAAGCAAGTATTCAGAAGGGAGTTCCACAGGCAGGAAGTGCGAGAAAAGAAGCTGGTGGAGTAGAATTGACAGCTGTATTTGGCTGATCTAACTGTAAGTGGGTGGGACCTTGTTGCCAGTCTGGTTGCACGAGTAAATTCCAGTGGCGGGGGGTACTAGTGACTTAAGCTCCTCAGAACAGAAGCCATGAATATATTTGTAGAACAGACAGAGGGAAGCCACAGCTCGCCGGTGAGAAAGTGGCTGGAGTCAAGCTGCCATGTTGGGACCTATCATGTTACAGATTCTCCTTTGGAGTCTGTCAAGAACACTAAGATGAACAGCAAGGGCGCCTGACCATATATGACAATAGTATTCTATGCACGGACGGATGGTTGATTATATGTGCAAGATGGATTTGGGTGTAAAAAATTTCCTGTTCTAACACAGTGACCCAACCTTCCTAGCAGTGGATTTAGCTACTGACTCAATGTAATAATTCCACTTGGTCGGAAGATAGGGTAAGGCCGAGGAGGCACAATATATTGCTTTCAGGGAGCCTAGCTTGGCCCATGCTTATGTTGGGGGCAGGAGAGTTTGCCTGTGATGGCTGACATAGCAGTTTCGTTTTTGAAGCATTGAAATTTACAAGCCACTTTTTACCCCAGTCTACCACTCAGTGTAGATCATTCTCAAGATCAGCAGCAAGGTTATGTTTCTCCACCTAGCTGGATTTCTTACTGATGCGGTAGTAGATTGTACTTTCATTTGTCTAGATGCCTACTTGGAAATTGATCATGTCTGGGAGATCATTTATGAAGATCAGGAAGAGTGTTGGGCCTAGAATAGAGCCATAGGGGACTCCAGCATTTGGAGGCATGCCCATTCAAGACGACATTCATTATGCAGTTAGATAGGAAGGATTGAATCAGATCGAGCAAGTGTCTGGTGATACCATAGCCCTGTAGCTTGCGTAGAAGGCCAGTGTGCCAAAGCCTATGAAAAAGCCTTGGAGATATCCAAGGCAACAGCATGAGCTTCACCAGACTTATCGAGGACTTGGTATATGTACACCATGATGGTCATTAGCATATCGGTTGTGTACTTGGCGAAGCAAAAACCGTACTGCCTGTCTGAGAATAGTTTATGGGCAGAAAGATGTTGAACTATTTCAACATTGATAATAGCCTCGAACACTGTTCCAAAAATTGGTAGAAGGCTGAGAGGGCAATAGTTAGATGGGCCTGGGGGTTCCCCCAAGTTCTTAAACACAGGAACCACAGAAGAGGACTTCCAGCATACAGGAAAACAGGAAGCAGAAAGGCAGTAATTATAGAGTTTAGAGAGGACAGAGGAGAGTTCAGGAGCACATTTCTTAAGGACATTTCTTAAATGTGGTGTTGTATGAGAATCTGTGGGTAAAGCACTCGGCCTTGTCCACAGATGCTGTGAGGACCTCAAACTCATTGATTAAAGGAGGGAGGGAGGATTTGCTGTTGTTCAGCACATATTTACACAGCCACAAATAGTCCTTGGAGCTAAAATTGCGATCAGCTATGTACTGCTTCATTCTCTCTGCAAACTACCGCTTAGTGTCATTCAGGATCCTCTTACACTCATTACGAGCAGAGGCAAATAGGCGCCTATTGTGGTCAGATGCATGTTTCTGAAATAGTCAGAAGTAGTGGTTCCTGTGGGTAAGATGGTCAAATAGGCAGGAAAGAACCATGGAGAGGAATGAGGTTTTGGACGAAACTTCCTGATCAGTAAGAAGGCATCAATGTCAGCTTTCACCCAGGAAGAAATCTCAGAGGTGCAGTCATCAACTGGGAGACTGAACACTTTTCCCCAAGGGATGCCACACAGGAAACTGCAAAACGCATATCAGTCAGCTCTTTGGTAGCAGAAGGAAATCCTGCAGGTAGAACGTTCCTGGGCGAGTGACTGCAAGACCTGGCAGGAGTCAGGTACAGAGGTGAAGCACATATCTAGTAGAGAAGCGTGTCCTGAGGAGATGCTGGGAAAGTGTGTGGGGAAATCCACTACTTGTGTAATGGATTGTGAAACAGCAAAGTACATGGCGTGAATGCCAGCTGAATCAGTCACAGAGATTTTAGCCACTTGGCATGATGGACATTAAGATCTTCGAACACAAATATGTGAGCAAATGGGTAGGAGGAAGTAGCCTTATCTATATTGTCAGAGATGGTGTCTAGCAGGGAGCAGTCGGAAGAAGAGGGGGAACAGTACTAAAAGAAAAGATAGCTAACCAAGCAGTGACAAATGGAGACACATATATGTGTGTTCCGAGGATTTGAGAGATGTCACCCTAGCTAGAGGGAGGTGTTCACTAAACCCCCAGACCATACATATGGACAGTGGAAACCTTCCTTAAGTGGGAAAGATAGCCAGAGATCAAGAAGTCAGAGGAGGGAACTGAGAGTTTGATATTAGTCTCACAGAGTGCTAGGATGTCAGGAGACTTTTCATCAAGTAAAGATTCGATACTACAGAAGTTGGTACAAATACCCTGGATGTTAGTAAAGGAAATGGTAAGAGGTTTAGGTGATTTAACTTTGACTGGCTTAGGATTTTTTGAGATATGGTTGTTCATATTAAATTTTTGTTGGAAATGAGAGACTTCGAGTAGAGGAGGCAGGTGGTCATTGACTGTAACATGCACTGGAAGGGAACTGGCGTGGGTTGCTGCAAAGTATGGCCTCAGGGTTGCCCACCAAAAGCGCCTGCATGGACACCTATCCATGCGTAACATGGCACTACAAGAACCCCAATATTATGCAACTGTTGATCAGAGCAGCCACTCTTGGTGCTACACAAGAGTTAGGGCTCCTAACTACCAGTCAGAAGTAGCAAACAAAAAACTGCCAACCCAGTACCCTCACAATGAAGAGACATTGCCAGCGACCACACACATCACAGGAAAATCATGGTAGCACCAATACTGAGGTCTGAGGAGAAAAAAGAGAAAACTGGAAACCACTTCATAAACAGGGAACAAGGGATAATCCTCTACGCCTGTTCAATAGAGGTTGTTGAAGTATGAACCAGACAATAGTAGGGTTTATCTACTCCAATTAAAAATAAAAGGGAAAAAAGGGGGAATGGGATAAAGAATTGCTAAGTTTTAACTTAGTTAAAGTCCAACAACCAGAGAAATTTCTAACAAGTTAAAGAAAAGAAAAACTAAACGTTTAATTTAGTATAACAGACATAAAAAGGAAAATTACAATTAGGAACTCCAAACAAAAATCACTTACATTTAAAGAATATTGAGCTCACAATCCAACACATGGTTTCTGCTAGTATTGCGCCAAGGAAAATGTGTGGTGGTTTAAGGAGAAAGAAAACTTATTTTAAACCAATCATTTTTTAGTCCACTACATACTAAATTGGTGGCAAGGTCTCATCATTTTACATTTGAAACGACTATATATAACTGTAAGTTCTATGCTATCGTATTTCTTGCTTGTGCAATTCTCTTTCAGCTTATTGCTTCCCAGTCAATTTGCTTTTAACAAATTTAAATGCAATGTCAATCATTATCTTCTATTTTCTTCATTGTTGTACTTTTAGTGTTGTCTCTCCTTAAAAGTGTTTTCTTCATATTCTCTGCCAATCAGTAATTCCTTACATCTTAGTGTCATTATTAACTTGCTTAGTGTTAAATAATTTTTGAAAATTTTTACACTGGGTAATTAAATGACAAATGGAAAAACATCCACCTTTTACATGCTTCTTCAGCCTAAATGATGGACTTATATATATATATATATATATATACACACACACACATATATATATATATATATATATATATATATATATATTTATAAATATGCATATTTATAAATATATATAAAATAGCTTCATACTACATTGAGCACTGTTTTATTAACACCTGAATAATAACATCAAGCATGTGTGTACCCTCATATGTATATTCATTAATTCACATAACTATATATATATATATTTATAAATATGCATATTGTCCTACATCAGTGCTATGACTCAGAGTTTCATGCATTATGCAGTAATCAGGTGCATACTACAATTAATAGATTTTAATTTAAGTTCTTTTGATATTCATGGGAGTTAATCTTTTAATAACAAGAGATGAAAACTGCATGGATATAAAAATCAAAATTAAAATGTTCAAATTAAAATTATAAAATTAAAATTTTAAATTTAAATAAATATTAAAATGTAGGGAAATGAAATCAAATAATTCATAATTTGTGAAGAAAGAAAGAAAGAAAGAAAGAAAGAAAGAAAGAAAGAAAGAAAGAAAGAAATAAAAAAGTAAACATATACAGGAATCTGTATCTATTTGTCTAAGAATTTAAGTAAGTATTTTTTTCTATGGCAGCATGAGATCATTGCATTTTTTTTTTTTGTTAAGTAGATTAAGGTTATTTATATGGTTTAAGATGACAAGTTTTCCTAAAAGGCGTAAGTTACATCTGTCTCCTTTTCCATTGTAAGATTTGGATTTAGTGATGGTATTCCAAGAATAAACAGGTTTTTTTATTGTTTTTTTAATTTCCAGTAATATATTCATAAAGCTGTGCTTTTACTGCATTTACTGTTGTTTAAAGATGACATGTGGTTCTTAAAGCAAAATTTCCATATGTTAGCAGTCGATCCATACTAAAATTTAACATACGTTTAGACATACACTCACCATTTAATAGGCAGATCATATTTTTCAGCATTTGCATCTATTTTTGGAAAGGTTGTTATTATTAGTAATAGATTAACTGATATTATTCAGGTATACCATGTATTTATTTGATATTTATTATTATGTTGTGAAATATATATATTCATGTTCTTAACGCAACTATAACTGACTCTAGATTACGAGAGTCGGTACTTAAAAGAAATTGGATTGATTTATGTAGGTTGTTGATGTTTGTATGGGACTGATTTGATTCCCTATTGATGTATTTATGATTATGTGAGTCCTTAGTGTATGTTTTGTAATTAATACATTAATTTGTGGAAAATAAAATTGATTCTAAAATTGGTCATTATTTCAAACAACTTTCAATAATTTATCAGAATTAGAATATTATTAAAGAATTTATCCCTTATTCTATTTTGATATTTTAAATCTGTTTAAAAATTGATGTTTCAAAATATAAAAAAAATTTACTTAAAAGTTTATTTCTTATTTTAATGATTGTGTTATTTTTAAACTGTCTTACAAATTTTAACAGTTTTTAATTATTTGTCTAAATTAACTTCAATTGAGCAGAATAAAATCAAACAAATACTAGACCTTGATCTTTGAAAATCACAAACAAAATTTTAAGTATAGGGATTTTATCAAATATTTTCAATTAATAAATAATTACAACTTTCTATGAGATTTTAGTTCCAAAGGCTTCTTCCATAAACATTAGTCTAGCAAGATAATAAACATTTACTTGTAAATTAACATTTTACTTATATTTTCAGCTTTTATTTAATTTCTTTCAGTTTTGACCTGAAACTTCCTGTGAAAAATGACAGCATTTATTTTTGACTATCTGTTAATGAAACTGCCAAATGAATCAAGTCAAATAAAAACAAAATAATGGAATAACTTATCTCTACAGTTATTGAACATTAAGTTGAATGCTTGATTTTTTCTTTTTCATCCAAAAGAAATATAGGCTTTCAGTTTTAAAAATAAAAAGATAAGATTGTCTTCATAATGTGTAATCTAGCATTTGTTTCTTTTTCAGTCTCTTTAGTTTTGCATTACTGAGAAGCAATTTGCTTAGAAAAAAGTGAATATCTTTGAAAAATATAAAAAAGTAGTGACTTGACTCAGAGTGTTGTGAGTTCAATACCTGGCCACAACAAAGGTGAACAAAAACTTGGATAGTTGAGTTACTAAACAAACTGAGATATCCAGAAGTAGCATGGCATATAGAACTGGACCAATCTGCCCCAGTGGATGAAAATAAGGGTTCAATTCATAATTTCCATCACCTGAATAAGATTGGAGCATACAACAGCTGAAACATTGTGAATATGACAACAAAGTTAAGGACAACAGTCCAAGCAATGTAAATAGTGTAAATATCTTAGTTACTCTGCAAAACTAATTTAAACTCTTCTATCTCTACCACTTAATTCTCATTCTGAGGATATCTGCCTCTTTGCTGACAGGATTCTTTGGAATCTTCTATATTCGTGAAAATCTTCCGAGGGCATTACCTTCTATTGCAATGTGTTTAAAAAATATCTGACAATATAGAAATCTCTCTCTCTTTTTTCATTTAGCAGCAAACGTATTGTATTTGATAATTCTAATGCTCATTAATTTCAAGTGGTGTCATGATTCTAGTACAACTGATGTCACCAGCATTCAGACTTAATTTTTCTGTTGCTCATTCTCTCTGACAAAAAAATTGACTTTTCCACTCATTTTCCTTTTAATTCTGGCCAATATGATTCTTTACTGGATTTGTTTCATACCCTATCTGCTGCAACTATGTCTTCTTGGAAATTCAGATCTCACTGTAGTGCCTGTTGATATTTACTTTTTCTTGTCTATTTGACACAAACACCCTATTCAGCTACAAAGTACTTATTGGGATACATTTTGAAATTTTTATTAGGATGCCACTAGGAATGAAGTCTTTAGGCTTCCTACTAAAAAATGTCCCTCTAAAATTTATTCTTGGGTGAAAGCTTGTATCAAGGTTTTTGTGACTTCTTGTAAATACCAGGTAAACCTCAATCTTCTCCTTCATTCACACTTGCACATACAGTCTATATAGCTCACAGGAAAGTAATTACCAACATGATAGCCCTTATCACAACAAGTACCTATTTGTGTTTACTGATAGAATGAGGTACCATATAATTTCTTCAAAGTTTGGTTCTTCTTTTTGTTTTCTAAGCTTGCTTGGTAGGTTATGCTTTGCTTTCATCTGTCCATCTTAACTTCAATCTGTCTAGTGAGTATCAAATTTTCCAAGTCCCCTGTTCTCATTATGAGACCTAGAAATATCAGCTATCTGATGTTAAGTATAAGTGTCATTTTTTTCTATTTTCTCTAAAACTTTATCATTTTTCACATGTTTAGTCTATAGAATTTCTCTTGCTTCATCATCTGTTCAGCATTCATTGCTATATTGGAGGAGTGATATCTCTATACCTACTCAGGTACACATATATTGGAGCTTAGATTTAAATATAATCAGATGTAAGAATAAAGAAATTGAGACATTTGGAATAAGAAAGTACTTCTGTCACAAAATAAAAAAATTAAGAAAATCGTGTTTAAATTTGTTGAATTTTTGATCTATTTAAGATAAACCACTTAATTTCTTAAAGGAAGTTAAAACCATTTACTTTAACATACAAATACTTACAATTAACTGATTTTTGCATACATAGAGGAAAGTACTTAAAAATATTTTATCTGAGGCAATTTAGATATTGTACTGAAGGATATTTAGATATTGTACTGAAGGCCTCAGTGTATGTGCATACAGTTTTCATATAAACATGATTTTGATAGCTCTAGGGAAATAGTTTATAATTTTTTCTTAATTGTTTTTCTTTTTTCTTTTAACAGATGATATCCAAAAGAACACATTTTCTTGTAGGATGAATCCATTCACTTAATAATACATTTGGCTAATTCTCTCACAGCTTTGCACATTTATATCTCCAGAAGGATCTACACATCTGAGTGGTTGATATGAGCTTTGCTTAAAGACTTTTCTTTAACTTCAAAGTGAAGAATGAATATGTTATATTTCATAACAGGCAAGAAAAAGAGAGAAAATTTTCATCTCATTCAGAGCAAACAAAAATTACAACATGGATTAACTATGAAATTTGAATATAAAGAAAAAAGCAGCTTAAAATATTTTGTTCAAACACCTAAAAATGTTTTATCCCAGGCAATTTAGATATTTGTATTATATAATCTGGTCAGCACCTTTTATTAAACCGAATATTAGCTTGTTCCAAAGGAAAATATATTCAACATGAGAGTAAAAATTCAAGTAAACATTGAAAAATTTTTTTCCAATGAGATAATGTTTTCCAACAAATTCCAATAATGTTACAAAACTTTACAAAATTTGCTGCTGATTTTCAGATTTTTATCTTTATTTCATTGAAAGTAAATTGATATTTTCTGAGAACTATAATCTGGAACCAATATTGCAAATATTTATACATATTTTATATGTTTTTCTTTTTCTTTTTTTAGATTTCTTTGGTTTGTCCTTTTTTCTTTCTGTTTTGAGAAAATGTGAATTTTGGGATGTAGTGATAAATCTTTTTTGAGAAAATTTTCAATATATACATATATACATATGCATATATGCATAAAAAATCTCTCAATGTACAAACAGCACACATTGCACATATAATCATACAATCACAAATGTAAAAATAAACAATTGGATGGTTTGGATAAAATGTGCACCATGCTGTTTTTAGGAAACTGTCTTATAAATAATTTTTTTTTAATAATGAAAGCCTAACTTGTAACTAGGTTTGAACATTGATTTCTACTGTCAAAAGCAAAGTAACTATTCCTTTGTGGGACTGTATGATCTCTGGAAATTCCTGACAGTGTAGAAATGTACATACTTATATCAAATATATCCCTGGACACATGTCTAAATACCTGCAAGCATAGGGTTCAATGTACAAGCCTGAGAGGCTGCTCTGATCAACAATTGAATAACATCAGGGTTCCTGTAGTGCCATATCACGCATGGATGGGCATCCCTTCATGAACCTCCGGTGAGCAACCCCGAGACCACATTATGCTGCAGGCTGCGCCAGTCTCCATTCCTCACAGGCTGCAAAAAGTAACCAACTGATTCTGCCCTAGTCCTCTCTCCTCAACCAAAACACCATGAAAAAAAAAAAAAAATACCAAAATCAAACCAGCTACATGGAAAACGCCCAAACCTCTCTGTGTCTCTTTCACTAACATACGCGGTATCCACACTAACTTTTATAGTGTAGAAGCATTCCTCCAAACTAACTCCTCTGATATCTTAGCCCTATGTGAAACTAACCTTGACCCGTCTATCCCCTCCTCTGAGTTCCATGTTCCTGGTTACCTTCCTCTCTTCAGGAAGGACTCCAACGTCCATATGCATGGGCTTGGTGTATATGTCAGTGAACACCTCCCCCTAGCTAGAGTAACATCTCTCGAATCCCTGGACCAGTCTTTCATGTGCTTCCGTCTCTCACTTCTAAGCTCTGTTAGCTGTCTCTTCTTCCTCTACTGCTCCCCCTCCTCCTCTAACTGTTCGGTACTTGACAGCATCTCTGACAATATCGACAAGGCCATTTCTTCGCACACATCTGCCCATATTTTTGTGTTTGGCAACATTAATGCTGGTGCCCCCTAGATGTGAATTTGCACAAGATACTATGCATGGGATTGGTGTATATGTCAGTGAACACCTCCCCCTAGCTAGAGTAACATCTATTGAATCCCTGGACCAGTCTTTCATGTGCTTCCGTCTCTCACTTCTAAGCTCTGTTAGCTATCTCTTCTTCCTCTACTGCTACCCCTCCTCCTCTGAACTAGGTCAACTAGGTCCCACCCTTTTACAGTGAAACCGATGAAATATAACCGCAATTTCTACTCCAACAGCTTCTTTCCTTGCACTTCCCGCCTGTGGAATTCCCTACCGCATGCTTGCTTCCCGATGGCTACAACCTCCAGGAGTTTAAATGTAAGGTCAATAGACACCTCCTAACACACTAACTCACTCCCACTCTCTCCAACTCTCTCTCTATGTACATCCTAACTTGTCTATCAACCTCCTTCTGACATTTCCTATACCCAATCCCTCTATGTAACCCCCTGCGCTATAGTGGCAGTGGAATGTCTTGCTTGGGGTGACATGATTAAAAAAAAAAAAAAAAAAAAAATTCCAAATTTCAACACATACACTCCAGATCAAAAATTTAAGACCACTTCAAAATCTTTAAAAAGAAATTTTTTTTTTACAGATAGATTTTAAACTCCTCCCACTTAAGGTTACTAATACTCCAATCTAAAAGGTTATGGAAACAAAAAGCTACATTCCAAACATTTTATTTAGAAATTTACATTTTTATAACAGGAGGCGATTTACACATGACCAAAATTATAAGACCAGGGGTATAAATTGTTAGATCTATGGCAATTCCAATGTCTTTAGTTCAGTTAGAGATTAGCAATCACTGCGTAAAGGTGTTACCATGCCTAAAGCAAGCAAACTTACCAAAGTTGAGCGTTCTCAAATTCTAGAATTCCATAAGCAAGATTTGTCACAGCGAACAATCACAGCTAAGGTAAATCACAGTAAAACTGTGATTTGCAACTTTCTAAAGAACAGTGAGAATTATGGAAAAGCAAAATCCTCTGGTAGGCCCCCAAAAATTTCTCCTGCATTGAGTAGGAGAATAAAACGGGTTGTTATGAAAGACGGGGGATTTTCTTCTAGTCAAATTCAGGCAGTCACAGATGCTGATTGCAGTCCTGTAACCATCAGATGACACTTTTAAGACAAAAAAGCATGGTAAATAAAAAGCATAAACAAATTCCTCGGCTGCTTCCATGTCACAAGTTGGACCGCTTAAAGTTTGGTCGTGAATACCAAACATGGGACATTGAGAAGTGGAAGAAAGTCTTGTTTTCTGATGAAAAAAAATTCAATCTTGATGGTCCTGATGGCTTCCAACGATATTAGTATAACAAAAACATGCCTCCTGAAAATTTCTCCACACGTCATAGTGGTGGATTGTCCCTAATGGTATGGGGTCCCTTTTCTTACAGAGGGACGATGGAGCTCCAGGTGATGCAGGGTTGTCAGAGAGCGGCTGGTTGTGTTAACATGCTACAAAAAGCATCTTTGATGATGGAGGGCCATCGTTTGAGTGGGGATGGATGGTTATTCCAACAGGATAATGCTGCAATACATGCTGCAAGACAGACCTTGACCTTTCTACAAGAAAATGAGGTCCGTCTCTTGGGACATCCTGCATGCTCACCGGACTTGAACCCAATTGAAAATGTTTGGTGATGGATGACAAGAGATGTTTATCGAAATGGCAAACAATATTCAACAAAAAATGAACTTTGTGAAGCCATCTTCAGAAGCTGGAGCAACATCCCCCGCACCTTAATGGAAACGCTTATTTCTAGCATGCCCGACAGAATTTTTGAAGTCATCAAAAGCAGTGGAGGTAGACTTCATTATTAAATTTGGTTGTTAAATATTTTCATACACTTTTTGTACAATTTCATAGAATTTTTGTCTCTAGTCTTATAATTTTCATCACGTGTAAATCGCCTCATTTTATAAAAATGTAAATTTCTAAATAAAATGTTTGGAATGTAGCTTTTTGTTTCCATAACCTTTTAGATTGTAGTATTGGTAACCTTAAGTGGGAGGAGTTTAAAATCTATCTATAAAAAAAATTTCTTTTTAAAGATTTTTAAGTGGTTTTAAATTTTTGATTGGGAGTGTATCTACACTTTCTTTGGTAGAAACATCCATTCATGGATCAAATTTGTTAATTAACAGATGTATAATATTTACATTCATGAATTTACATTGTATGCCTTTTAAGTAAGACTGAATTGCTCAAAGTTGGCAAAGTAAACATTGGTAAATTTGTCAGACATGGTATTAAATTGGTGGAATAGTGGTCCACTTGGTAAAGGTTTCATTCACAAATAGGATTAGTTATTACCCACCATATGCTATATCCATAGTGTGTTTTTAACTTAATAAATTAGATTAAAAAAGACTATAGTTATAAAAATAACAGACTAATTCAATACCCTTGGTCTGGGCATCTGAAAGGTTTGAATTTATTGAATATAATTATAATATTCTAACCACAAGATTACAATAGAATTTAGAGATGGAAAGCTTTTATTTGGAACTCAAAGAAACAGTTTATTTTATACAGGTTCTGCTCTGAGCAGAACTTATATGTTTTATATTAAATAGATTCTGAATCTCTAATGCATTATTACTTTCATATTTTCTTGCTTTTATTAAAGTGATAAATAATGTTGCATTAAATTATTCATTAATTTCTGTAAAATTATTTTATTTTCATTCTCAATATATAAACAAAGTTACTTTGAAATCTCCTAGTGAGAGGCTGCACATCTCTTACATAAGGAAATTGAGCCTTACTTTGTCATGATGGTTTCATGTGGCTTAATTATTATGAGAAACTTAGCTTAAAATGACTTTCCTGGTGAAAAATGGAATGCAGGTTCGTTTTCAGTTAGGATACATATTTTCCTTTTTACAGTAGGATTTTTTCATCTCTAGGCCAGTTGGCATTAATTTCTCAGTTAAAAAAACAAAACCAGGGATACATTTTGAAACCTCTGCACTTGCTAAGCATAATATTTATGAGAAGGAGAAATAATGTCAGATTATAAGAAACTGTTAATTGCTTAAAAATGACTTACTTTATCTGTTAAGTTTTTTATTTACTGATTTCATTCAATAACACATTTTAAAATTTAAAATAAGAATAAAGACTGCAATGTTTTCACTGTTAAATAACTTTTATCATGAATGTTATTCTGCTGTTTACTTTGATTTCAGATGCTGCAACAGACTTACAGAAAAGTCCAAAATCTTTCTTGGAAGTCAAAGAGCAAGAACTGGGACTTCCCTGTAGTTATCTCTCAATTCTTCTAATGCTTACTTATCGTGTATGGTTGCAAGATGAGCATTCAAAAGCTTCTGATGATTTCCTCTGGCAGTTTTACTTAACCTACTTTCAAGACAATAAGAAACCTTTTCCACACTGGACAAAGATAATAATTCAAGCATTTATGATGACTCTAATAATGGCAGGTTTTATCTACTTACCTTTTAATGAGGAACTGCTGAAAGGAGCTGCTATGAAAGAATGGTCTGTACTATTTATTCTGAGTCTTGTAACAAATGCTCTAATTTTTGAATCATTAAAAGTTGCAGCAATATGTATATATCAACACTACTTCAAGAAAGAAAAAAGTTATCATAAATAAAACTTATTTCTGTACAGACTAAATTCTAGTTTTTATTTGTTATTCAAATACAAATATTAAAATATATCTCTAAAGAAAATATAAATAAAAAATGATAAGAAGAATTTCATTTCTTAAGGAATTTTATCAAGGCAAGTGTGATACATATTTTTGATAATCTTTATTTATATCCAGAAGTAACATGAAAAAATATTGTTCTTCATTTTTTAATTATAGAACATGCTAATCATGAGTTATCTCCCTTTAATCCAACTTACTTGTTCACCACTACTGTAGCCTGGTATCAAACTAACAACTCTTTGGGTTAAGTCACTGTAACTAACCAATGCCTATATCCACTGGGCCATGTGTCTTTGACTACCAGAAGTGGCTTTACACAAGGAATGAGAATGATATGCTCCAGCGATTATAATAAAGGGTTTGGTTTAAAATTCCTAACACCTGAAGAAAGCCAGCCGAAACATTGTGGAAATGGCAACAAAGATGAGGACAATAATCCAAATGATGTAAATAGTGTAAGAATCATTTTATTTGCCCACACCTTTATTCTTCATCCTGTTGTTAATTAATGAATATTGTCTATTTATAAGAGGTATTTTCTGATTTTTAAAATTCTGTATAAATTTCAATGGAAAATATTTTTTATCCAAAATGTTGTAACAATTTTGTAGTCAAGTTTTATATATATATATATATATATATATATATATATATATATATATACACATATGTATATACATATATATAATAAAAAGAGAAATTGCAAGTATTCTTTTAGAAAATATATATAGTGTGTTCAATTTTTAATTTTTTAATTTTCTATTCTGCTACACAAGTGTTTAGTCTTGCAACCATCTTCAGGCAGTGTTTGTCAGTCATTTTCTTGCTTGTGTGTGGTAGTAGTTCACATCTTATACTCATGAGGGAATCACTTTCCAATTTAAGGGGTAATAAAATGATTTGGGATGGGTTAAATATCGGACAGGAAGGTTTGGTTTTTATTTTTTGTTTTTATAAACTATATATACATAGACACACACACATGCACACATATGCAGATACATATATACTTCCTATGTTGGGTAGGGTTTCATGTGTGTATCACTACATTCATTTTTGCTAGTATGTATAGAAATTTGTGCGTGTATGTGCATATGTGAATGTATGGAGTATGAACTTTCTTTTGAATACCCCACAAAGACATTCACAATAAACAAAAATTTCAACTACAAATCCAAAAACTTGGTATATGCACTCAAGTGCACAAAATGTAATAAATCTTCTTATATAGGAATCAGCCAAGCATTAAACAATAGAGTATCCCTTCACAGAAGCAACATCAAACTTTCAAACAAAAGAAAACTCTCTGTATCACAACACATCTTCCAATGCAATCAAGATGAGGACAAAATTAAAATTATGCCATTATATCAGACAGACAATTACTCATACATACAAATACAAGAAAAAAACAAATTTAAACCAGCACTTAATAGATCATAACCACCCCATGCACTCACAGACACACAACACGCACACAGACAGACCACATACGTTCACACATACATGCACACACACAAATTTATGCACATACTAGCAAGAACGAATGCAGTGACACACACATAAAACCCTACACAACATGGGGAGTGTATATGTATCTGTATATATGTGTGTGTGTGTATATGTATATATAAATTTAAAAAAAAAAAACAAAGAAATAAAAACAAAACCTTCCTCTCTCTGATATTTACCCCATCTCAAATCATTTTATTACCCCTTAAAGCTGAAAAAGAGTCCCTCATGAGTATAAGATGTGAACTACGACCACACACATGACTGACAAACACTGACTGAAGACAGTTACTAGACCAGAAATATATTTAGCAGAATAGAAAATTAAAATAAAACACACTATATATATTCTCTATATTTGCTAAAAGAACACTTTCATTTTCTCTTTTTATTAAAAAATATACACTTTTCTCTTGTTGGAACCATGGGAACATCTCTATTATATTATATTATATATATATATATGTATATATTGTCATATCTAGGCTGGAGCTGCAGTGTTCTCACTTGCCTCTTGCCTGACTTGATAGAGTTCAAAAGTATTTATACAGTCTTGTGGGGGATAAATTATTTTTCACTCTACAACCCCTTTCCCACAGACAAAACATTGATGACAAGTTTTATGATGATCTACATTCTTTGGTTCCACCAATGCTGATCATTGCAACCGAGACCTGCCATGCCACATACACAGTGATCAATCATACTTTTTTTCATTGTATTCCATTAGTAAGAAGTGAGTTCTACAGGGTTTTTTCCCCCAAGGTCTACTGCTTCATGGAACACACTCCCAGTGGAATGTTTTCCCAATCAATACAATCACAACCTCTTCAAGTCTAACCATTATCTTTTCTTCTTAACATCATGGAGTTGTACTTCTTGTCTTTAATTATGCTTATAAAACACTGCACAGTAAATTCCTACATTGAGTGGCTCCTGAGGCTTATATTGGTTTAACATTAGTATAAAAAATAATATTTATATTCTTTTAATATCCACTATCATTCTTTACCAAGAACAACAGTTGACAGACAAAACTAAGAGATTGGTTAATGATATCTTCAGTTAAATATTGACAAGCCTTGCATATGACACAGAAGAAAAGGTTGTGAGTAATCTTCCAGATTGCTCATAAAAGGATTTATCCAGAAACTTGAAGATTGACATTGAAGTATCAGGTGATCCTTTGTTAACAGATGTCTCATAAGATGTGTAAGCAAAGAAGAACAAATCCAATGTGAACTATCAGTTATATATTCAAATCTCAATTTAATGCAGAAGGATGAGATAATGATGACTTAACCACCAACTGTCACCGTGGAAAAAATTATGTGTGCATCTAGATATGCAAGAATTGAATTTTCATCCTCTTATCTTCAAAAGCTGTTACATGGATAGGTTTCCAAATATTTGGAAATTACTGCCAAACATTTATTAAAACTCCTAAGATTGAATAAAGACTGAAGGATTTCTTGTCACAATTTCTGACCAAAATGTCTTTCTTGTGTAAAATGATTAGGGTTATTATAGACTTAAAGTTATACAGCTATTAAGTGTGAATGAATGCAAATATAATACAGTGAAAATATGATGGCTTGGTAATTTATTTTTCTCTCCCACCCCAACAGCTATGGGTTAGTAGCAGGATATACTGTATCCTCTAGCCTTGCCTAGCAACTGGTCTTGGAGGACAACAACTCCAAATTCAAAACCTCCAACTATTGGTTAAATAAGCTCACCAGCCTAAATGCATGGCCAATCAAAGAGGGGTTTCTTCAATAGGATAAGAAGGTCCTGGTTTTGGATTTAGTAGCTTATTCAAAAGTCATTTTCTGTTTATGTTAATCAAATGCTATTAAGGAATATTTGTAAGATCTATTAATATAGGTATTTGGATTTTGTAAATCTTAACAACTGACATGTCTTTTACGACAAAATAATCTGAAATACTTTATTATTCTTGGTTAAAAGGCTTACATCCATATGAGGTTGAAGCACTAATTCTTATAAGATCACTGAAGTTAAGTAATGGGTGATCACTTGGGAATACTAGATGCTGTAAGCTTGGATGTATGAGTGCTGTAATGAATAATAACTCAGAATTGGAGTTCTAATTCCAGTCAGGATCATTATATTCACTTTGGAAAGGTATGAATCCACCTCTTCTCACTTCAGCTATTGGCTAAATAGTAGGAATTTTATCAGTAAATCATTATTATCTCAAAAATATTTTTACAATCTAAAACTATTTTGTGGCTTTAAATAACCTAAGATTGATAAGCCATAAAAAAATCAATCATTCAAACTTGATTAAAGTCTGTTCTTTTCCATATTATTTCCAGTATTTATATAGACACACTTAAAACTATTTCTAATATCTATGAACAGAGAAATTAACTTAAAATTTTAATAGATTAATATTGAGACAATTACTAATGATTTGTTGTGAAAATAATTTGCATATTATATTGTATTATATACTCATTTTTTATGAAAACAATGAATAAAAACTTAATAAAACTGTAAAAAAGAAGTTCATTATAGTTTAAATTAAAGATGATATTCTAAAAGTATATATTCATGTAACATATTCAAATATGTTAAAACTAGAGGTGAAGATAAAGAAAACAAACTGTTCCTCACTTATAAGAGATGAATTAAAAAATATTTTTAAACAAACACACGGAAAGAAAAAAGTTAACCAGTTATCACTTGTTGTTCTTATAGATGTGTGCAAAACATCTAAAATAAACAAAATTTAATTATATTTTAAATTATACATTTTAAAATAAGAACAAAAAAAAGTTTTCCTTTAATGGACTTTCCTGCTTAGTGTTTGGTTAGGAGAACATTTTAAATTTAGCTTTTTCAAAACAAGACAGGTGTGATATTTTACTACAGCATAAATTAATTTATGCTATAATAATTTCAGGTTTCAGGAATTGTAAGCATATACAGAAGCATACAAGCAAATTTATCAGTATAGCAAAACTATTTTTAAAAAAAGAAAAATGTATCCATGTTTTATGAAAATTATGTTTTGCTTTTTGAAGTAAGACAAATATATCTTTTGTTTTCTCAAATTATTTTCTTTACCCACAATGATAAATATAAACATGACATAAATAACTCATTGTAATAGACATATAGTTGAAATAGAACATAAAGAAACAGAAATACAAGTTGTCCGCAACAAAATGGGCAGATGAATGATAAAATTGTATATGGTTTTGTCTTTGATACAGCTTATAACACAAAACAGTTGTTTATTTTGAGCATTTTTAAAGAATATCCATAAGAATTATAAAAGTTTTTCTCCGGATTGGCTTTATGATTGCAGACGCAACTTTGGTGCTAGTGTTCTGACCAGATTCAGAAATTAAAGAAAAATTTACATTTTCAGTTGTTTCTCTAAATCTTAACTGTATTCATTTTCTTCACATCATGAATGAGCTTGAATATTCCTATATTGCATTACAGGAATTAATGCATATCTCTGGATTATATGTCTAAATCTATTATAAAGAAACCATAATCCAAAAGCCAAAGAATTGAGCTACATAATGCAGCTTTAAAAGCTTCTTCTTAAATTCAGTTATTAAATAAAGGTTATTCTGAAAACTAACCAATTAAATGTATTCAAATTTTAAAGGGAAAAGCACTGCTGTAAGAATTAGAAGACCTACTATGATCCATTATTGACAGCCTCAACATTAACAAGATAAGATATGCAAATTACACAGTGTTGTCAGCAGACACAGAAAGGAAACTCTGACAGAAGGTAAAGAAGTAAAGCAAGAAAAAAGGACTAAACATCAATTGTAAGAAGACATAATATATACTTGTCAGGAAAAAGGAACAGCCAAACATGAAAATTACAAATCTGTGATACCAAAATCAAGCATGTACAACAATTCAAATATCTAGGAAATGTTTTAACAAAGAAATGTAACATTAAAATCTGAACTTACTTTGGAATAGTGAAAGATGCCTTCCAAAACTTAAACAAGATATTAAGTAGCAGGTAAGCTTCATTAGAAACAAAAACATGAGTACTGAACTCTTATATAATATTGGCACTTCTATATGCCAATGAATGCTGGATAAACCTCTCATAGATGAAAAAGAGACTTGAACCACAGAAATGTCGTTCTACAGAAGGATATTGAGAATACCATTGACTGAACATATGAGCAACAACAAAGTTTGAGCAAAAATGGAAATAAAAAGGAAATTTATACTTAGAATCAGAGAGAAATTGTTGAAATTTTTAGGGTTTCTAATGATGAAACAGCGCTTGAAAAATCTGACACCCACAGGACAAGTAAGAGGGACAGAGTGCAAGTATGGTCTACCAAATGAGCTTGTACAGATCACTGGCAGAGCAAGGATCAGGATAGTGTCATGAAGTGTGATTTCCTTGATATATTATCAGTTTAGCAGTAGTCATTTATCTTGCATACCAAGAGCTGCTCTACCCATACTGCTGTGCTAATTAGGCGGTCATTTACATATCATTGTTGGGTGCATGCTCGAGTGGTTAGAATGTTCACTTTTCACAATGGTTGATTTGTCAAGAAGGCGGCTTATTAATGTTATTGGTCTGGATGAGGAGATTGTGTCACATTTGGAAAGTACTGAAAACCATACCATGTTTTAACCCAAGCCTTGTGAGTGAAACTGGGTAGATGGTTGTGCTAGCATAGAGTTACACGTCATCATTGAACGTCCTAGTCTTGTTCAGCCTGTTGTTCTCATCAGATAATGCGCTCTCCCCCAGAAACTGTAACTAAGGTCAGCATAGTTGCAGTATAAACCACAGGTGGGCTCTGTGGGTGTTGAACAAGCCCAAGTATGCCTGAGCAGGCGTCTGCATGGGAATTAGCTACTTGCTCTATTAGACAGGCATCCTCAGATATGAGTGACCAGCCATACATACATATCACTACAGAGAGCAAAAAGACAAACTTTAATAAGAGCTATAAAAGCAGATAAAATTCACATATTATATGTTTAATTTAAATGTTATTGAAAGATGTATAGTTCAGTCATACTTAAATTTAGTAATGCAAATATTTTGAATAATATATTACTGAAAGAAGTCAAGTCTTTTTACACTAAGTGCAATGAATAACATTTATAGATAAATAAATAATTTTATTGTTTATATATACTGTAGAGAAGAACTTTAGGTTAAGCTATATTACTAGAGCAACAAACAATGAACAAAGAACTCAAATTGACAATAAATTGGCTTGTTCATACAAAAACCAAATAAGAGCTGAGAAGATGGAGTGTTTTGGCTCTATTCTAGTAGAGAATATAAATAAGGACGTTTAAGAACTCCATCAATGTCAATCACTTGGCCGACAAGCAGTCTGTCTCCAAAGACATGGAGATGAGTATAGTACTGACAGAAATAGATTTCTTGATTTCAGACATGAGTCAGTTTTTGAGAGACAAGTTACTTGCATCTACTTCTAGCATTGCCAAGGTGAAATATTTATCAACTTTAGAGGTTTGGCAAGCCATACCTCCAAAATATCGACTTCATCTTATTCAGCCTGGCTGCACAACTGGAAGGATTTTTCACCAACCAGAGACAAAACCAAGCCGGATCAGATTGAATAAAGAAAGAGGAGATATCAAGTATGGGATTGGCATTTGCTGTGAACAAATCCTGGACACTCCGGTGCCTTGTCTGTAATCAATAGCACATTATGGCTTTTTTTAGAATTTGGATATGTGCCAAGAAACCTTGACTTTCTTAGCATATATGATAGTCAAGATATTTTGTTTGCTAACCAATGGGCTAAATATGATAGACAAGTTTTTATCTTTAGCTTTGAAGTATCTTTTAAACACTACATCTGTCTAGGATCATTTGCAGTAGTTTTAAAACCAAGACTATTTTGACAAGATGATGTTGTTTTAATGTGGTATTAAATTCAGTTTTGAAGTTTTCACAATAAAAATATTTAAATAGGGTATATGCATGTGCAAGAGTGTGTTTGCTTCTTTTACTATAAAACGTTAAGTTATTACAGGCACAATTTTATTATGTATCTAGCTATTTGGACCTGTTTACTCAACTTGGTTACTCTAGAATTTCAGCTGTTACACATTCAAGCCATCTTCAGGTAAATGTTGTGCTTCTTGAAAACAGTTTCAGAATTCTAAACTGAACACTTTATTTAATCCAATAAATATACTTTGAATGAAGATTTTGGTTGAAAATTCTCAGAAGGTTACCAAGTTCAATAACAGGCTAATAATAGACTCCCTGACTAAAACCTGCCATATAAACACACATTGTAGAAAACTACTTGTTCCCATCATATTCTATTGGTAAGATATAAATTCCACTTGAGCAGTTTCTTCCCACAAGCGGATGCTTCCCCAATCACTACAATCTTGGCCTGTTCAAGCATAGGCTCAGGTGTTATTTTCTTCACATGCCTTCATAAACTGTGCCTCCTACTCTGTAAACTTCTACATTAAGTGGATCTTGGGCCTTGTACAGGGTGAACCTTACTGTAAAAAAAAAACCTGAAGAGGCCAGTGTGCACAATGGTCAAAATGTTAGTATAACACTAAGATGAAAATACTAGTCTAAATAGAGAGACCTATATTATATAATAATCTGATCATCATATTATATAAATATATATATTGCATATATGATAATTCTTCATTATATATTTAGGTATATATAATTTTCAATTAGACAAAATTACACACACACATATATCTATCTAAACTTACTTATAAATGGAACTTTGTCAGTGTGTGTGTGTGTCCGTTACCTATAGACTCCCAAACGGCTGAACCGATTTTCTTGAAAATTTACACTCTTGTACTATAAGCGTCTGCGAGTGTTCTTTGCTAGGTTTTGTGTCGAGGTACCCCCGATAAATATTGAAAATCGATAATCGAAAAAATCGGATTATAGATGGAGTTGTCCGATTTTAATCAAATTTGATACACTCATAGACAAAGGCATAAGAAATGATATTCAGAAGTTTCAAGATTGCAGTTCTTACAATAGTGCAGAAAATCGATAATATATATATATATATATATATATATATATATATATATATATATAAATTTTATTTCAATGACCTGTGCTTATGGTTCTTGTCGCCAAAAAATAAGTTTGTGTACGGAGCCGATCACGTGACTGAATTAGTTATTTATTCACGTTTTCGGTAGCAGTCCGCCAGTCAAGTCAACCAGTTAGTTATCAGTCAGTCAGGGACTACAGCAAGACACGACGACAAGAACACCAACACCACAGGAGACTTCAGCTAACTCCTCAAAATTATCACACGATAAGTAGTTTTTTCTCTGATCATTTACTTCTGTGTTTTTCCCCCAAACAATCGCATCTCACCATCTCTTTCATGCTACGTTTGTTATTTCCATTTTCCCTCTCTACTGACAACAAAGAAAGAGAAACAAAGGTAATTCATAAATGTTTTTATTTCACACTCAAGACGAACTTTTACTAAGCGACATCAGATTTGTCGTTTCTTCACAAAAGAAAGACTCAATACCCGGACATTACCACTATTGTTCACAATTGGCTTATCTTACTTCACAAATCACATTTCGCTTAAACAAACAAAATATTTGAACTTTGAAGGTATTTTACTCCCCTAACAAATAAGACACTGAAAAATACCAGTTGTCTATTTATTGTGTATATATATGAAATATTTGATTCTTTTTATTTTTCTACAAAATATTTATTTTCCTGTTGTTTTTTTCTTGAAAATTATATTGTATTTTGTGGGTATGATACTCGGCATTAAAACTTCTTTTTAATTCGGGTATTCTACCCCAATAAATGTTTGGTTTTTATCGTAGAATTAAAATCCTCTACTTATGCTGATGTTCGCACTCGACTTAATTCAAAACTGGAATTGGACAAAGACATTACGTTAAAAACCTTTCGACACTGAATGCAATAATTTATTAAGCATAAAAAGAGACGCTATGCTGATTTAAAAAAAAAAAGAAGAAAAACAAGATTTATCAGTAACCAGAAAATCCACACGAAGAAACAACACCGTGACGAAAAGAAACCTCCTTCAAAATGTTGGCATTGTGGCGACGAGCATTATGCACGCTTTTGACCTTTCAAAAACGTAAGTGCAATATTTGTCACTGAAACAGACATAAAGAAGGATTTTGCAATCCAAGATTACACAACAATTCAACACGGAAAAAAACGTAAGAAGAAAAATTGACGTAACAGGAAGAAGTCCGAAACAGTTTTTGCGACATTCAAAGTTGATTATGAATCCAGCAAAAAATATATTGTTGTTTCTGTAAACAATAAACCAATTCGCTTCCAATTTGATACAGCGTCGTACATAACGTTAATAGTGCATTCAGTTTGGGGACAAATTGAAAAGACACGTGTGTCTGAAACAAATCCTATAGCAATTAAAATGCGTCTGGAAGTCCAATTTGTTTAACTGGTGAGTTTAACTGTGATGTTTCCTTTTATAATAGAACATTTTCTAGAATGTGTTATTTTGCAGATAATTCGAAATTAAATTTGATTGGACTTGACTGGATAGAACAATTAAACTTTTTTGAAATTCTGGTTTCTAGTATTAAAAATCATTTCACGGACGAAGTTACAAATAAGTTTAATGGCGTTTTTCAAGATGTACTTGGGTACTGTACAAAAATTAAAGCTACCCTAAAATTGAAACCAGATTCTAAGATAATTTTTCAACCAAACATCCAATGCCTTATACTGCTCTGAATATGGTTGAGAAAGACCAGCAACGTCTTCGGCAGGAAGGTGTAATAGAGCCGTCAGAAATTCCTATTGTAGTTGCTAAAAAGGCAAATTGAAAACTCCGGATATATGCTGATTACTCGACCGGTTTGAATGATTCTTTGGATGCATATCAGTGTCCACATCCAGTGCCAAAAGATCTTTTTATAAAACTCAAAGGCGGACCTTGCTTTGATCTTTCCGATGTTTTTTTTGGAAGTTGACGAGAAGTCCAAAGAGCTCCTTACTATCAACATCCATTAATGATTATTCAGATTTAACCGTCTTAGCTTTGGTGTCAATTCAGCACGAGCCATTTTTCGACAAACAATGGACGTCATGCTGATCAGATTAATAAGATTTGCAGCATTCATCGGTGACGTCATTGTTGCAGGAACAAGTCAAAATAAACTTCTGCAACGTTTACATTAATTTCAGCCGAATTCAACAATATGCATCCCGTGTTCATGCTGAAAAGTGTGATTTTTTCGAGAACAAATCAAATAAATATCTTGGGGTCATTTTCAACAAATATGGTAGACGAACAAACTCAGAAAATGTCTCAGCAATAAAAATCATGCCAGCACCGATAAATATAACAACATTATTTTCTTTCCTTGGTTTGGTTAGCCACTATACTGATTTTTTATCTGAACTAATGTGTTAAAAATATGTTATGGGAGTTGTAATTTCTTATATTTTTCTTGATGGCAACCAAAAGGTTATAGTGGGTTGCTTATCTATTCTTTTCTGTTAGTAGTGGAGAGTCCGTTCTAGTGAAGGTTAGTTGTATACTGTTGCAGGTTAACGGAATTTGGCCTTGTGGTAGATAGCCCACTATAAGTCATAAAGAAAGGTTATAAACCAAGAAAAGCATATTGAGTTGAAAGGTGAAATTTTATATGTAACACGTATCAATTAATGTTTTTTACAATTGAAGTAATACATGAAGTATAGGTCCAAGGGAGGTTCAAATGTTCATGGCGATAAAATGCTGAAAGAGAATTAATGCTTAGGAATTTGGGAGCGTGTAAGTAAGGAATGTCTTTGGTGTATTCGCTCCTTAGGTCAGTAAGTAGTTTTTGAGGCAGGGAAGAAGGAAAGAGGTAAAGGAGGCTAGCGTAGTAAGCCGCTTGACTTTGGTCAAGGGAGATACTAATTACTCTCTTCTTCTCGAGTCGGTCTGCCCGCCGATGCTTTCTGTATCCGCTTTTTATATCTTCTTTTTGGGTCACAGTGGCTCATTTGGGATTTCACACTTTTATTTGGTTCTGGGCTTCCCATTGGCTGATAAATAAAATTCGCGTAGGCTCGCGAACTGGAAATTTAATATCTAATTCATTTTTAGTTTTCAACCGGAACATCTGCGCGGAGCCGGCGGCGCAGCGACGACTTTTGGTCATTTGCTTTTTGGTTGTGAAAGCGCAAACATTCGGTCCATCGCTTTTGCTCGGTATCACCACAAGGTCATAGCTTCCGCATCGTGATCACTGACACCGACAGAGCGTAATTATAGCTACATTGAAAAAGAGGCATTAGCAATAGTCTTTGCTATCAAAATGTTCCACAAAATCTCTTACGGACGTCATTTCAGTCTGATCACTGATCACAAACCTCTTGTTAGTATTTTAGGATCTAAAAAACCATTCCAGTGTATACAGCAAACCGCTTGCAAATACGGGATACTATACTGTTAGATTATAATTTTTCTATAAAATATAATTCAACAAATACAATTAGCCATGTCAATGCATTATCTAGGCTCGTGACTACACAAAATAAAAACAGCGGAAGACTCAGTTATCGCAACATTATCTCTAAAGCCAGAAGTCACTTCAGTGTTCGCATCCACTATAAGAGCATTACCAGTGTCTTCTACAACGATCCGTGAAACTGCAACGTCTAATCTAGTTTTTAAAAAGTGATATGATACCATCTTATAAAATGGCCAGAAATAACCATTGACAAAAGAGTTCAGCCATTCGTTCAGTGTCGATCTTGTGGGGTTTCATACATTGACACCCACACACACACACACACACACGCATGGTCATTCGGCGTCCACGTGATGACTTGTTTTCCCGCCAAAACGATGCTAATAAAAGCGAAGAACATCACGTGGTAGTCAGTTAGGATTTCGTCCCGGGACAAGAGCAAACATGTCTCCCTAACTCACACAAACACACGCGCGCTAATTGCGGGTAGCAATTAGTGGCGCAAATTTCTTTTATTTTAATACTCCGACATTAACACTATGCACATTAACTTTCATTCAAACAGGATTTTACATAAAATAACTTTCTACACATAAATTCACAATTCTCCCAACCTTCGTCAGTAGAAATCCACAGACTACTACATTCGCATGTAAGTCTCTCTCTCTCTCGCTACTCAACGCACACACAGACACAGAACTTTGTCTTCTGTCTGACTTTCTTCATCAAGGATTTGAACTTTGAACTCTTTACGAAAATCTTAACAATTGTTACGAACCTTTCTTTCAGCTAGAGAAAAAACTTCATACATCTTATTTTGTTTCTACGAACAGACGAAGGGGAATGACTCTTTCCTTTTCACTTTCTTATGCATGCTCTCTCAACCCCATGTAACCTTTGTCAATACATTGTTTTTCTGGTTACTTTCGCCTTTTTGTTCTTTCTTAAATCCTTCTTTAAGATATGACCAAGGTTGCGTCGAGTCGACTCATAAATTTAAATTAGTAAGTGGACGCTTCGTCCACTACAATGGTGACCGCCGACGTGATGTCGATTCGGCGTAATTCAGTCCAGCATCGTTGGAAATGGAACTCAGCATTTCTTCTTCGTCTATCAAGAACTACTATTCAACGTCGTTATCTCCCAACTTTTTCTACAGGACTCTAAGATGGCGACCCCAGACAGAATTTTTACAATCGCACACTAGACAGCACAACTGTCATCTCTCTCTCTCCCAGGTTTTCCAGAAAAAGAGTGGCACAACGTCGACTAAAAGACGTTTTTCAGCATTCAACGCAATGTCACTCAACCAGAACTCTAAGAAGATCGACAAGCCGAATTATTTATACTGGAGAATTGAGACCTCCAAAGAAAATTCGACATTAAACCCAGATATCTTTTTAGTTCTCTCAAACACGCGTCGACACTCGGTATCAACACAAGCTTCAATCGACCACTTTGCAAATCAAAGTTTATAACCAACTGTTAATTCTTCTAACACCAACATAAATCCACACGTTCAGCAAAACACGGAAACTCTTACAAACGCAAGCAACTCAACGTGGAGCATTGGAATAAATTAGAAGATTTTTAACAGCCATATCAACCACCGAGAATTTTCCAGAGCATGCCACATCCTGGCACTCTGACAGGGTTACACTGCTGCAAAATCCCTAGTCACGCGCACCGCATTTCAGACTCTTTTTCTCTTCAGCCTACGAGAGACAACCAAAAAAATTCACCTTTCACAAATTCACTCGTAATTAATGACGCCTTACAAACTTTAACTCAAGTGAGACCGATTTTCTCTACATGTACATTGGTCAACGTAAAATTCTTCTCACTCTTCCATTTCACCATGCGCTTTTCGAGGATCCAATATGGCGGACCATCAGTCTAAGCAGTCATACGTTCCAGCAACCTTCTCCCACACCTATGAGCCACGTCCGTGCCACCCACCTTTTTTTCAGCAACCAGCCTTTCTGTCATTTTGGCATGACTACTACTACTGCTACCAGCATCATCATCAACGTAATCAAACCACCATATACACGGACATATTGAAAAAAATATTTTTAATATTTGTTTCAATCTAAGGGGGGGGTATTTGTGGGGTTTCATACATTGACACCCACACACACACACACACACACACACACACACGCATGGTCACTCGGCGTCCACGTGATGACTTGTTTTCCCGCCAAAACGATGCTAATAAAAGCGAAGAACATCACGTGGTAGTCAGTTAGGATTTCGTCCCGGGACAAGAGCAAACATGTCTCCCTAACTCACACAAACACACGCGCGCTAATTGCGGGTAGCAATTAGTGGCGCAAATTTCTTTTATTTTTCTTCTCCGACATTAACACTATGCACATTAACTTTCATTCAAACAGGATTTTACATAAAATAACTTTCTACACATAAATTCACAATTCTCCCAACCTTCGTCAGTAGAAATCCACAGACTACTACATTCGCATGTAAGTCTCTCTCTCTCACTACTCAACGCACACACAGACACAGAACTTTGTCTTCTGTCTGACTTTCTTCATCAAGGATTTGAACTTTGAACTCTTTACGAAAATCTTAACAATTGTTACGAACCTTTCTTTCAGCTAGAGAAAAAACTTCATACATCTTATTTTGTTTCTACGAACAGACGAAGGGGAATGACTCTTTCCTTTTCACTTTCTTATGCATGCTCTCTCAACCCCATGCAACCTTTGTCAATACATTGTTTTTCTGGTTACTTTCGCCTTTTTGTTCTTTCTTAAAACCTGCTTCAAATCATGACCTCATGTTACGTCGAGTCGACTCATAAATCTAAATTAGTAAGTGGACGCTTCGTCCACTACAATCTTCATTGTCAGAAGTCGACACCTGTTTTCTTTTGCGGAACGCGTGATTGTCCCATCTTCATTATATGAAAGACTGATAAAACAATTCCATTACGGTCATCAAAATATTAGTTGTATGAAATCCCAAGTAAGCAGCTATGTTTACTGAGTAGACATGGACAAGCAGTTGGAAGAATTGGTAGACACATGTTTCAATTGCTATTCGGTATCAAAATCTCTCCGGAAAACTACACTCAGTTCCTGGCCTATCTCTGAATCACCCTGGTTACGCTTTCACATTGACTTTGTCGCACCCAACAACGGCGCAGAATTATTTTATCTACGTTAATGCTTGCAGCAAATAGCCATAATTTTTTTCAGATGAATCGCATCACCTCTGATGAAACAATTCTTAGGTTAAAGCAGATCTTCATTCTATTTAGAGTCCCACAAATACTATATTCTGTTAATGGCACTGTATTCGGAGTTTTGTAGATACCTCCACTCATTTTTGATACCTAACTTTTAAATTTAATTTTTTTAAATAAAAAAAGTTTTCTTCAAACTTTTATTTTAGCTTTAACTGAAAGCTAAATGATTAAATTTACTATTTCCAAAAAGCAAAATAACTCTGGTGTATTTTAAACAGAAATTATATTAACCAAAATTTAAAATTTTTCAATTTCTAAAGGATTTTAAAATTTTTTGTCCATTTTTGAGTGATCGACTCATTTGTAAACAAAAGTTAATTCTCTGTTTTAAAAATCTTTCAAAACTAAAATATACATCTGTGACAAGTGAATTTTGAAAATTAGCAAATTTAAAGTTAAATTAATCTGGTTAACACAAGTATTAGTTATTTATAGCAAGGAATTTGGAATATAACTATTTCTTAATCACTGAGCTACGAACAGAGCCAGGTGCAAATAATGAATGACATCCAGATGTCAAATGACAGCTAAGTATGACTGACCAGAATTAACATAAGTGTCCATTTTTTTCTTATAAAGAAAGAAACTATGAAACACGTAACCTTTTAATAGAACATAGAAAATACGATACTTAAAACTTTCTATACCAAAAAAAAAAAATCTATTGGCTCGTTGAACTTTCGATTTTGATTAGTGTATATAGTCTTCACTTCATAACTTAATAACCTAACATGCAACAAAGCTTTGTGGAATTTTTTTAAAATTTGAAATTTTATGAATTATAATTAAAAAAGAAAAAATGAAAACAATTCTAAAAACTCATGATTCATCTAAAATGTTTTTTCTTCAAGGAATTATAATGTTCCTTAATATAGATATATTTATTTAAAGCAATAGGAAGCTCATCTAATTATATAACGTCATAGTTTTATTGCATTATTTATTTTACTATTCAAAGCAAATTTTCGGAAAAAATGCCAACTGCTTGAAAAAATAATAGATTATTTACATTTTCAAGGATAAAAAGAGTTCGAAACAAAATTTAATTTCTTAAAATTTTATATATTTACGTGGAGAGGGATACCAGATGTAACAAAAATATTTTTGCCAAGATTTTCTAAAAATAATAATTTCCAAATTAATGTATTTTTCATCGAAAAACTGGGTTACGTAATAATACATTGTCCATTGTAAAGTTTGGTAACAATTTGGTTACCCGCTAATGAAAAACAAAATAAATTTTTACCAAAATTTCGAACGTGTTAGAAAGGATTAATTTTTTAATAATTAAAAAATACTTTGATCTTTCCTTTTAATAATAACAAACATTTTGAGGGAAAAAGTTCGTTTTTATTAAGTTTAGTTCTTTTTTCTTCGTACTATGCTGTTTTTTGTTTGTTTGTTTGTTTGTTTGTTTGTTTGTTTGGGGTTTTTTTTTCATCAAAATAGTGGCGGTACCTACTTTAAGAGGATGTGGTGAATACTGTTTTCAAATTCGTAAGCCAGTGTGAAATCTATTGTTACCAATAGAAAAAAGGATTGGCTCCGGGATGAGAAGACGAAGGCAAAGTTCTATGTGATATATATTCTGTCCAATAGAAAAAGGAAACAATTTACAAAGTGAGAACCAATAGTAAACCGATGTCAAATCGCTTTCTTATATATATATATATATATATATATATATATATATATATATATATATATATATATGCAGAGAAAGTTGGATGAAACTAAAGAAAAAACGGAAAGAGAGAGAGGACAGGAGAGAAAGAGAAAGGCAGAGTCCCATGCATCTAAATAATGCAGGTGTCGAATCACACGCTGATATACTACCGGCTTCTAATGAGCTAAGGATTTTCAAAGAACTCTATTCAACTCATAACCTAAGTACCTTAAAATATATCTTTTATTTATGTTGAATACAACCGTATAACTTTTATGTGAAAAACGAACTCTCTGATTTTGAAAGTTTACTCTGTGTCAGATGATTTAATGTGAACATTTCCCTTTTTTTGACTATTCATCGAATCTACGAACTTTTAATGGTTGATTACTTGTCCTAAAACAAGCTACTGACAACTACAAATGTGTAAATTTGTAAATAAATTCCTTATTTTATTTCGTTCTAAATAAAACGTCTGTTTCCTCGTCATTAACCCTACTTCACTTATATGGGATACATTTTTTTCTATTAAAATAAGCAACAGGAAATCACAATAAAACATTCTAGAAAAATTGGATCAAAACGGCAGTAGAATTTAGATTACATTTTTATATTTCTCAACCAATCAGCTAAAAACTTAGAATAAGAACATTCTAGAAAAATAGGATCGGAAGTAAATTAACACAAAAATATTTAGGCCCCAAAACAAAATAGTAAAATAATAAATCTGATTGGTCAATAAATGTCTTCACACCCTAATGTTAGGAAGATTTGTTGATCCCCTATTAATGTATATAATACACACAGTTAGAGAAAAAAAGGTCAGTCACCAAGCTAGCCATTAAGTACGCATGCCACCGATACTTTGCCCGGCCAAGTCATTTCTTCCACGCTAAAGTTCATGAACTAGCTCCGAGGACTTTGAAAAGGAAAAACTGGCGAACTTTCATTCAGCAACGCGACACGCTGTCGCCACCTGACAATGAACTAAATGTAAGTAGGAAAAACTTATTACGGACTCTGCTAATGTAAACTTATACACATCTTTGAACAAATTCAACTTCTTGCCAAGTTTTACTTTCCCAAAGGCAATTTTCGCATCATGTATTTTATTTGTTTCCGCGTACTATTTTATTTTTCACGTAATAAATTGTTTGTTGTTTAATGTCCGTTGTAAATTGTTCCTTTCACTTTGCGCGATTGTAAAACAGAGTGTTGTATTTGTGGTGGAAATAATCTGAGAGCCAGACCCGTAAAATACGGAAGCGCATACAACCCAGCAAATACCAAATCCCCCACACTTACTTCAACGATACCTCTCAAACTCACAGGTGAGTGTAGTGGATGCAATCAACTAATTACTATTCATTCACTTATTACAAGTTACTAGCGTGTTCAGAATCCAATCTACAAACATTTATACTTTGTACATTGACGAAACAAAAGAAATATTACAAAATTCGGTGCTTACGTATTATCGGGAGGACCTTTAAAAAAACGACTCAAAAATTAAAGTAAATTATTTATTGAAACGGTTAAAACAATAAAATAACATTACATTTGTAATTCCGGAGGCCAGAACGTCGCAATTGCTTCCAAAAGTGACTCAAAGACATCAGTACAGGCAACATGCTTCCGCCACATGAATTCGGCCAAATACGACTCCAAATGGTGACGTGCAGTGCCACAGTGCTTCTTGTTTCGCCACTTTGTCGATCCCCATAGGCGTTCCACTGTCTGCGTATGAGCCCCGGTGTTCGAATCCACAAAGTTGTACTTGTGGTTGACGTTGAGGTGATGAAAGCCTGATTTTTCCAGTTCCTTGGTGTTATAAGCGGGGAAAAAAAAGAAAAAGTAAAAATCAAAGGTCCTCCCGATAATACGTAAGGACCCAAAATTCTTTAAGGCAACAAACGGTAACATTTATATAATAATGCACACAATAATTATAGTATACGAAAAGTTGCGAAATTGTACGTTTACGAAAATTAAGGTTGAATGTCTTTCACAATAAATCTTCCACGTGGTTTGCTTTGTCTTAGGAATAGTACGAATGATGCAAGAGTTATTTAATTTGTTAAATTAAATAAATTTTCCCTTGATATTATGTGGTGAACATCAATTGCAATGGATGTGTGAGCGCTAATTGAACAAGGAATATATGTTGAGACTAAGAGAGTTGAAAAGTAGATTTCTCACTTGAGAATTCAGGTTTGTGCTGCATGGCGAAAGAAGTGGGCAATTGTTCTTCTGTCTATTACATGGCGACTTGCATGTACGTCTGCTTCCTGCTCAAATCTAGTTTGTTGCTGGGTTTCCTGCTTAAATAATGGAAAAGTGGATTAAGAACACTTAAGTTTTTTGGCAGAATATAACGTTCTATGACATTTCCACGTACCTGCGATTAATAGACCAATCAGCGCTGGCTATTCTTAAAATTAGCCGTATGATCCTTTTGGCTTTTAGTTTGCACAAATCTTTTAATATCATTATGTGCGATTAAAAAATTGTCGCTGAAACTTTTTTCTCCACTCACATGTTATGCCAAGAGTAAATTGTCGTATCTGCTTTTTTAATTAGAAATTTGCGAGGTGGATTTCACAAGAAGGAACAATATAAGAAATATTTAAAATATTCCTCGGAAGTTACAGATAAACAGTAAAGTTCGTTTACACATAGAGGTCATCCATGCAACTATAAACCATTCCCTAAAAAGTCACATGGTGATGGAAGAACAATTAATTTAATCGGCATGGTGGAGCAGTGAAACACAAATATGTACCAGGACAACCTGTACTTGCAAAAGATTACCGGAAAAGTTACGTATGGTGTGGATCTACAGCGTGGGTTCGACATGCAAACCAATTTACGACCATCAAAACCAAATTACACTTGCGAACGCTTCAACAAAGTTCCCAAGTAATGTCAAAGAACAAAGACAGGACCACAACAAAAAAACAAGGTGGAGGGCACCAAGGAAATCCCATCGACTACAAAACCATATTTATTACAATTAAATCCTCGATAAAAGTCAGATGAACACAAGGCTAAACAGGGGAAATGTTAGGGGTTTTTAACTCACTTCCACCAATAAAGGAAGATAACTCAAAATATAACTGAGTTACGTCCCTTGTCCGTTAGTTGAGTAAACATTTCTGAATTCAACACGGTTATAAGCTGGCAAACACGTGGAAATCATGGTCTGAATCCAAACTAATCTTTGCTGTTCTCAGGTAGTAAATGAATAAAAGTTATTTTATTATGTGTTAGAATACACTTGTCCTTTATTTTCATTAGTTTTTGTTCATTCCAACAGCTTGGACATAACACTATTGATCTCTGTCAGTGTGTTTCTCTCTCTCTTTATTTGATTAGTAGATTAAATTCTTCTTTGATAATTACTATTGTATATATGCACTCAATATTGATTTGACTGCTTTTTTCATCGTCTACAACTGTGCTTTGACGTTAATTGTAAGATCTATAATCGTTTCCATAGCTGCATAATATGTAGTTTGTCAAAACTATACATACAATTTTGCATTCAAAGTTGTTTTTATCTTACACTTGTTGCCAACAATAGCTACAGAGGCCAGTTTGCCTTGCTATTGAACCTATATCAGAGATGAATTCATACCTTTCTCGAGTGCATTTGAGCAAAAGTAAAAGCAAAGAACCCTACTGGAATTCAAACTCAACTCAAGCTACTAACCCTTATACAACCCCCACCTTGAGTGCTGCTTTTGTGATTAATGTATATGCTGCTGCAATGCATTTTACAAATATTTTAAAGTTAGCATTGAAGGGTTTCCTCAAGATATTCAACAGGATATAATGAATTAATACAATGCACACTGATCATTTTTGAGTAAGTTGAATTGGTATAAAAAATAAAAATATCATAGTGAATTTCTTTATACTTTATTTAAGAAGAAACAATAACCAAATTTTAGAAACTGGTCATATTGAGTGAATTTGTCTCGTAATAATAATTTATTTTTTAATCATTTGTTTGTCAAAAGAAGGGGTTGAAGTAAATCTTACGCGAACTTAATGAACATGATGCTAAAACATTATTTTTTAACTATTTTTTCACTCTTCCTGGAGCTCATGATTAATGAGAGAAAGCATCAGTGACAAACAAATTTATGTCCAAAGTAATTTTAGGAAGATTTCATATTTCTGTTTTTCCATTTTTGTAACACTGAAGAAAATCTTATTAGTTATTGCTTTATTTTGAGGTTGTCAGTTTGTTATAAATTCTAAAAGAATCACTGAAAAAAGAACATTGCCATAAAGGTAAGGAAGGAAAGGTGTGGAGCAAGGTTTTAAAATTAAACATCTGCTTACAATTTGGTTTAATACCAGGTCAAAGAATAAATCTATTTTCCTTTTTCCTTAAATGAAATTTCATATCCTTACCAATGTGAAGAATGAACCCATTTTCCATTTTACCAAAAGAAAAATTCACAGCCTTACCAACAAGATTAATAAAGCCATTTCCTTTTTTCCTTAAAGGAAAATTCATATCATTACCTAAAAGAAAAGCCAATTTTACTTTTTCTTGAAAAGGGTTTTCATGCCTTTGCCAAAAAAAAAAAATTAAAAAAAAAGTAAACATATTTTCTTTTTACATTAAAGGAAACCTCCTATCTTTGATAATTAATACTTTTCATTTTTCTTTAAAAGTGACTTACCAAAAGTCTCAAAGGAGACTTTATCTTCTTACCAAACAGAAAAGTAAGCCTTTTCTTTTTTCTTAAAGGAAATTTCATATCCTTATCATTTATGTTCTTACTAAAGGAAAATTCATATCTTTACCAATGAAATTAATAAATTTATTTTCCTATTTTAGTAAAGAAAATTTCATATCCTTGCCAATAAGAAGAAAAAAAACATTTTTATTTATCCTCTGAAGGAAAATTCATATCCTTACCAATGACATTAATATATCTATTTCTCTTTTTCCTTAAATTAAATTTCATATCCTTTGGTAAGAAGAATAAAGAAATTTTACTTTTTTCTGAACAAAGATTTCATGCATTTGCCAACAAAAAATAAACACATTTTCCTTTTACATTAAAGGAAACTGCATATTATTAACAATAAGAATCAACTCATTTTCCATTTATTTTTTAAAGTAACTTTCCAAAAGTACAAAAGGAAATTTTATATCCTGATCAAACAGAAAAATAACCCTTTCCTTTTTTCCTAAAATGAAATTTAACATATCCTAATAAAAGGGAAGTATAATCTTTCTTACTAAAGGAAATTTCATATTCTTACCAATGAGAAGAATAAAAACATTTTCCTTTTTTGTTAAAGAAATTTCATGTCCTTACCAAAGAGAAGAATAATCTTTATCTAACAGAAAAATAAGCCTTTCCTTTTACCTTGAAGGACATTTAATATTCTCATCAAAGGGAAGCAAAATCCCATTTACTTTTTTATTAAAGAAAATTTCATATCCTTACCCATGAGAATAATAAACCCGTCTTCTTTTTTCCTTAAAGGAAAATTTATATCCTTACTAATGACATTAAAAAAATCCATTTCCCTTTCTCTTTAAAAGAAATTTCATATCCTTACCCATGAGAAGAACAAACCCATTTTCATTTTTTCTTAAAGGAAAATTCATAGCCTTATCAATGACATTAAAATTCTATTTTCCTTTCTCTTTAAAGGAAATTTCATATCCTTACCCATTAGAAGAATAAACCCATTTTCTTTTTTTCCTTAAAGGAAAATTTATATCCTTACCAATGGCAATAAAAAATTAATTTTCCTTTCTCTTTAAAGGAAATTTCATATCCTTACTATGAGAAGAATTAGCTCAATTTCCTTTTTTCTTAAAAGTTACTTTTACCAAACAGAATAATAATATCTTTTTCTTTGTAGAAGTCTTCGTGTTTTTATCACAATGAAAAATATACTCATTTTACTTTTTCATTATTATTTTTTTGAGGTGGTGTTTATCTTAAATTTGTCCTTTAACCGAATCGATAAATCTTTTGAGAAACAAAAATGATGAATATTTTAAGTAAAAGTTTGAAAATGAAATCAGACACCTTGTCAATCTTGTAAGAATTTAGGTTTGGCATTTTATAACCATTATAGATTTTGAAGTACCCACAAGTACTTTTGGGTACTTTAAAATCTATATTGGTTATTCACAGTTCATATGATAAGGAAGGAATGCAACAGTTTTGAATGAGTTACTTTTATACCATCTCACCCCTGATAATACAAAAAGAAATTTTTATTCAAGGCAAGATTTATCAGAGGCAATGTAAGGTAATGGTAATAACCATTTTCAGACAGGAAACATTCAACATTCATTGACCAAACAATTGAGTTACTTTCAGTTGAAATCTATAAAAACTTTCTCTTAAAACATTTTTTCAAGAAAATGGACTGTTACTGTTCTTTCCAATATTGATGGGAGTTTCCTTCCTACCCTGTTGTTTAAGGAAGTGTGGAATGTCAACAACTTGATTTTCACATATATGTTATCCATTTTAATTTTTTGCTGCCTTTGGAAGTATTCAAGTCATGTGAATTTTGTTATTTGATAGAGCTCTTCCTTTGAAATTTTCTAGCACCAGTCTATAGGATCTGACAAAGGATTATTTTCTAGAAGATGCATTCACTTGAAGCTATATTTAATCATTGATTTGAGAAAAGATTTGCATATTGATGATAATTTAGACATTTATAATTGCATATGATATTTGTCAGAATGTCCTAATTTTCTGTCTCTTGATATTAAGAGAGACTTAGAAGAATTATAAACTCTTACCTTAAATTAACTTCTTGTTTTTCAAGCAAAAATACACTTTTTGCTATACAGGCATTAGAGGTGACTACCTTATAATGTTGTCATTGAAAAAATAAATAATCATTACAAACTGATAGATAAAAACCTACAGAAGGGTATACTTTTTCAAAATGGAAATTATATTTTATAAGTTAAAAACAATAATAATCAATCTGAGAAAACATACTTTTCCTAATTTGCTAAAAAGCAAATCTTTCAAAAGATATACTGTTAAAATTTAAATCAAAGCCCTTTAATATAAAATATTAAAACCTCTTTATCATAAAATAATATAACCGCTTTAATATAAAATAACATTATAATCCTTTTAACATAAAATAATACTATAACATCTTTAATATAAGATTGTATGGTTTTTAGCATAACTTAAACTAAACTACAGAGTGTGTCAGAAATATCTCCCAGAAATACCCCCAACATAACAGTACAACATTAGTGTCTTCATCTAGCTATTAGAATTGGTAAAAAAAGTAACACTTTACTAAGAACTTATTATGTGGGTGATATTTCTGTCACACCCTGTATTTTATAATTTAAAAAAAGGCTTCAGCTATTGAACTAGATTTAATAGGCATTTTTCAGTTTTGGACTTTCATAATAATTGAAGCAAATGTGTGATAACAAATAACAGACACAATTTTTAATTTAGGAAAATTCATGTACTTTATTGGCAATTCTTTTTTCTGTTTTGCATTTTTCTCTTTGTTGAAACACATGACCTCTAATGAGATTTTTGCAAAGCAATTTTCAAACAAAGGTATTTTTTAATAAAAAAATGAAAGTAATCAATACCTTATAAACCTTACAGTTTTTATATTTCTATTTGCAATTTGTATTGATGTTTCTTGACCTTTAAAAATTGAAACATTTCCTTGAAAGTTCATGTAAGGTGAAATAATTATGATCACTTTGACAAATACTTTTTAAAGTTAGACAGTGATATGCTTAAAGTTAACAAAGAAGTGAATATGCTATCATTTTAGTTATTCATTATATAACATCCGATCATGAGAATAAAACTGTGTTTATGTAGATAGAAAAGAATTACATAAAACAGGAATCATGAGTATTGTTGAATTAGCAAGGATTTGTAATCATTCTATTATTCTGTAAATTCACCACTGGACTAATGTGCCATGACCTCTAGGTGTTGCTGTTGCGAATTCTGCAGCAAATAAGTTATTCATGATGTGGATTTGCTAGTCCTACATTCAGGCAGTTTTTAATTCAGAATTACTCCTCTCCTAAACCGGTTGCCAACCAAAACTAGAGTCTAGTTTGCCCTGCCCATAGCTAAAAAGGAGAAGAGGTGAAATTCCTGTGTGAATATCAAGTTTCACTAGGAATTTTTGTAAATGATATTTGCATGAAAGTAAATGCAACAGCCTTGGCTGGAATTTGAACATGGCATGTTAATCCTAATTTCTACACCAATAAGTGTTATGCTATGGGAGGTCATATATGAATTTTTATACATTGACATAATGTTAGGAAAATTTATGCTAAAAATGCTACTTTAGCTAAAGAAGAAAGACTGTTACTAAGATGAACATGTACAGACACAATGCTTTGATCACTAGATAATCCATAGTAAATTTGTGTCCAGGTTCTTACATTTCATCATTCTTTCTAGATCTTCTATTATCAAAATGAGAAATACCTAATGACAAAAGTGATATAAATAAAAACAAAGAGAAACTAAACAAAACTTGCTAGACTAAATATCCAGACACATCTAAAAAAATAAAATAAAATTTAAAAGTTTAACATTTCAGCATCCCAATATTTTTAGCATTTTTTATCTATACATAATTGTAAACAACATTTTTATATTTACCCCTCCATTTCATATATAATTACATCAACAAAAATATTACTTTAGTCCCAAAAAATTAAACACATTACACAAAAAGGTTTTTCTACTTTGTCTTTAATTTTTCATACACAGCCATCCAAATACTTTGAGAGTAGATTATTTTTGCCAGCTTTAGATGTTTTCTTTTTATCTTGTGAAAATATAGCAACAAATGTCTTTTTCCTTTTACTGCAATCCAACATTTTGACCATTGAGCTACATCTGCTAGTGCTGCCAACATGGCAGATATGCAGGAAATAAGCTGAACATTTTGGATTTCCAAAATATTGATTTAGAACCGTTTTTTTGTCAAGTTGCCAGTTTTGACCTCTGCAGTTCCTGGGTGAATATCAAATTTCAATAGGAATTTTTATAAAATCAATTATCATCATATTATTAGACAAAATGTGAGTGAAATTATCAATATGTGTCACACACTGTCAGTCAGTGTTAGTAAACAGACAAAATTAAAAATTGACTTTTCATGTACTCTGACTAGAGTATGACTTTTATGAGTCAAAAAAAAAAGAAAAATAATTTTTTTTAACAAAATTAAACAAAAATGGATAAGCAGAAATTTTAGAAATAAAAACTGTGAGTTATGAGAATAACCAGAATATTTCATTATAATGCCATGAAATTAAATCTTCTTTTAGGTTGCATTTAATTTTAGGACGTACGATCTGGGCTCTCCACAACTTCCTATCCTTTGTAGTTCTTAGCCATGTTTGTTTCCTTACTTATGATTTTCTTACCCTATTCTGCCATTCATTTACAATATAACTCAATATTTCCTTCTGCCTCTCCTGTTTTCAATATACACTGTGAGTGTTAAATTCTCCAAGCCTTTTCATTTTATTATGCATCCCAGAAATTTCAACTTTCTGATTCTGGTCGATTGGTTGATTTTCTTTAATGGCATATCAACCTCTATGCCAAAATCTAAATATATTATTTTTTAAATCATTTCACCCCAAGCAAGATGGGACTGCCACAGTGATAGAAAAGGCAGGGTACAGGTGTGTCAAGAAAAGGTGAAAGATGGATGGAATTCAAGGAAATAGAAGATGGCAATTGGTGTTACATTTTAAATCTGAGGAGATTGTAGCTATCAGGGAAGCAAGTAAATGGAAGGGAATCCCACAGGCAGGAAGTGCGAAAAAAGAAACTGTTGAGTAGAAGAAGTGATTACATTTAACTATTTTAATGGTAAAATGGTTGAACCTAGGTGCCAATCTAGTAGCATGCTTAAATTCATATGGTCAGCTCTCCAGTATAAAAAGCTCACCAGAACAGTTGCCATGAAAATATTTGTAGAAAGGACAGAGGAATGCCACATCACATCAGTGAAAAAGTGACTGAAGTTGAGATGCCAAGTCAGGATTGATTACATCGCAGATTCTTCTTTGGATTCTGTTGTGGCTTCAACTACAGATAAAATGTATTGCTGGTAATTCTGCTTAAAATAAGTATTGTTAGTAATTCTGGTATAAATAGATATTTTTGAGTGTCATTTTTGTTTCAATTTTCTTCCTTATTACTCAAAAGCTCCATCTACGTCAGCATTCTTTTGTAGAACATTATCTTTGTTGCATCAACTCTCCTCTTCATCTGTGAGAAAAGTATCCAGCATTCATAGATGATTGATATTACATAGCAGTTCAGTGCCCTTTTTTTTTTTAATTGTTTCACCCCAAGCAAGGCAGTACCACCACTGATGTGTAGGGGGCTATATAAAAGAAGAGTGAAAGTTTAAGCAGGGGGAGAGTGAAGGGTAAGACAAACCACTTACAGGGGGTGTCAGAGAAAGGGCAAGAGAAGGATGGGAACACAGGTGTGAAGACATTTGCGAAGGTAGAGAGAAAGCAAAAGAACAAGATATATGGGGTGATGTAGAAAGAACTGGAGTCAAATGGATAAGAGATGGGTATTGACATTGCATTTAAATTCCTGGAGATTGTAGCCATCAGGAAAGCAAGTATGCAGAAGGGAATACCACAGGTGGGAAGTGTGAGAAAAGAAGCTGATGAAGTAGAATTGTTGGCTACATTTGGTTGATCTAACTGTAAATGTTTGTTAATTTCTGACAAAATTCTGTTTCCAAATCTGCCAATTTAACAGAACAAAATTTTAATTATATTTTATACATTCTTTCAGTTAAAAATTTGAATTTCTTTATATTTATTATTTCATATTTTTATGTCAATATATTATACTAATATTAGACAGCAACACAATTATGCCACCAACTCCAGTTTTTAAATACTCAGTTAATAAATCCTGTAAAAGTTAATTTCTATAATTTCTCAGAATATAAATGACAATGATGAAAATTTTTTAATGCCATGTTTCTTCAGTATGTAAGCAATCATGAATCTTCTCAGATTTTCTTTTCCTCATATTGGGAAAGAAAATGGAGTGATTTTCCATTGCCTTCTCAGTAGTTTGTAATTCAAATTTGATTCTCTTCTGCCACTCATAGTTAGAGTCTACTCTAGCTTGCTATTTAATCCATAGCTGGAGTAGAAGAGACAAATTCATACCTTTCCAAAAGTCTTTTATGCAAAACAATATAAAAGGCATATCAAAATATGAAAAACTAGGCAACTTAGGTTTAAGGCTCCAAGTTCTCCGCACAGAATTGTCACACGGTCTGGTGGATTAAAATATTAGTTTGTGAATTTGGTGATGTAGTAATTGTGAGTTCAATCACTAGACTGGCCTGTGTGTACTTGAACTCAGTGAAGTGAAAACAATCCACCCCAATGCCTTGGCTAAAAAATACTGATATAAAATGAACAATTATTTAAATGAAAATTATGTATCACCGAAATAATCAAGATAGGGAATATTTTCAGTTTATTGTAAAGAGTTATATCAAATGTAAATGAAAAATTATGAAAGGCTTGATTTTCAAGATGGACGGGAACTTAAGCATTGCTGCTGAAAATATTTGCCTTTAAATTATTCTGATCTAATGAAGAGTATAAGAAGATCAATTATAATACATTTCTCAAGAAAAAATATTTAATTTAAAAGCTGAAATGAAATAGTAAGTTGTAAAAGTTTCTAACATCATCTTTTGTACAATTTTCAGGAAATCTTAGAATTATTCAGATTCTTGTTAACAGTAATACATCATTTACAAACCTTTAGAAACATTTTTAGAAGTTGATAAATAATTTCTACATAATTAGCAGTAAATCAGTGTATCTTTTACATTTTTTTTATTTTGCTCAATGCAGGATACAATGAAAACAATTGCTATTTTAGAAAGTTCATATCAATTGGCAATTCGTTGATGGTTTCCCAATCATTCCAATAAATAATATGATAAATACATAGTTTTTATTTTTATGTTAACTCAAGAAAAATAAAATGTGTAAATTCACTTTCTTATGTTTATATTCTATTAGAATTCTAATCACTGCTTTTGAAAACAACACACATCACAGAAGAGTGATGACAGTTAAAATAATAGCAATTTCATGGGAAAAACTATCCTTTTTTTACAGGCATTGTACAAGATTGTCTATATTCTTTACTTGCATTGCTATAGTTATAACAAACTACGGCTCTGTAATGTTGCAGTGAACAATTAGATAATTTTGTGACTTCTTTCTGCAGATCAACATTGGGTTACACATGATGCAATATATAAAGCTGAAGCTGGAATTGAAAGTTTTCCACATTTGTTTTATTCTTCAAACCTGTTACCCTCAGATTAAAACATGTTTGGATTTATACAACACTCCTTGGCTAACAATTACATCAAAGAACTATTCTATCACAGAACAGTTTACATGAAAAGTGACATAAACTTATAGAAATTTGGAGAAAATAGTGTAATGATTGAATGATAATGCTGGGGATTTATACAAAGATTTTGTCAAAAAAAAATAACTAGAAACATTTGCTAACTCTGTGTCAGTGTTAAAAATTTCTTAACTTTCAAAATAGAAACTGTTTATTTCTTGGAAACCATTTGTAAAATTTGGCTTATAACATTTTATTTTAGGAATTAGCTTTTATGAAACTATTTAAAAAATAGACATGCATCCCTCAACTAAATGTGATCATCGAAAATCTTTATTGAAATCAATTAGTAGATATTTAATTGTATTTTAAGTCATATTTAATTTCTCATGAAAATGTCAACAACAGCTTTGCTTTTCTTTTCCACTTGTAAACTTTTTTTTAATAAATTAAGAAATTGCCATGTTTTGTAAAGACTTTTAATTCCCTTCTCGGCATACAAGCAAAAAGTATGGGCATAATTTTGAAATAGCAAGTGAAGATTAACATATTTACTAACATAACATACATATGTCTTGTGGCATATTTACATGATACACATGAGCAGCCATTCCATGAGTTTTAGTTCTTTACATAGCAATATAAACTTAAGTGTCATTTGTATAATTTTTACTTGTAAAGAGCCGTTTTTTGAAAAGTTTATCATTACACAAATGCACAAAGGAGAGGAAAAAAAACAAAACCGGTGTCAAGCCTCATCCTTTATATTTAAATAAATTTATTTACCTAAGTAAAGCAGAAACAGTTTTATATAACAAAACATAGATTGTATTATGCAATGCTTCAAATATCAATAGTTGCATGAAATCTATAAAGTTTTCAATCTCACTGGTTCAAATTTATTCATACTAAAATATTCAATTTATTTGCTAATGACATTTGCTTTGGACATTATGGTATATTTATCTTTAAATATATAGCAGATTTCTACTTCTACATATAATTACACCAATAAAGAAATAGTTTCAGGCATGATGGCATATTTGATCCACAATTGGGATCATAGAACCATTGTTTTATTATCTGCTTACTAGAGCTAAGTACATTTTTCATTTTAATTCCTTCTCCTAGATTGTCAATTAATGCTGAAGAGATCAGTCTGCTTTACTGTTTAACCCATAGTTGAGGAGAGAAGAGATGGATTCAAACCTTACAAAGATTAATAAAACTGGAAACAGGGGTCACAGGTTTGAATCCTGCTGAACGACACACATTTTCGTAACAAAAATTTATTATAAATAATCAGGCCGGTAGAAATAAATATATAATACCGTTTGATTATAAACAGAATATCTACTTAAATACGAATATCAATCAAAAATAATGTTCAAACAAATCATTTCATATTGTTGGTTGTTTATAACCAGTTTCGTTAATCTTCGTAATATATGTATATATAACTCCATATATTTAATGGACATATATCCACACATGGGATCATAGGACCATTGTTCATTATCTGCTTACTAGGGACTAAGGCTAAATATGTTTTTCTTTTTAATTCAGTGGTGTCCTTCTCCTAGACTAGTTGTCAATTAATGCTGAAGAGATAAATGTGCCTTACTTTTTAACCCATAGTTAATCTATATATATATATATATATATATAACTCCAGATACATGTTGAAACACTGATTCCTGTACAATCACTGAATTTATGTAACATTGAGTCTGATCAGTACTTAGATGGGTGATTACTTGGGAATACCAGGTTCTGTAAACTTGAATGTGCAGGTGGTGTAATGGTTAAAGGCACAGAATTGTTAATTGGAAAGGTGTGTTCCAATTCCATTTAATTTTATATATTCACTAATGAGCAAATACCCTTGGGAAAGGCATGAATCAACATCTTTTCCCGCCATCTATAGGCTAATTAGTAAGGCTCATATCACTAAAGCAGTTATCTCAAAAACACAATCAAATACAAAACAGATTTCAGTATTAAATAACCCATAGAGATTGTTACTAAATCAAAAACAAACAACTAAAACCTAATATATAGCAGGTTTATTCATTTTCTACTGTATAAAAACAGCTAATTCTACTATCAATAATATAAGTTGTGTTGCTTTCTTAGTCAAAAAGGATTCTTTAAATATTTTAGCCAAAGTCATTTCTTGAATGGAAACATTTGAAAATTACCTGCAAAAACAGATATTTATGTAAGTGAAGTGATAATTTTTTTTTTTATCTACAAAAAATACTTTAAAAAATCACTGTGTTAGCTGAGATATTTAACTAAAACAAATTCAGGGTTAATATGAAAGGATGAGATATTCTCCAAAACAGTGAGTAAAATAGGAAATAATAAAAACAAGAGAAATTCAGAATTATAATGACACCTTATAAAAAGTCATAAAATACTATCTGAAGATAACTTTCAGACAACTAATTTAATATTTTGTTTTGAAAGATCTTCAAGTTTCATCAGAGTGAAAATTGATTTTCTTCCATTGAATACAATTTCTTTAATAACCTTTCCTAGATAACTATCATAAAAAATAAGATTTTATGAAAGAGAATTTCATCCACTTTGTGTAAATAATGAATAGTTTTTTTCCTTACATTTTTTTTTCTATGGATACATTGATGTACTTTTTAATTTTCAGAGAAACCCTTCTATATAATTTGTTGAAGTGTAATGCATTCCATTTCTCAGCTAAATAATCATTTTAAAGAAAGAAAATCTAGTTTTCTTTTCATCTTCACTGAATACACACTTCCACAACTGATATTTAAAGAGCATTTCTACAATATATATATTGTAAATTAGAAAATGTAAAGTTTTTGACAATGTGCTTGAGTGTTGACAATCTTCACTTAAGAGGACATTCTTTGCAATGAGATTAAACTTTCCCATATAAAATGGTTCTTTAAATTCATAGAACTTTGCAATCATGAACATTCACCATTTTTACACTTAATTTTTAACTATTTAGCAACAAGAGATGCATATTTTGAACTTCAAGATCCTACTTACCTTGAGCCTGCTTAGTGGTTGAAATAATTGCATCTTTTGCATTGATTTCTGTAGTTGGATTTTAGATTCTGGTTTTTACAGCAAACATACTCTCCTCACTTGAAGAATATACTATAAAATCTCCTGTGTCTCTGGCAATCAGTGATTGCCTGTGTTTATAAAATCTGAGTTACCTTGTAGGGAAGTTATAACCCTGATTAAATAATTATAAACCCTCTAACATTTATATTTACAAAAACACTTGTAAAATGAGAAACAACAATACATGAAAATTATTTATTATCTGGTTATGTGGTACTGAAGACAAAAGAAACAGTAAAATTGTGAGTTTGAGATAGATCAAATATGGATCAAAAGCTGACAGAATAATTAAAGTAGATACAATCTTTCACATATATTTTTTAGAGAAGGGCCCAGATAATTGAGCTGGAAAATAAAAGAAGTGTCATTGGTTTATAAAGAGTGAATTAATGACAATTTTAATTGTTATAATTATTTTATTATAATTATTTTGACACTCTAATTAATTTTTATTTATTTTTTTGAACACAATAAATAATTAATTAGCTATTTATGTGTTTCTGGACATGACAACCTACATTAAATACTTGTAATTATGAAAATTAAATATTTTTCTTGAATGTATTTCATTCAAATAAGATATTCTATTATCCTTAATGTTTTTAAAGGAATGATGATAAGAAGTGTCCATTTCATTAGCTATGAAAAAAATACAGTGTTATATTTTGGCACAGCCAGAAAGAATGAATTATTCACAAAATAGTTTCTAAGGGAAACACATTTTTCCTAATCAGGCATTCATAGGGAAATTTAAATATTCATTTAATACCATAATAAATAAAAATAAGATATTGATCACTGAAATACAATTTCAGTTGACACAGAGATATTTTGATGAGAGTTAACTATGAAGAAAGGTCATATATATTGAAAATGATAAAAGTAATTTATACCTTAATGTGTACATGGAGTGAGACAAGTTCAATTATAAAGAAGCAGGTGTACAAAATTATGGTTCAAGAATTAAAGCAAATTGCTATTCTTTTCTAATGTTAGTTGGCTATTCAATGCCCAGTTAGTTGCAGAAACATCTTAATAGAGTAGAAATATGCTAATTTAAATTTTGGTGACAATAGAAAATTATCCCTGGCTACCTTCCCCTCTTCAGAAAGGGCTCTACTGTCCACATGCATGCCAGTATGATTTCTATTGAATCCCTGCATTGTTCTTATATGTGTTTCTGTCTCTCCCTTCTAAGCTCAGTTACTCCTTCTTTCTCTACCACACCCATCATCTCCTGACTGCTCCGTTCTTAACAGCATCTCCAACAATATCGACAAGGCCATTTCCTCCCATCTGTTTGCCCATATATTTGTATTTGGCAACTTTAACGCCCATCATGCTGAGTGGCTGCATAACTCCGTCACAGATCTTGCTGGTGTACACACCATGAATTTTTCTATCGCTCAGTCCCTTACACAGGTGGTGGAGTTCCCCACGCATTTCTGTAATAACTCTAACAGACACGATTCACTACTAGATCTGTACTTTACCTCCACCCCTGACTCTTGCAATGTCAGGCAACTCTGCCCTCTTAGAAACTCTGACCATGCATTAGTTTCCGTCAATATCTCCTTCCACCTCCACCCCACTTAAGAACCTCAGACCAGCAGAATATCTTACTGCTACCAAAGAGCCAATTGGGACTCATTCCACGACTTCCTGGGTGACGTCCCTTTGATTAAAGTATTTAGCCTTCCTGTTGAAGACTGCACGGCTGAGGTCTTCTCTTGGGTTAAGGCTGACATCGATGCTTTCATCCCTGCCAAAAAGTTGAGACTTAAATCCCACTCATCCCCCTGGTTCTCCCCTGTCTGCTCAGCAGCTATTGTCTACTGAAATCACTGCTTTCGGCTTTACCGGAGTCATGCGTCAGATCATAACAGGCGCCTTTTTGCCTCAGCTCGTAATGAATGCAAGAAGATACTTCATAGAGCTAAGCTGATGTTTGCAACCAGAAGGAAGCAGTGCATAGCATCCCGTAAGTTTGGCTCCAAAGACTACTGGAGGCTGTGTAAAAGCATGCTGAACAACAGTAAGCCCTCAATCCCACCTCTAATCAATGAATTTGAGGTCCTCACCTTTTCAGCAGACAAGGCTGAGTGCTTCACTTGCAGATTCTCCACTAACTTGACACTGGACTTGTCTGGAGTATCTGTACCCAACTTCCCTCTCCGAACCCAGGCCCAACTGTCTGACATACTAATTACTCCCTCGGTAGTCTCCAAAATAATTTCTAAGCTTGACCCCCCATAAGGCGAGCAGTGGTGAAGAAATACCCATCATTGTCCTAAAGAAATGTGCTCCTTAACTCTTCTCTATTCTCTCTAAACTTTATAACTTCTTCCTTTCTGCTTCCTGCTTTCCTGCCTGCTGGAAATCCTCCTCCGTGGTTCCTACATATAAAAATATTGAAGAACCCTCTAACTCCGCTAATTATCACCCTATCAGCCTCCTACCAATCTTTGGATAAGTGTTTGAAGCCATCATCAACACCAATGACTTTTGTCTGACAAACAGTATGGCTTCTGCTTCACCAGGTCTACTGCTGATATGCTCACGACCATCACTGAGTACATACACCAGGCCCTTGACAAAAATGGCAAAGCCTGAACTGTGGCCCTTGACATCTCCATAGCATTTGACAGAGTCTGGCATGCTGGACTTCTATGCAAGCTGCAGGGCTATGGTATAACTGGACAATTGTTTGACCTAATCCAGTCCTTCCTTTCAAACTGTACAATGAGGGTGGTATCGAATGAACAAGCCTCCCAATACTATCACATTTACTCTCGTCTCAATCAAAAATCTAACGAGGCTGAAAAAGTAAACTTCGCTGCTGAGCTTGAAAAGGACCTCCAATCCATGGTGGACTAGGGTAAGGAATGCCTTGTAAATTTTAATACTTCCAAAACAAAGTTGCTATCTAATAACCACCACAGACAATCATTCCTCCTGCCCATTAACATGGATCAGGCTTCTGTCCCTGAAAGCAAAACACTACGCCTCCTCAGGTTAACTCTCACACCAGACCTCAAGTGGAATAACTATATAGAATTCATAGCTAAATCCACTGTTAAGAAAGTCGGTTCTCTGTGTAGAGCCAGGAAGTTTTTCCTGTCCCAAACAATCCTGCACATATACAAATTTACCATCTGCCCGTGCATTGAATATTGCTGCCATATCTGGTCCAGTGCTCCTGCTATCCACTTAGGTGTCCTTGACTGAATCCAATGGAGAATCTGTAATGTGATCAATTCCAACTTGGCAGCTAGGATACAGTCGCTTTCTCACTGACGCAGTATGGCTTCCCTAATTGTGGTGAACCCTCGGACCCATCCAACTATTGTTCTATCAGTTTTCTACCGATATTCGGGAAAGTATTCGAGGCCATAATCAATGCTGAAATAGTCCAACATCTTACTGCCCACAAACACTTCTCTGACAGGCAATATGGCTTACGCTTTGCCAGGTCCACGGCCAACTTGCTAACAACTGTAATGGAGTACATGCTCCAGGCCCTTGATGAGTCTGATGAGGCTCGCGTGGTTGCTCTGGACATCTCCAAGGCTTTTGACAGGGTTTGGCACTCTGGCCTCCTATGCAAGCTACAGGGTTACAGTATTACCGGTCGCCTGCTTGACCTAATCCAATCCTTTTTAAATAACCGCAAAATGAAGGTCGTTTTGAATGGGCATGCCTCTTCATCCTACAGCATGAATGCTGGTGTCCCACATGGCTTTATCCTGGGCCTGATGCTCTTCCTTATTTTCATCAACGACCTCCCAGATGAAATCAGTTCCCAAGTAGGCATCTACGCAGATGACACCACAATATACTCCCACACCAGTAAGAAACCTGTTGTGGTGGACAGACATAATCTCGCTGCTGACCTTGAATGGGATCTACACTCTGTGGTGAATTGGGGCAAGAAGTGGCTTGTCAACTTCAATGCGTCTAAGACCAAGCTGTTATCTGTCAACCATCACAGGCAACCTCTCCTGCCTCCCATAAGTATGGACCAAGCGATTCTCCCTGAGAGCAACACACTATGCCTCCTCGGCCTTACCTTCTCCTCAGACCTCAAATGGAATCACTATATTGATTCCATAGCTAAATCTACTGCTAAGAAGGTTGGGTCACTATGCCGATCCAAGATGTTTTTTCCACCTGAATCCATCCTGTATATATACAAGTCAACCATCCGTCCATGCATGGAGTACTGCTGCCATTTATGATTAGGCGCCCCTGCTGTTCTCCTCAGTGTTCTTGACAGGCTCCAAAGGAGAGTCTGTAAGGTGATAGGTACTGATCTGGTGGCTAGACTGCAGCCATTTCCCCACCGTCGAAATGTGTTCTATAAATACTTTCATGGCTTCTGCTCAGATGAACTTAAGTCGCTGGTGCCACCTCAACAGGTGTTTACTCATGCAACCTGATTGGCAACTGTGTCCCACCCATTCACAGTTAGGTTAGCCAAATGCAGACAACAATTCTACTCCTGCAGCTTCTTCTCTCGCACTTCCTGCCTGTGGAACTCGCTCCCATATTCTTGCTTTCCTGATGGCTACAACCTCCAGAAATTTAAATGCAATGTCAATATTCATCTATTAACCACTGGACTCAAGCTCTCTCCCCACCCCCGTATATCCTCTTTCTCTCCACCTATGTATCTGTCATCGCACCTGCATTCTCAGCTTTCTATTGCTCCTTTCTAACTAGTTTGTACTACTCCTCACTCTTTTCTAATTAATCCTTTTACAGTTATGTAGCCCCCAGCTCATCAGTGGCATTTCTGCCTTGCTCGGGGTGAAATGATTAAAAAAAAAAACTCTTCTACAAATACTTTCATGGCTTCTACTCCAATAAACTTAGCTCACTGGTACCCTCTATATAAAAGTTTCCTTGAGCCACAAGATTAGTAACTAGGTCCCACTTTTTACTGTGAAGCCAATAAATTGTAAATGCAAATTCTACTCCAGCAGCTTCTTTTCTCGAACTTCCCGCCTGTGAAATTCTCTTCCGCATACTTGCTTTCCTGACAGTTACAATCTCTAAGAATTTATAATGTAAAGTCAATAGTCATCTCCTGTCTCACTAACTTATATCCTCTCTCTCATGCTTTTCTACATCCACCCAACTCTCATCAGTACTCTCTTCCCGACACCCCGTGCAACCTCTCTCTCATAACATTCCTCCTATGTAACCCCCTTCACAACAATAGCAGTAAAATGCCTTGCTTAGGGTGACATGATTATAAAAATCAATAAATAAATAAATAAATAAATAAAATATTGTATTACTTCACTTTCAATTTTGATATATAGAAAAGTGTTATGCTTCATCTTAGGATGAATTTTAACTAAAGTTTTACCAATGAGAAATGGATTGCATGGGTTTATAATTAAGCTGCAAAAGAAAAGATATAATTTTCATATATTAGCATTTTAATAAATTATTATATTAGTAACATTATATTAGCATTTAGAAGTACCTCATGAGACAAGTATTGATGTTTTAGTTTTCTTCCATTTTGCAAAATCTTTGTAGAATCTTTCCCCTCTTCTTAGACACTTTTTACAATTTTGTTTTTCACATAATTGTTATCTTTCTTTCCTTTTCAAATACCATATACCGCTCTGTATGCTAAGATGCATTCTTTTCCCTGAACAAATCCCAACCCCAGTGTAGAAGTCAAATATCTTACCTTTGAACATGGCAATCTTCTTTTGTCTCCCTGTAGGAAGGTGAACATTCAAGAGTGTGAGACACCCTCCTGATGTTTCCAACTAGCATCCAGTTGGTAGACAAAAATAAACAGGGTTGTAACTGAATACATGTCCCTATGTGACCCAAAGACAAATGGTGGATATTGTGCTGAATATTTATAGAGCTCAATGTACACACAAATTATCAGTCAATCACTGCTTACAGAATAAACTTGCCTGTAACAGAATGGAATCTCCCAGGTTATTATTTAAACCACCTACCAATTTGCCCTGGTGGTTTTTTAGTCAGACCCAACGTATATTCTAGTTGATTACTGGCTGATTGTTCTATAAGATCATGACACCCTGCTGTATAACACAGGCTGACAATTACATTTCATATGAACATTAACCTCAGTACTGCACTTTGCGTACTATTCAAGCAAACCAGTTAGCTCAATGGCCTATTATCAATATCTAATGTATTGTCAATTCCAAATGTATTTTCAATTCTCAGTACCTACCATCCACCATTTTTGTTTACAGTGAAGATGCCTGAGGAATATGAGGACAAAATGCTAGCATTCAAGATATGTTATCAGTACTTATAATAATAGGTCCAAAATATAATTTATTATAGAGTCAGTGATTTAGACTTGCTAGTAAGCTATTAATTTCTCAAATATATTTTTACTCAAATACTTATCTAATTATAGGGTGCATCTTATCACTTGTAGCATCTTAGAATATGGAGAAAATATGGAAATGTTTTCATTGTAATCTTAAATTGCAACAGGTAATTTTGCAATTACAACTTTTAGTATACTGAGCACCAAGTTTTAGACTTTTAAATGAATGTTACTTATAAATTAGAATAAAACAAACAATAATGATTGCATAGCTATGACATTGTTATTAACTATCAGTCAATCAATTGGCAATGTTTATATTAAAGAAACAAATCACTGAAAGGATAAAAACAAAAATCATTTTTACAATAGAATAGGATGAAATAATAACAAACACTTTTTTTATTTTTTTTCAAAATATTTATTAAGGAAATTCAAAAATATTTTCTCTGTTCATTGCTTTGGGTAAAAAATGGAAGTGTTGGATTTCGCTTCTTGCTTTCCAGTTATTTTTTTGTTTTTGTTTTGTAACTTTTTTTTCTTGAATTTGTTGTTGTTTGTTTGATCTACTTCCATTCCTTTCACATTCAGTAAGAACCACAAGAGAAAGTGAGAGAGTGTGTAAAGAGGGCTTTCTTGTATTTGTCAATTTTAAAACTTGTGTTTTTTTACATGCTTCTGTGTTTTCTTTTGTTTTTGTGTTATATTGATTGTCAGTATGTTATAGTGGTAACAACAAAATGAGGAGACTTTTTATTACATATATATTTATTTTTAATATATGCATGTATGTGAATGTGCCTTCTTCATTTTTCTCTTTCTTTATTTGAACACCTCCAATTCATTCAAGTAAAGAACTTTCCATGAAGGAGGTGGGAAAAAATAAACAAAAAATATATGTGGTGATATGCCAGGAACAACAAATAACAACCATCAAATCAAAATATAGTTGGATGGGGGGAAGGTTAGTCTGGATAAAACAATTCAAAATAATGAAACATTTAAAAAATAACAATTTTAAAGAATAACATTATTTGTTGTTATTATGTCAAATTGAGTTCCTTTTCTTTCTCTAAATGGGCAGGGAGTTTCAAAAGAACTAAGTGAAATAACAAAAGTATTTTTTTTTATTTTGTTTTTGTACATTTTTCTTACAAATGGCAAAATTGGTGCAAAAAACTTGATAATGTTTAAGGTTATTTCTTTGCTTTCTCCTACATATAAAAAAATCTTTAAAAAAATGGTAAATTGAAGGAACTTAGATGTTGCTTTTTTTTGTTCCAATGACAATTCTATAAGATAGAATAATATTTTGATAAAAAACACTCATTTTCATGAGGAAGATTGGGAAAAAGATGAAGTGAATATATTCATTCTTCTATATTATGAATTTGTAGAAATGGACAGAAAAGCATTGAATTGATTTATAGCAACTAACTATTTTTCTTTATAAAAGCTCATTTGCTCTCTGTGTATAACATAATATTAATGTATATTTTCACTAAAACTATGTGTGATTGTGAACATAGATATACATCTTTCTTTTTATCAAAAACAACATTTAACAAGTATATTAATAGATGTAATTAAAGTATTTTTTCAATTTGAAAAAAATGATCCCCAAAATTTCCAGCAAATCCAGAAATATTGCAAGACAATATTTTTAGAGTTATATCTGTAAAAATTGCTTGCTCATTTCTCTAAATAGGAAAGATGAAACAACTCATCAATGTCACAAAATTTTATTTAATTCTTTGTCATCATTCTAGAAATTAATTTGGATTTATCTTTGAGTAAAGAATACAGAAAGCTGCAAAAAGCATGAATTTTTTTTCTGACTGTTGTTGAATTATTTCAACATTTTGTCAAATATGTAAGTAAGAAAAATGGTATCAAATGTATAAACAAGGAAAAAAGAATCAATGGTAGGATCTAAATTGACAAATTAATTTACTGCTTTCCTGGATTTATAATGTCTTTGAATAAATAAATTAAAATCTTATTTACTTTGACTTATTGACTTATTTAATCAAATTCTGACTTAAAATGACTGAACTTGATTGAAGCAGTAAAACAAAAGAATATCATCTACAAAAAACCAGGATCAGCTAAAACTTTTCATATATATTGATAAAAGCACATTATATATATATATATATATATATATATATATATATATATATATAGGTGATTGTAGGCAGCAAGAATTCATACAAATTTTAGTAAAATTACTTTGACTAGGTCTGTTTATTCAACTTATTATTTATTATATCTTTACAATTTCTGAATGAGACGTTTACATTAGGATTGAACTCCTGAATACACTGTCTAAAATTGATGTTTATCCATAACATCAATCCCAATCTAACCATAATATTGGGAAATTGTAATGATATAATAAAAACTTAAACACACAAATCTTGTCAGTGTTATTGTATATATACCTGTATATATCTATATCTATATCTGTATATATATATATATATATATATATACACATAAATTTTTATGTATGTAAAAGATGATATGAAAAATATGTTTTTCAAAAGATAATATGAATAAAAACAAAAGGAAAACATTTATTTACCAATGCGTTTATCTAAATAAAATACATTAGAGGATAAAATGTGTTCGTAAAGAAAAGTATTCCTTTTGTTTTATATATATATGATTTTGTAGTAGTTTGTAGCTTGCACATGTTCTAACGTAATAATCAATAATATATATATATATATATATATATATATATTCATAGTGTAAACATAAGGATAACACTTTATTGTGACTGTCAGTTTCAAGCCTTAATGTGATATTATATATATATATATATATATATATATATATATATATATATATATATATACTTATATGGCCTGTCTAAGAAGACAGTTGCAACAGCAGAACAACATGAACTCAAATGACTGATCTTGCATCTTACTTAACTCTGAAAACTTATTTATATGCTGTGATTCCATCAGATTAATTAGAAACTAAACCCTGAAGATGATTTCTATAGATTTGTGCTCCTGAAACAACATTAAATTATATTAAGACATTCTGATTTGGTATTACGTTTTTCTTCATTTTACACCTATCATAAATTTAATCAACTTGAAAACATTTTTGTTATATGTCAAGAATATCCTGCACAGAAGCTAAAAATTACAGATTCATGATTAAAAGTTCTTCTTGTTTTTAGGATGAGTGTATAAAACAGTTTCACTAAGTTGATAATCATTCTAGATTTCATAACTGTAAACATGAAATTATCAAATACCTAATGAATTTACATCTATGCATGTGTTAATTGTTAGGATGGAAGTTATTTTACAGGAATTACTTTGACATAGTGTACATCCAGTTCATACAAAATCTTGTATAAACTGCAGGTGGCAAATTCTTTGAGTTTTTCACAGTAAACAATGTTTCAAGCAATACAGGACAAATAATCAGAACTCTGAAACTATAAGCTGCATCTGATATACAATGAAATTTTATATGACTATTTATTCATAATCTAGTCATCCCTAATGTGGGTAAGTGAAGAAATAAATTCATAAGTATCTATTATGTTGATGGAAATGGACATGTGCAGAAGAGGAATAGCAATTTTATTCTAGGCTAAGATTTATTCAGTATGACTAGTTTTGTGGCCATTCTGACAGCCACCAGCAACACTGATTAGATTGTTTTCAGGAGCTATTTGAGAAGCTATTTACTTTACAAAACTTGTCACACATGCGTGCACACACACACACACACACACACATATATATATATATATATATATATATATATATTAGTCATCCACATATAAGCCCGTTTTGCTGTATCACAGCTCATCAGTGTGGCTAGACACATCCACTTGCTTCTGGCCGGGATCGAAACTCGGCCGATTTGGTGTCAGTCGGAGTCTCTACTCCCTAAGCCATCGGTGCATACAACCGAATGCTTCTTCATTATAGAATTCTGTTGTATATATATATATACAATTGAATGGTTCTTTATTATAAACATTTTAAAAGATCACATATATTGCATAACTAAAATAATTGTTCATTTATCAAAATACTTGTCATAAATGTTATTTCTTCCAAATCTAAATTTGATTGTTACAATTGAATCTACATAATTTTACCAATAATTCTTGGTTATTCTACAAATATACAGTGCATCATACAGAATGCAAGAAGTCAGTAATTAAGTTACATGGAATTCTGAATTATCTTTAGCATTGTTTCCACTCGGACTAATGTCTTTATCTTTGTTCTTATCACCACAGTGTTTCACCAATTATGCTCTCTTTGCATATTCAGGGATCTTGACTCTTGAGGACATTAGTCTCTAATATAAATAATGATAACTCCAGCATCTTAGAAAATCAGGCAGAAATTAAAGAGTTTTCTGCAAAATTTTATCCTACTTAGTATATTGTAAATGATAACTATTTTTAAATAGGGAGGTAGTAATGGACGTATATTTTACCTTTGTATGTACATAGGTATTTAAAACAAGCTTTAAATTCCATCGCACTCTCATTCATCATTATATTGGCTGTAACAAAGTTGATAACCAAATATAAAATTAATACATGCATTTCAGATGGTCTTTGTGCAAGGGCATGATTAAATTGTTTAAAAGTTGAATAAGGGGAAAATTTCACTGAAAAATATTAGTTCCTTCTGTGCTACAAATTACTCAGTTATTTTTGTTGGGGATATTGATATTTCGGCTGTCAGAATTGTAATATCCTAATTTTCCATGCATATTCAATTCACACCAACAACAGAATCCTTTTCAACATTCATTTTTTATGGAAGTTAAATCAAATTGGTAAATGAAAGTAGAGAATTTTCCTTTGTATATTTTGTGTGAAAATTCATACATAATGTACGCTGAGGGATGTTTTTATTATTAAAATGTTAAATAAGTAATGGTAGCTGCTTGCTCTTCATTTTATCTATAGAAACCTAATGTTACCTTTTCAAGAACTGATAGAATAATAATAGCAGTAATAAAACTATGGCTATACTTAGAAGTAAAACTGAAAAGAAAAAGCATTTATTATTTATATACGAGAATAATACTAATATAAAATATTGTTAGAAATCTTGCAAACACATACAAAATTTTATTACTTCATGAGAAACTTTTAAAGAATTTTAAATTGCAAAATTAAAAATTATCAATTTTTTTACAAAATATTTTCAATATATGAATTTTTATCTGAAAAAGTTGCATAAAATCATTAAGCTCAAAGTTTTAGTGAAAGCTATTACTTGAAAAGTAATTCTGTTAAAGTATTCCTGCTATTTAAATAATATGGTAGAAAATTATAATTAATATTTTTCTTAACTGTTTTCCAATTGAAATTAAAAACATAATTTCTTATAAAATAAATCTCTTTATTTCACCTAATAATCTTCACCAATTTTTAAATATATAGATCACATTCTTTAAATATTTGCTGAGTTTCTGTGTTAACGCTCTTGAAAAATTAAACTGTTGTCCTTACAGTTTGCCACTGATCAGTTGCAGTTCATAATTTTGACTATTAAAATAATTGTTTCTTTTAGATAAAAATTATTCGATTTCTGTTAAATGGTTTTAGAAAAATCCTTACAAGACAAAGGTAATTGCAATTTCATTCTTTTTGAATTACACTGTAGATCTGTGTATTAATTCTTTGCTGGAGCTTGTGGTATCACTGAATTTTGGTTTTTCTTATTGATTAATATGGATCGAACCAATAACAAAAACCAAAATTTAAAACATTTTAGAGATTCAGTTAAAAATAATTTTAGGATAATGTATAAATATTTAATTGCACATTCTCTCTCTAAAAGGGGATAAAAAATGATTGTGTTTAGAGATGAAATTGAGAGTTCTTAACTATGCTATACTTAATTTAAATTTAATATACAATTGTTAGATATATAACAAGATTTATTTAAATTACTGCTTCAAATCTCTGCTAAGATGGAACATGTTATACTTGTTGTTTTCAAACATAAACTGCCAAGGATCTAGAGTTGTTGGGGCATTTTTTGAAAAAGAAATGTTTTTATTTGTGATAAGAAATGTATAACTTCAGATAATTATATTATATAAAGGATATATAAAAATTATACTAAATAATTTTTTGTACAGGCAAATGCGCATACCCATACAGTGACGCACACATCATTTGTAGTTAATAGATGATAAAAGTATATAAGAATTATGTTTACTTATACATAATGCACTTTTTTGTTAGGGTGAATAAACATTTATGTAAATGATGCGTATATGAATATATTGTGTATGCCGCTATCTCTGTAATCTAAATTTAATCTATCTATTTATACATGTGTGATTTGTTCATTTTATTTAATAAGAATAAAAAGACAGTTTGATTAAAATCATTGTTTCTTAGCCTAAAGATGCAAAATAGAGCATTACATTTTCATCACATTGAAAACACAACTAGACTCATGATGATCTTAAATCATCAAAATCAGAGTTTTAAGAGAAATTCATTTATGAGAGAAAAATAGAAAAAAAATTATTTTGTCATAATGCTTGCTTAATAAAGAAAATCTGATTGAAATGATAAGTAAGCATGATAAAGTGCATAGTTATGTGTCTGTATACATTGATGTCTACATGTGCATTGGTCATGGGAAAATGAACACTTGAAGGAAAGGGTCCTGCTGGGAAATGGGTTGAACCGGGCAAGTGATTAAGGGAATTAATCAGGCACTCTGTTTTGAAATGTAAAACAACTAGAGTGAGTTTTCAAAAGTTTCATGACGGTGCTGAAAATATAATAAAAGAAACAAGTGATTAAACAAAAAAAATTATAAGAGAACTTCATTATTTTTTCTTTTTTAAGAAGGTTCAATGAAATAGCATTTTAAAAGATCAGTGGATATTGTCAATTGTTTGTTGAGCTGGCATCAAACAGAATTATTCTACATGTTATGTCTGCATTAAATGACAATAGTTGTACATGCTGTGAGGGAAGGCAAATCATTAGTTTTGGAGAGAAGGCAATGGTCAACCACAGCTATGATTTGATAGAGGACAAATGTGGAATTGTGTAAATTCATTTAATTTAATTGATTCAAAGATAATCAGGAAACCTCTATAACTGCTGTTTTTCTTCAAAGAATAGAGTGTATATTTGTAATATGGGATAATATATCATTTCTCAAAGGTACAATAGAAATAATTCATGCATATTAAAATTATTTTTAAAAGTTTATATTTGATATGCTTGACTTTTTTCTAAATGGGTCCATTGAAAGAAAATTGCTTAAACTTTGCATAATGTATGAAAAAGTTACATACTTGCAATGTCTTAAGTAATCCATCATTATGGACATTATGTTGTGAATACAAATTGATCTATCAGCCTAGAGTCTGGAACGGAAAACATGATCATCTACAGTGGAAAAATCTCCAATAAAAGAATCTTCCAGTGACTAATTTTTACTATTACAATGTAAAATTTATCCAACAAATGAGAAAAATTGTAACAGGTATGTATGAACATATAAATAATCTTGTACTTGCATACAGAATTCTATATGCATGAATATAAAACAAGATTATGAATACGACATGGCTATGCACATCAACTCTGATTTGACAATATCTGAAGTGGTATAGGATGATACTTCATGGGTTTTCTAATAATATTCTGGATGTTTGGGATTTTTATGAGATAAAAATTAAAAGATGAAGAAGTGGTTATACATTTGTTTATTAAATGGAATACTTTTGACTCTATCTGGGTAAACAAAATCAAAGGATTAATTTTATATCAAGGATATTAGACTGATCTAATTATGAGAAAATCAATATTTGTCTATATTTCTGAGATTTTTCAAGGACGCATGGCCCAGTAGTTAAAAGCATTGGTTAGTTTCAGTGACTTGACTTAAAGAGTTGTGAGTTCAGTACCTGGCTACAACAATAGTAAACAAATAACTTTAAGAGTTGAGTTAAAGGGAGATAACTAAGACATTCTGAAGTGGCATGGCTCATGGAATGAGAACAATATACTCCAGTGATTGAAATAAAGGGTTAGGTTTAAAATTTCAATCACTTGAAGAAGGCCAGAGTGTACAATGGCTGAAACATCATGAATATGACAAAAAGATGAGTCCGAACAATGTAAATGAGAAAATCAGTATAAATTTGTGATATTCAGAATGTAATATGAATACTTTATTGTATATTTAGTGGACTTTAGTGAAAATTATTGAACTGCCTGATTGCGGGCTTTCTTAAATTGATTACCTCATTTTGTGAAGATATATGTGGCTTTTTTCTTTTGACAAAATATGAAAGGAATATACAGTAATCAACAACATTCTTTAAAATGGATTAAACAGCAAGAGAATTACAAAATGTTTGGCTGTCTATCAGCATAAAACCTAAGATTGTGTTTTCTTTTTTTTCAATTGAATTTTTTGTTGATTTAAATAATATCTGTTAATTATCTACAGCACAGAAAAACCACAACTAGCTCTAGTCATATGGTGCAGAGAGAGCGATAAAATATTCTTCCAATCATCTCTAAAAATGGATGTATACAAATTGTGGATTCGGCAGGTATCAAACATACATTCACACACATACACATGCAGGTACAGATGCATACAGATGTATGCACATTCATTGCTTCTCATTTATACATACACATACATTGTTGACTCAAGAAAGACAAATTTCTGTACAACAAAAAATTGCATTTCGTAGCAATATCTGATAAAATGATCAGATTTCAAGAAAAAAAATGATTTTTTATTCATTCTTTATTTTCCCCAGTTGTTTTTCTTTGTGTGTGTGTGTGTGTGTGTGTGATATAGTGTTAATCTTATTGGCTATTTACAAATATTTCTTTCTTGTCAAGTATTTATTTTTTAATTTTCAACCACTTTTTTATTGGCTGGACAAAACAGATGTATTTTTAGCAACATGTTTAGGTTTCTTTATTTTTACATTTGTTATTATTACCATAGTGGTTGCTGTTGTATTTCAAAATCTTTCTTGTTTAGCAAGATATGGAATACTTGGTTTTATTTACTAAAAAAACAAAATCCCCATGCAAGAATTTTACAAGAATAAGTTGCTCAAAATACACATTTGAACCTGGAACCTTTAGCCCTGAGCCAATACTTATCATTTTCTCACACATCAAAAAACAAAACAGGTTGAAGACAAAGATACAATAAATCACTATACAGTAATTATTGAACACCTGGAGTGGTTTTATGTTAAAGTGATTTTATTAAAAGCTTTAAAGAAAGGTCTCTAATTCTCTTTTTTTTTCAGATAAACTCTTATTTTATTATGATTATATTCAGAAAAACAGTTTTAAACATATTCTATAGAATGTATGAACTAGTTTTATATTCTCTAAGATTAAATTGAAGTTTTCTCTTGGGAAATGTCTACATTTTATTCATGAGATATTGTGACTTTTGTGAATCTTTTCTGGCTGATTTGGGACCAAAAGATACAAGAGATAATGAAACATTTTAATAAAATTGATTAATTTAGTACTTACTACTTAAAAAAATAATTAAAATCATTCAAACATGAAACAATGTCATTTCAATAAAACTGTAGTTTACATATCTTTTTAGCTAAAATAATATTTTTGCCCACAGCAGTATGTACATGTAGACACATGCACACACGCATATATGTAGGTAAACTTATAAGCCTATATATATTTATACATAGGAATACAGAAGTATATGTGTAAGTATATATATATATATATATATATATAATGTGGTCTGGTACTCTTGCTATATATCTAGAGATCCTTGATAAAATTCAAAGAACAATCAACAATATTATTTGTCCTGATCCAGCATCTCAGTTCTTCAGTCACTCTACTACCACCTTAAAATTGCCTCTCTGTTTATTCTTTTTATAAATCCTTTCAAACATTCAGATGAGCGCTTTGCTATGGCACTTAGACCATTTAAATTTAAGTGTGGTACTAGACTGTTGATGAGTTCTCATCAACTGACAGTTGAGTTAGCTAGATGTAGCCATAAGTTCTATGCTAACAATTTTTTTTCTTGTTTGTGAAACTTTCTTCCAACTTCATGCTTTCCGGTCAAGTTTAATCTTCAAAATTCAAATTCATTGGTAATTGCTATCTGATGTCTTCCTGATTACTCATTTTTTCCCCCTGGTTCTTAGTAATGCTTCTCTTTTCTAAATCTTCTGCACTCAGCAACTCCTTGTGTTTTAGTTGCTTTATTGCCTTGCTTAGAGTGAACTAGATTAAAAAAAGAGGTATGATAATTTTTGCTTATTTGTAACAAAACTATCTTTTGTAAAATATCCTAGCAGCATGGGGGATAATCATTATGCTGTCATAACATCATCATCATAAACAATAATTTGATCATAAAGAAGTATATTTACAGTTTAGAAAATGGGAAATTTAATTACAGTAAAATGTTGACTACATCTTTGTAAGTATTTATTTGTAAGTATTTATCATCCCCACTAAGAGAAGATGTGACAGAAAGTTGTTTCTTATATGGGGAATCCATATACATATGTATATATTATGGACCAAGAACAAAAACTGGCCACTGTTTTTGCTGATATTAATATTACACTGGCCACACTTTTCTTAGTGCAATGAGGAAGATGCTGCCACAGGTTTGGAATCCCTGAGACTGGGTGCCTTCTCCCATCTAAAATGATAAGAACAGTTTGCTAAAATCTCAGCTAAAACCAAACTTTATTGCTTCTATGCTGCATTAAATGCATCCATTTTCACTGGTTTTCAAGAATTATACATAAACATTTATAGGTTATAAAATGCTAAATTTTCACTCAAAAGTGATTCAATTAGCCACTTTGGTAAAGAACTTCAAAAAATCTACCATCATTCTATCAAATCAATAACAGTTACAATTGTAATGTTATTGTAAACTGCATGATCCCCTCATTGACTGCATAATATATGCTTTTCCAGGGGTACATACAGTTTCAATTGCAATTTTTCTGTTTATTTGCTCAAAAGTGAATGTAACAAATCAACTGGAATTTGAACTTGGCTCACTGATTTCTTATTCTAAGCACCTAACCTTTAACCATTACACCACCTGCACACACACTTGCCTTACTGAATACAATTTTACAAAAGAAAATTTATAAAGTTATTTAGTCATTTTTCTGTAAGTCTCTTTGCCTATTCTAAACTTGTTTGTAGGAGGTGTTCACATAATAAAATGGGTTTGTTTTTTAATCTCATATTTCATCACATTTCTTCCATTAATAATAAGAAAACTATTTCTTATTAAACAACTACGACTAACAACATTATTTTTAATTACATCAGTAAGCATTCCAAGTTTTTTCATTCTTTTTTACAGCTGCTTAAAAAGGTCTAGATGTTACAATAGCTGAAATGATATGACTATAAAATGAGGACACTAGTCCAAATAAATCATTGTATAATAATTTAGAGATTATTTTTTTATTTAACTGATCATTTACACAGCCTTCTTTAGATAAAAAAAGAGAATGAGCTTGCTCTTTTCTGAAACAACATCAGCAACACAAAGAATTAACGCAATTGTCTAAACATGATAATGACTCTTCTGATTACATAGTAACTATGATGTTTTGAATGATTCATTTTTTCATTTTCATAAAATTTTTCAAGTTGAAAATGTCTTAAGAATAAAAGAAATATAATCCAGTTACTTTTTGTTTGTTTTGTAATGTATTTTCACATACATAAGAATTTGCCTACATTTTAAATGTTTCATCCCTTGATTTATTCTGTTGTTAAATGTTTTTAAGAATATGCAATAAACTGTAGCAATAAGAAACAAAATACATGTTCCAGGAGATTCTTATATTTGTCAACTACACAATAGTATATCTTAACAAAATCAATATTATTTAATTCTCTGTTTAATATGTATGCAAGTGAAAAATTGCCCAAGAATGGTTTAATGTATATTTAAAAATTTTGCCCAATAATTTCATAGAATAAATATGCTCAAGTTAACAAATTTGGGTATGTCTTATTAACATTTTAATATTTTCTATTATTTTGTCAAATAAATCTGCTATTCAGTGCAAAACAGTAAATATGTCTGTTATCTATTGCCTCAACCCCCATTATTCCCACCCTTGCAGATAAATATTTGAGATATATCCTCATGTAAAATTCTCATTTTCACAAACACATTCCTCTCTTTCCATTTCTCACAGTAAGAAAAATGTGGGAGTAAGTAATATTATTTTGTTTGGGACAGGGAATTGATAGCCTTTTATATTGTGGTGGGGAAAATAATAGTTTATTTTGGTGAGTAAAGAAGGCCATATTTTGCTTATTATTCATCTCAGATGAAATAGCCACTTTGGTCATTCTTTGATTGTTAGCACCTTAATTGAGTGCTTTGTCTGAACTGGTCAGTCTAGATGAGGCCATCAGTGGTTTTATTTCTTTACATCCACCAATGGGTTTGAGGAAGGTCAGTGACCAACTTCTTTAGCAACATAATTCTTATATATATGTACAGATGTGTCTAGTTTTAGTTCATTCCATCCATAAGTAAGTTAATAGGTGTGACCACATTTTTTTCTCATAGGGTGATCTCTAACACACACACACACACACACAGATATGGTGATTTTCTAAATATTGCTAAAATGTTACACAAGGCTGAAAGTATAGGACACCCAGTGAGGATTGAACTCATTTGTAGTTGGAATAGCTAACATCATATTGAGGAGTCCCCTACATAGAGATATTTTCAATTGCCCTTTCACTCTTTACAGACTTTCCATATACAATATTTTTTAGAAAATTATTATACAAGAAAATTTGTGTATATTTTATATTCTCATATTTGTGTATGCAAAAGTTGTACCTATATTGTTTTCTTAATGAACAAATATTTTTAATGAATATGGTATTTAAAGTTTACACACTTGCTACCAATTAAAATCATATTTATGTGATTTTTAGAAATGGATGAAATTTGTAGTTCCAATATCTATGATTGAGTATTGAAAAAAAATTCATATTACAAAGGGTTTTACTGAAATAAAGAATTTTCAAAAAATATAACTGGTTATTAAGTATTCCTTTATTTTTATAAATAAATACAGTTTATATTTTTTATCTCATGCACGCACATACATTTTTCTATGAGGTTTTCTCCTATCTTTGTGAAAAAAAGAACTACTTTAGTGACTGTTTTATATTTTCCATTGTTTTTTTGTTTTTTTTTAATCATCTCACCCCAAGCAAGGCATTCCACTGCCACTATTGCTCATGGGGCTACATAGGGGAAGGTAAAGAGAAGGAGTGGTTAGACATAGGGAATGTCAGGAGGAAGGTGACAGATGAGTAAGGATAGCGAGGATGAGTGTTGGGCAGGTGGGAAGAGTGTTTGATAGAATGGGAGCAGGTTAGTGTGTTAGGAGGTGTCTATTGACCTTACATTTAAACTCCTGGAGATTGTATGCATCTCACTTAAAAGAAACAATGGATAAGTAAAATATTTCCAGTCAAACTTGCCTCCAACATACATGAGAGTTGATATTGTCAGTAGGATGGAATTTCTTTCTGTGATTATTTATCATTTCTCTTTTTTTAAATGTATACCTTTCCTCCTCTTCTCTAAAACAGGCACATTGAAAAGATGGCTCTTTCTAGCATCAGAATAACTAATTCTATGTTTCCTGTGGAATTATGAATTTTCTCATAAATATTACCATCAGCTGTATCACATTTAAAGGTGTCCACATGCTTTCTATGATAAACATATACACATTCTCTCTCTCTGTCTGTCTGTCTGTCTGTCTCTCTCACTCACACACTAACACAGTTACATTTAGATCTTCAGGTACTCAACTGCTAGCTGTGCTTAACAATCACTAAGGGGTTAACATTTTTTTTAACTTTCTTAGTATTTTAAAGAAAATGGTTTGTGTCACAATATAAATCTGCCCCTTATTTTATATTCTAGAGCAGTGATTCTCAACTGCCATGCAATATTCTCACAGCATATGTGTGTGTGTGTGTGTGTAAAAGTAGTAATGGTACAGCGTTAGTATTTGAATAAATGAATAAGTATTAAACATTTTATCCCACATTAGCTAAAAAGTTTTCATCAGTTTTATTACAATTTTCTACTACGAATTTATGTGAATCAGGATTCTCGACCCTAAATAAGATAAAAAATAAGAAACAATAAAGACTATGCTCAACTGAAGAAAAAATGAGGGTTCAAGCATTGAATAAATCACAAAAAATGTTAGGTTCAGTTTTCACACTGAATAATTTGCACAAATAGTTGAATAAAAACATTAACATAAAGTAAGTTCATAATTGTGTGTATTTTTTTAAATCTATGAATTTATTTTCTAACTTTCAAAAATATTGCTCATGATATCTTCATTTGCTCTTAGGTGTGCTGTTGCTTAAAAAGGTTGAGAAACACTGTTCTAGAGATAAGCAAGTTGTGTGGAACATGTGTTTGGAATTTATGGTTCATGACCTTCCCAAGAATGCAAAATGATATTAACAATCAACAACCAGAATTTCAATTTCAACTTTGAATCAGTTTTATATTGTCAAATAAACAAATTTCTTTTTTCATAATCATGTATGGTGAACAAGCACATTAAGTGCTGTTCTATTTTTACTTATTTTTTAAACCATTTCTCTGCTAAAACTTCTTTTGCAGCAGAAGTTTTTCAATGAGGTATTCCACTTGAAAAGTGCCGATGACACTCAAGCAAATGCTGATTATTTATCATGCAGTGTGGTAGTACAACATGGAAGGCATCATTGAGGCTATCAAACATACTGATCACAAGTGAGCATTTTCCTCATTTATAGAAACTTCCTCCATCCATATTACTTGTATTTCTTTCCAACTTTCACACTTACCATCTCTACATATTTTATATGCATTCATCTCTCACATAGAAACATATGCACAAGTGTGTGGTCAACATCAAATTAATACTTACACATTCTCATTTAAACTAGTTTACATATATCCTTGATTAGTTTCCAAATATCAGGTGTTTATCTATCAAATATGAAAGAAAATTCTCTGATAGAATCAAGTGATTGGTTAACATTATATGATACTCTGAATTGAAACTATCCAATTAAGTGGGTTTACTAAAAAAAGAGAATATAATATTTTAAAAGAAAAACAAACGGCTTTTGTTACCCATATCTAACAGAGGCTTCTTGAATTTGGTGAAATGTCATTAAAAATACTTTTAAAGAATTTTTAAGATTTTGATTTTAGTTGTTTTTAAGTTTTATATAAAGACATAATATACAGTATATAAAACATAATTTCAAATACTTTTGCATGCATACACACAAAAAAATTAAATAAAAATAATTTATGATAATTATTTTTTGTTTTTTTAGGGATTTTTCTTAATTACTGTTTTGAATGAACAAGTATTGTGCTGATGTGTGACATAAAGAGGCTTTGAATAAAACTTTGCAAGTGCAGTTTACATTTTGTAAAGGGTAGTGAATTGTTGAATACAGAAAATATTTTGGAAGAAAATAAATGACCTGCTACCTAATGAGGTATTTAATAAAATTTGGTAAAAATACAGGTCGAAAGAAAAGTTACATTTTCTCATGACAGGAAGGAAAAAAACCTTGATTTTATAATACAACAGAGAGCAATTCTCTATTTTGTTAAACTCTATACTATTCTCATTTTATATTTTGTTTCATTGTATTGGGTTGTCTAGAAAGTTGAGACCAATTTTTAGTCATTCATGTTCCAACATGTTAGAACACATCAACTTTATGAATAGATATAATATGCTTACATTTCTGATTAGAGCACACTTCAAACTATCTCTTGAGAAAGAATGTTTAAAATTACTTAATTCATGGAAATTTTGCATCCCTATAAAAATGGAAGATTGTAAGTTGCATTTTAAACACTTGATGCTTTATTTTTTATTACTGTAAAGGCAAAAATGTCGTGCAGACAGCAAAAAGATATGTGCTGTGTATGGTGAAGGTGCTTTAGCTGACAGAACTGTACAGAAATGGTTCACTTAGTTCAGAGTTGGTTATGTAGCCTTATTGTTGAAGAATGCTCATGCAGACACCTCCACTATAGATGATGACCAAATCAATACATTGATTGAGAATAACCCGTAGTAAACAACATGAGAATTGGCAGACACACTAAATTTATCAAAATCCATGATCCATCAGCACTTAGTGAAGCTTGAGTACTCAAATTGCTATGTTATTTGGATACTACATTATCTGAGTAAAAACAATCTTTTGGATTGCATTTCTAACTGTGATTTGTTGCATGAATTCAGTGAAAATGCACCCTTTTTTAAACAAATTGTGATGAGTGATGAAAAATTGTTTACAACAATGTTCAGCAGAAAATATCCTAGGGTATGTGAGATGGGCCAACTTTATTCAAGTTTTTATCCTAAGAAAGTCACGCTGTGCATCTCGTGAGATTAGAAACTAACTTCTATCAAGTAACCAGTCAATTCATTCTGAAAAGTACTGATCACAAATGGACAAATTAAAGGCAGCAATTAAAAAAAAACACCCATAATTGGCAAACAGAATCTTTGCTGATTCAGCAAAAATTGTTACAACTTGGCTAGGATGTGTTACTCATCCACCATATTCATCAGACACTGCTTTTTCAGGTTTTTGCAAAATAATCTCAATGGTAAAAATTTTAATTCTTTAGATGACATAAAAAACACCTTAATGAGTTATTTGCTGAAAAACCACCAAAATTCTGGGAATATGGAATCTTTAAGTTGAAGGAAAAATGGAGAAATGATTCATACTTAGTTGAATAAATATTTAATAGCATAATTTTGTTTTATATCCTAATTTCCTTTAAAAATTAGCATGAGCTTTCTGAACAACCCAATATAATACTATATTCATCAAATGTGTATAAAATTATTTCTGGGGATAAAGATAATTCATATTAAAGGTTTTTGCTTTCAAATTCTATTTTTTATTAATATTTTAATATCATTATCATCATTAGAATGTCTTGTTGCATCATAAGGTACATTATTCACAGAAAAAATTAAAAAATAACTTGAAAGCAAATGTGTGAAAACTGTTGATTAAAATATGAAAATTACATTTAAAATATTTTGAGTTCAACACCTTAAATTTCCTTGTTTTGGAGAATAGGAATGAAGTTCATATATGTACTCATGTAGATAATTAACAGATTACAAGACTATGATTTCTAATTAAGCCATTGTGTTAATGGATTACTTGAGAAAATCGGTTGAAAGCAATAACAAATCATGAGACCTAATCCAAAATGAATAATCAGTCAAATTTTAAGAGATAGTTTTCAAAAGTTCACTTACCATATTAAAATGAAAATGTGTGGGATAAAAGAAACATTTTATTCAGGTATATTCAGGCCTGAAATATTGTGCAACCTTGACAGATTCTCAAAGCATTTAACAACTCTGTTGATAAAAATGCTTAAAAATTTCAAGTTGATTGTAAGAATATATTGATTGAAATGAATTAATGTAATTGAAATCAACAGATATTTTACTAATTATGCATGTAACACTAATTGAAGACCTTCACATGTTTTATGTCTTCTTCTGGTGCTACTTTGGTAATATAAGAACCAACAATCTCTTCCTTTCTTACAAAAAGAAAATATTTACATTGATACACTGCATGGTATTCATAGAAATTTTGTACATTCATTAACATGTGTAATTTTGTCTTTGTTTCTGTATATGCCATATATTTAGTTAAATATAATTAACCTTATCTCATTCCAAAAATGAAAAATTAAAATGATATCATTCTTAGCAAAAGCTTGGTTTTTGCCAGTAGAAATTAGTGTTTAATAATTTTCTCCCTTTTTTTAAGTTTTTTTTACAAATATGTCTCTTTATGAAGAACATGGTGATCATTAACAAAGATTGTCTTCTTTTTAATTTTATTAAGTTAAAATGGGATCTATGGTTTACCTAATAGAAAAACAATTATGATTTTTAACTAAGGTATTTAAATCACAAAAAATGGATAATTAATATTTATTAAATGCTAATGAGAATATAAATGATTGATATGCATTTATTTTTCTGATGGAAAATAAAGAGGATTAGTTGTTTCTTATTCATTCTTCAATAATTTTTATATACAATTAATAAGAGACTAAAATATTTGTGTATAAAATCTGAAAAGTATGTCACAATTCCCAGGTCAATGAAGAAAAAAAAGTAAGATTTTTAGCATGAACTAAAATCAATATTACTTAGTCATAATGTTGTGGCTTCTGCAGCATTTTGATGACAGTTTGAGGCAATTTTCCTTTATGACTTTCTATCATCATTTTGTTATTTTTCTCTAATGTAGCTCCCAGTGTTTTAGAAGGTTTTACTTAGTTGCAGTAAAGTGAAGATCAGTGTTTAAAATTAATCAAATAGAAATATGCAGCAACATACTAGTTCTGCAATGTTTTAGTAGACAGAAAAAATATTTAAATTTTCATGGTAGTATTAAGGATTCTTTCTCCAGCACATCTCTAGTAATATTAATTACAAAATGAAATAAAAACAAGTAACTTTGGGTAGCGTTGTAGATAATTCATTGTATTTTTGTTTATTTTCAGAGCAATAGCATTATGTAATTCATGATCAATGACAATTTGTTTTTATTCTTTATTTTTATAGTTGTTATGATTATTTTATGCAGATGAGAGTTAGCAGTTTTCTCAACTGAATTTTCATTGTAACTAATTTAAACTGACAAAAGAATACAAATATATTTACTGATCTGTTTGTTCTAGCCATGAATTGAGTCTAGATTTATAAAAAGGGGACTAAATGACGAGCAAATATTTTACAAAAATTGTGCCCCAGTACATGTATGTATATACCTGCATATCTTATCTACTAAAATAAAACAAAAATAACTGTGTGTGTGTTTGTTTACAATATGAAAAGGTAAAGATTTTCAAATGTTATACTTTATACCTAATTTATCAGTGTAAAAACTAGATTTATATCCCCATAAACTGTGCCTCTTACTTGGAAACGCCCCACCTCAAGTGGCTCTTAAGCTTTGTACAGAGTGAACATTATTGTAAAAAAATAAAATAAAAACAAATTTTCATTGATAATGAATTACATAATGCTATTGCTATGAAAATAAACGTTTTTTAATAATTAAATACTTTAAATATGAATAAAAAATGTTTTTGGGGAAATTGTAATGTCATTAATCATTTTTAGTTTACTTGACTTTAATAGAAAATTACCTTAAATCCATTAACAAATAAATAAAAATTTAAAAATTTTTGATGTAATAATAATAATAATAATAATAAAAATAATAATGAATATTTTAATGAATGAGTTTTGATAAACTCTCCAAATATAAGCATTTGGTAATAAAAATGCCAAGAATGTGTTTTTAAATGCAACCATCATTCTCATAATTATAATAATGCATAGAAATGATTGAGAAGAATATTTATAGACACATTAAGAAAATCACAATGAATCCATTTTTATGTAAAATAAAAAATATTATATTTTGAACTATTGTTCTCATCTTGATTGATATAGATATTATTATTGACACAACAATACAACCAAATACTCTCTGGTTATCATCAGGTGTTCATTGATTGAGTGATGTAGGATAACCCACTAATAACCTGACACTGGATAAAAAAAAGGACCCAAAAACACACCACTAATGTCTTTTGGGACAGTGATGTTGTGGATATAGAAGTTGGCAATATATGGGTGATAAGTTTAATCCTTGAATCAGATAGGGAAGCACCAGTTCAGCAGGAATGAACAATAACTGGCATCACAGTGTCAAAATATCACAATAATCAACAGATATCCTATATTAACCAATCAATGATGACCAGACCATACTTGGTTGAAACATTGTGTCCATAATAACATCTATATCCACCAAGATGTGAACAAAAGTTCAAAATAATACAAGGAAATTGACAGTTACTTATCTCAAAAATGAAATACTAAATTAAAAAAATTGTTTTCATCAGTAATACTCATCACAGCTGGTACATACTTACCCCTAAACCCCTCCCCACCAACTGAAGTTGAGGGATTCTGATTGGAGTTCCCGGGTAGTGTTTTGTGACATTTGCTATCTTATTCACATTTACTTTTTCTACCTACATTTATATACATTAAAAATTAAACTAAGTTCAACATCCTATTAAGAGATGAAGATTTTTGTGGATTTTGACATCATTCTGGGGTCTTTTTTTTTTTTCCAAATATGTGAATTTGTTTTGCTTATGCAAAGACCTGAAAAAACACAGTATAAAATTCACTATTTTTATCCATAATGTTGAATGTGCTAAAATTATTCAACATTTTAACAAGAAAAATTTCAAATTGCTGTTAAAAATTTCCACTAAACCTTGTTGATTTATTTAATATGGTATGATCTATTACAGACTGTCTCTAATGTGAAATTTAGTTACATTGTATTCATTTTAAATTTTGAATTCTTCATATACATTGCATATAATCCATTATTGAATATAAAATAATTTAAGATTAAATTTGTATTTTATATGAATACTATCTTATGAAAATTGAGATGTATAAGAGTGGTAGAGTGGGGGTATTGTAGATTCAGTGAATCACATATAGATTTTGTGTGGGTCCATGAGATCCTTGCACTGGCCCTGTTATTTATATACTCATAAAAACTTTTTGAATCCAACATATTTCTACTTAAGAAAAACCTTTATTTACTTTAAATCTCATACTTTTAGACTTGGTAAATGATTGGAACAAGCAACAAATTGTCATCATTAATAATAATAAAACAGTACTAAAGAAATTTTACAAAAGCTTGCATCATCATCATTGTGGTTATTGCAGTTGTTTATTTCTTTTGATGTGTTCTTTAATACAATCCTTTTACAAAGGTTTGCACTTAGAAACCTTGATAAATTCAAGTTTTTTTAAAGAAAATTCTTGAGTATATTTTATAGAAAAGGTTTTTTATATTTTTATAAGGAAATACTTATTAATACAATGGGTGTATCCATATTCTTAATCATTCCTAGTGCTCCTTCAACTACTGGAATAATGGCTGTGTCTAGTTGCTGGCTTCTTGTTATTTTCATTTTCATATTTGAATAGTTTATCAAATTCTTTTGTTGAAATGTTTTGATCAGACAATAAGATCAGCATTTAAGTTTTCCATAGCTACATTGGGTCTATTAGTTTGTATAGTGCAGTAAGTGTGTATGGTTAAATCCCAGAGCAAACTAAGTAATAAAAACATCATCATCATGAACATCTGGAATTGGGAGGGCTTTTGTCCAAATCATTGTCATCATTATTATTTATTATTCTGATTTGCTGTTTGATGAAATCATTTAATCTTTCACCTGAGACTTGAGTTAAATGAAGTTTTTTTCATTATTAAAATCGATTTTCTCTGTATATTAGAATTAACACAATCTTTAGTATTTCAGAAAATATATTTTTCCTGGGATTTTTGTTGATGTATATATCATTATCATTTTTGTTGAGCAAGAGAGCAGCACACCAACATTGGTTTTAGGATATGTGCCATTTCATACACTTGTAAAGATTATACTCTGAGCAAGTCTAGCATGCCAATGAAGTGGTGAAGGTGTATATAAATGTTTTTAATAGACTTGACAGCATTATCATTATTATTATTGTTATTATTATATATAAATGTTATAAAATTGGAGTGGCTGAAATTATTATGCAAATCAAATAAATCTCAATAGTTAAAATGTTCTGAACTAATATTTGTCTATATTTCTGAGATGAAGTAGTATTTACACTATTTACATTATTTGTAATATTGTCCTCATCTTTGTTGCCATTTTCATGATGTTTTGGCTGTTGTACACTCTGGCCTTCTTCAGGTTCTAGAAACTTTGAACTGAACCTTTTATTATGATTACTGGGGTATATCATTCTCATTCCTTGTGCAAATTTAACCTGATGCTCTAACTTATTTGTTCACCACTGCTGAACATACAACTTTTTGGGGTCACTGGAACTAACCAATGCCTGTATCCATGTGTCTTTGAAGACAACAGCAATTGAATTTATGGGACTTATAAACCTAATGTTCCAGTAACCTTTTTTGCCAGAGTTCATATTTTGATGTTAATGATTTTGTCTAGTACATTTTGATGTTAATAGTTTTCTCTATTATTTTTTTACCAGAGTTTATATTGTAATTTTTTATGTTGACGATTTTCTCTAGTAGTTATTTTTTTACCAGAGCTCATATTGCAATTTTTGACACTAATGATTTTTCTCTGGCACTCCATATTACTGTTTCTCATATTGTATTCATCTCTATGTTTGGTTGGCTTAGGAGATTTTTGTAGCCTAGCTTATATGCTGATTACTTAAGTTTATATAGCTTCCAGTGCCATTCTCTATCTCTTATTTAAACTTCATCCCAAAGGGGGCAGTGATCTTTATCCCTCATATGTGGTCAGCTACACCTGATTTTTATATCTCCTCTCATGTTACAGACTTGCAATGTTCTTGTAGCTTTATCTTAAGGTGCAGCCTGTTTCTCCTTTATATTTTTTTTCACAGCTACATGGAATAGCGTACACACAGTCCTTAGTGTAAATAGGTGTTGGTTAGTTCCAGTGACTTGGCACAAAGTGTTGTGAGTTCAATACCAGGCTACAGCAGTGATGAACGAATAACTTAGAATGTCAGGTTAAAGTGAGATAAATCATGACTACCAGAAGTAGCTTCACACAAAGAATGAGAATAATATACCCCAGTGGTCATAATATAGGGTTCTGTTCAAAATTCCTAGTGTCTGAAGTAGGCTGGAGCGTACAATGGACAAAACATTGTGAAAATGGAAACAAAGATTAGGACAATAGTCCAGATAATGTAAATAGTGTAATATTTGTCAAATTTAAACTTGTCCATTTCCACTCTTAGTAAAATAATCATCCTCCACCCGGTGGTGAGTGTGTAGGTTTAGCTACGAAACAACCAACTTTGACAAGTTATGGCTTGAGCATATGCATTTGGGTTCCCCACTTTAAAAAATGATATTGTGTCACATCTTGCTCTAGTGGGGTAGTAGAGTAAATAAAACCTTTGGTAAAATATTTAACTAAACTTTTTGCCATTTTCAATGGTTAGTTTTTGTTATATTTGGAAATTACGGAAACCAAGTGACTGAAGTTAGTATGCAGATTAAACTAATATTAGCTTAAAACCTGTGAAATGTAATAAAAACTATTTTTCTTTTTGTCCATAATATATGCTGAAACATGGGTAAAGTGAAGTATCTAAAGACTTCTGAAAAACAGAAAATAACAAAGTTATTGAGTAAGGGAATGTTCACATTGGTGATATCAAAGGTGCTCCACAGAGATCATTGAATGACAAAGAAGGCTTTTGGAAATATAACTAAGTTGAGAACTTGAAGCAAAGGAAAAGGCTTTAAAAACTTGCTTCCTCAAGATGAACATAAACTGAAGTGAGTTATAGTAAATCAACCACTTTTGACCAACACTCAGGTCTTTGAAAAGGTTGCAATTGAGGGAGTCAAGAAGAACAAAAGGTGTGAAATGCTTTGTGAATTGGGATCTGTTAAAAATCTTCTAGGCAACCTCTTCTCACTGAAGCAAATATTTTAAATCCTCAAAATTGGGTTAAGAAATTCATAAAAATTGACTTTTCTAAAGTAATTTTTATGACTGAATTTCAAGTGACATGTGATTGACCTGATAGATGGCCCAAAGGATAGATTTATCCAATTCAGACATGCCTGTGTCTATAAGAAGGCAACAAGGAGGTGGTGGTGTTATAATACAGGCTGGAATTATTGACCAAACCATTATAAAACCATTTAAGCTCAATGATGGTGTTAAACCGATGAGTGCTAACTTTTGCAATTTTATAAACAAGATTTTCTTTGCATGGTACGATTCCCAGTCTCGCATTTTCAAAGTGAAGTGTGTGTTTATGTATGACAATGCTCTTTCTCCTTCTTACTTGCGAATTCTTTGAGCATAAAAGAGAGAAGATAATGGAATGGGCATCATCGAGTCCTGATACGAATCCAATCAAAAATCTATGATCAATTGTAAAGATGAAATTATATGAAGGTGGCAAATAATAAAACAACAAAGCAGAGGTATTGGAAGCAATTAAAACAGTTATGTCTGAAACTGAATCTGCTGAAGTAAAATAATTAACAAAATCAATGAATTGCTGGCTGTTATTGAGAAGAAGAGTCACTATATTAAAAGGTAAAGTATTCAAAGACGTATCATATGTGTTTGTTATTTGTACTATTGTAGTTTTTGATCAATTATTGATTTAACTACATTTCTATTGAAGTAAAATGTGATTATTTGGTTTTGCCTCATAATGTCTAATGGCAGTTTTTCAGAATACATCAAATAACTTCAATAAAACATACTGATACTACCTAAAATTTTAACTCAGACTTTGTTTTGACATCTAAATTGATTGATTAAAATTTCACATTTCTTTTCAAACCAAATTTGAGTTATTGAAGTTCATATGATTTGCTTACTAACTTAAGAGTGTTTCTCTTCCATTCCATATTAACAATATTCTTATTTTCTTCTGTTTTTTCTTTATAACAGACATTCTATTCTGTGGATAATATAGAAAGATGATAAATATACAATCAGAGTTAGTCAAATATGAGGCAAATATTTCTGAAAAATCTGTTGCAACTTTGTAAAATAATGAATTATATTTTCTTAATTTGATTTAAATTGGATAGCAACAGTTTTTTTCACTGACAGCAAAATATTCAAGCACACTTGTCATTTAAAACATTATATTTCAGCTGCATTGTATACTTAAGGCTCAATAATTTTGTTGGTCAGACTATTCAGAATAATGAATTTAGCATGTACATCTTTATTACTTATAACTTGATATGGGAAAAATAACACTGTTAAGTTTAAGAGTTTAAAACAACACTCAATTTCGAGCTTGACATATAGATGGCACCATATGATTTTTATGAAGTATTAACCTTCAAATGAGATGTGACAAAATTTGAACCTAATCAAATTATTAGTTTACAAATTACAGTTATTTAAGTGAAGCTACTGTTGCAAATTTTTAAACAATGGAAAAACCTGAATTTTGTGTGTTGATAAAACATTGCTTTCTGATGGGAAAAATACTGTTCAAGTAAAGCAATGGCTTGATAAGTGTTATGTGAACTCTTCTCCATCAGAAACAATGGTTAAGAGGTGGTATGCTGACTTTAAATGCAGTCATACAGATACAAATGAGGCTGAATGTTCAGGACGCCCAAAATTGGCAGTTGTCCTGGAAAACACATGTGTGAGATAGCAGAAGAGTTGAACATTTTTTTGCATAAATATGTGACAATGAATAAAACATGGATTTGCCACTTCATTCAGGAGTCAAATCGGCAGTCAGTGAAGTGGATAGCAGCAGGTGAAAGCAGTTCAAAGTTACCAAAAATGCAAACATCAGCAGGTAGGTTTTGGCCTCCATTTTGTGAAATGCGCAAGGTATTTTGTTCATTGATTACCTTGAGAAAGGAAGAACCATCAATAGTGAATATTATATAGCATTGTTGGTGCATTTGAAGGAAGAAATCACCAAAATACAGCCACAAATGAAGAAGAAAAAGTGATCTTTCACCAAGACACATACCGTGTCACAAGTTGATTGCAACAATGGTAAAACTACATGAATTGCACCAAAAATTGCTTCCACATCCATCTTATTCTTCAGATTCGGCCTCCAGCAACTACACCAGTGACTACTGGCTGTTAGCAGATCTCAAAAGAATGCTCCAGGGAAAGAGATTTGGCCTCATTGAAGAAGTGACATCAGAAACTGAGGTGTATTTTGACATCAGAAACTGAGGTGTATTTTGAGGCCAAAGACAAATTGTTCTACAAAAAAGATATCAAATTGTGAGAGAAGCATTGGAATCAGTGTATTCCCTAAGAAGGAGACTATGTTGATGAATAAATCAAATTTTACCTAAAAGTTGTTGTTTCATTAGTTAGGCTCAGGACCTGTTGAGTGATGTGCTGGCATCTATAAATGTGATTTCCATGAAAACAGTAAGAATATGAATGAAGTGGGTTGGTTGTATCCTACAGAATGCCCTACAAGAGGCCTTGTGTTATACTGATCTAAGCTAAGTCAATATCATTCAGAGTTGCAGTCATACCAGTGATCAAAAATATTGCTCTTTATGTAAAGTTCTATGAATGCTTACTAACTGATGAAATTACTGTTTTGAAGAAAATCATTAAAAAGTAAAATGTCATCAAAGTAGATTTTTTGATTTATTAGAATAAAATAATTTTGAAATACTGGTGAACAAATATATATATGTGTGTGGGTGGGTGTGTGTGTGTGTGTGTGTGTGTTTGTGCTGCTTTGCCAGGAAGGTTTCATTAGCATAGGAAGCTGATCCCAGCATGTGGAACCTTTAGAAACTGTCTGAAAACTATACATGGTTTTACTTAAGCCTTGTGAGGAAAATTTGATAGACAGAACTATTTGGAAGTTGTTAATGATTGTGGTAGCACAAAATCACAAGTCATCATGACGGAGGGTTTGAGCATACTGGCCTTGTTCAAACTGTTGTTCATGCCAGATAATACGTTCTCTCTCTTTCAGAAACTGTAATTAAGGTCCACTCAGCATAGTTGAGATATAAACAACACTGTGAGTGTTGAACAAGTATAAATGTGCTTGAGCTGGCATCTACAGCAGGAACTGGCTAGCTGCCCTAGTAAACAGGCATACTTGAATATGAGTGACCAGCCATTATATATATTTGAAATAAATAAATCAAGTTGAAAATAAGATTTCAATAAACACTTTGGAAAATTATTTTAGCAAGTACAATTTGAACAAATTATTTCTGTTATAATTATACTTCTTTTAATTTTTACCAAAATGTGGTTCCATTGCTCTGCTAGTATATCTTTCCATTGCTTTGGTGCTAGAATGTCTGTGGCATTGCTTTGATAGAATAAATGCATAATTACAGTTAACAGCAATATTCTTATTTCAAAACATAATTTTTATGATGGTTGTTATCTACAATAGAAGTTTGACAAAACCAAAACTTTTAAACTGTTAAATAAAATTCAATAAATCAAATGAAAAACAGATCTTAAAATGTCAAAACAAATAATTATATTTGATTCTGGATGACTTAAGGGTATCAATACAAGAGAAAAGACAACAAAGATCACATCTTAAAATATTAACCAAGAAATATATTCTTATTTTTAAAAATATCCCTTAAAGTATTTAATTCCTGTCATATGTTTAAGCAAGTTTTCATGTCAATGATTTCATTGAGCTTAAAAATGTGAGAAAAACACAAGCTATGTCTTTTGTTGTCAAATCATCTTCCATCTCTTTGCTTGATGCAAAACAACTGCCTATCTATATTGCTGCATATACGTTTTCTATATAAAAAGATATTTGTCATTGCCAGTTGAGCAACCAAAGAATATTCTAAAGTATATTTCAGGTAACTAGTCATTCATTTAAGCAAAAGACATCAATAAAGAGTGAAAACAAGCCAACAGGCAGTGATTATTATTTGGGTTAGAATCCTGTCTATCCAATCAAGGGTAGAAAACTGGCACATAACTTGGATAACAATGTTTAGCAGCTTCTTTACTGGAAACAATTTTAGCATCAAGTGTTTATAAACTGCCCAATAGTAGGAATGTGCATTTGTCCGAGTTTAGGTGCTGATGCTTTTTGCTAGAGCATATTTATAAAAAAAAAATATCAGTTGTTTTTTTTTTTTTCAGATTAAAACCTGCTCTGTAGATACAAACAATACTTATATAATAACTACATGCACAAAAATATTTGTGAATACTAAGAAGACTAACCAGTTTTCACATTTAGTTTTCAATACAGATGCCATTTTAAAATCAATGTGCAGAGAAAGACTGCATTCTCTATGGGTGAATGCACATTATGTGCAAATGGTAGAAGTCATAAAGAATTTCTGACATTGATTTATTTCTCTATCCAAAACAATATAGATTAGTCTTTAAGCCAAAATTTGAAATAAATCATCAAATTAATAGAAGGTAATGCTGAGATAATGGTGTTTGTCTGTTATTTTGATCAAAAGAACTTTATTAACCATAATCATCCAGATCATTTACACTATGGAAACTAAAGATTAGTTGCCAATATTTACTGACTGTAGATATCCTTAAAATATGCTATTCTAAAAATTGTTTGTGGATTTGTTGCAACTAAGCTTTGCATAATGTCATTTAGCCACTTATAAGTGAGTTTAATTTCAAAGTTTATTAATTAAATTATGAGAGATACTAAAATTCACTTTTTTTATCTGGTTCTTCATACACATCCCTGTTATTTTGCATAGAGCAGGAAAGAATATTAACCAGATATTTATAAATAATGAAATAGAAAAAAGTTGGTTGTAAGTATTTTAAAATTCATATATATATATATATATATATATATATATATATATATATATATACAGAGAGAGAGAGAGAATATTTATTCTAGTTAATATATACCAAAATTTTAAACAAAGACATGCTACAGATTTGGCAAAAAATCAGACTGATATTATTTATAGTTATTCATATTTCAATGTATTACCAGTTAAATTATTTGACCAGTATTTAATGATAAAATATTTAATGATGATATATCTAATGTTGAAATACTACAAAACAACTATTATATGTAATGTATTGTACTTCAGAGAGCAAGTTTTGATGAGTAAACTTAACAGTCAAAGACTAGCATAAACCAAATACATGCAGATGTATGCAGACTTCTTTTATTCATTATGCTATCAAATATGAATAAAACAGTATTCTTCCTCTTACAATTAGTTCTATTTAAGTTTCATTTGCCAATTTACAGAATAATAATTTGAAGAAGCAAATATATAAAAGACCTGTTCTTTGCATTTTATTTGACAACAAAAGCATCAAAGAATTATCTGGTAATAAATAACAAGCTTTCAGCAAACATTTATATAAAACAACCCTATTTTAACAATGGAAAGGATGATATGGAATGAACAATTCAAATTTTCCTGATTCTGGCTACCTCTTAATATTCTCAAATGATTACAATCTAAGCTGAAAGCAAACAGAGTGAGAGTTTTATCAGGTGCTTTGAAGATTAGAATGGCTTAATTCTTTTTTTTTATTTTGGATGGACATAGGACCTTCAGAATTGAACATCTCAGTCAAATAACTAGAGTAATTTTTCTTTTATATCATAGCAATCCGTATTGCTTCATTTCCTACTGTTATAAATCATAAATGTAAAAACAATTATGATGAGAAGGAAGCCATATTGTTTTGTTTTTTGTTTTTTTATATCTTTCAATTTTATGAACATTTAGGGTGAAAAAATCAGCAAACAAAATTATTTCTTGAATGAAAAAATTGGTAAATCTATATTTAGAGTTGTTATAATGTGACTTATGAACAAAATGTGACCTATGAACAAAATTAAACATTTTGCATTTTCTCATAAAAAATGGCTCATCAGAGTATGACTCTCATAAACATATGTGTGTGTGCACATGTGAGTATAATTAGTGCATATTAGATTATCTAATCTGTTTCAGATTAGCTGTATATCAATTAATATTAAAAATATAAATCTTAATAATGACTAATTGCTAAGAAGGAGTGCTGAAAGGTTTTAGGGCCTGGTTCATTTCCACTAAACTAACCAAACAGCAGAACTCTATTTGGTTGTGCTTCTTGAATAGGCTGACAAAAATTACTGAGATTTACATTAGCTTTGCATAGAAATTAATTATAATAGTTTAAATTTAAATTTGATATTAAATGTAGAAAAATTATTTATTGATAGTGTTATCTTTTATATTATAAAACACCCATGACATAAGAACTGATAAAGAAATGTCTATTTTTACTCCTTTTCTAATCATTCACATAATACTAAGTCATCCTTTTTTCATAGGTTACTATATCTAAGATCACATGAGCATCATTTCAAACCAAGTACCAAGAAGTGGTGGTCTGGGTAATCAAAATCTTCTGACTTGGTTCTATAAAAAGAATTTCCCAACAAGTTGACTGTATTAAAATTAACTACTATTCTTGCATTTTGGGATTTAAAAGTCAAATAACATACAGTTAATATAAAATTATTTATTTGAAAAGTTTCTGCACTGAATCAGTGTTGGCAAGGAAATCATTATCCTGTCAGTGTTGTTGCATCATGAATAATCTATCAAAATTTTGGTCAATTAAAAACTAACATCATCACCAATTTTTCTGCATTAAAAGTTTTGCATTTTAATGTGTAAATTGCCTCATTTCATCACCAGTCATATGAGTCTCTCTGTAGTAATTTTTTTCTAAAATAAAAAAAAAAGAGAGAGATCAAAGTCTGTTCAAATGTCAACAGTTATACTTAGAATTCCTGGTTAAAACATCTAGTCACCCTGCTTTCAATATGATGAAACTGTTCTTTTACCAGTCTATATTTAATACATATGTATATATTTCATACCTAATCTAATATGTTCATATAATAGTGAACAGAATCTTGAATCTGTGTTATCTTTCTTTTGTGGAGATTCACTTTTGAAGATGGTAATGTTGTCATAGACTTTGTATATGTTTATATAATGTAAGAATGTGCCAAGTTTTGCAAAATCTAAATAATGGTAAATAAGCACTCTAATAGACAGGCAGCAAAAAAATAGATGATTTCATACTTTCAATGGAAACTTAAATTTTGTTGAATAATGTATATTGGCTGCCATATTTAGTCAGAAAAAACATTTGCCAATTGTTTAAGCTTGTTACCATATTCTCGACTTACCTACAATTCTTTTAACTACAAATATGTAGGTTTTCTAGGAATACCATGCAGAAACTTTGTTAGTTTCTTTTTATTTCTAATGCACATTGTGATCTAAAAGTCTTTATTCATTCATATTATTCTTATTCGTTGATTTAAGATGGTTATCGTAAGTATAACAATTTTGAAAAATGACTTCTATAGAATCAGAAATGAACATTAAAAGAAGAAAGTTCTTAGAGGATGTGTCATAGGGTATCAGTTCAACATTTAAAAGAAATTACTGTTGGATGTGGGATTATGAAAAAGGTGGTGGATAGTCTTTCTGGATCATTACAGATCTTACAGAATCTCCATAATTGAAGACATGATATTTCACAAGCCAAGTATATTTGTTAATAATCACTTTCAAATTGTATATTTGGAATCATTTAAAAAACATAATCGAAAGACTTTTAGACCACATTGTAATAATCAACCATATGGATGAAAATAATGAATCTGAATATATGTATTAAAGTGTGCACTTTTGTGAGTATGTATTTATGTGTGAATTTGCTGAATATTCTTATATAAGCCTAAGGTATTTTTTTATATATTATTAATATTATCTTTACATCATCTACAAAATGGATAAAATATACATTGATAATGTCAGTATGCATGTGTGTGTATGTGTGTGGGTGTGTGTGTGTGTATATATATACATATATAGTTTCTGTGTATGCTTATACATTTTCATGTGTGTATATGCTTAAGTTGGGAATCCTGTGAAATGTATAATTTGAAAAGGATAATGATACTATTGGGAGAATATAAAAACAAAAAATATTTTGAAAAAAGGATAATTATTATACTTATATATGTATATACAGTTGATATATAAGTATACACTCTCTCTCTCACACACACACACACACACATACATACATGCATGCTAATGTATTGACCTATATATATTTCTTATATAAAGAAAAATGCTTATATATATATATATATATATATATATATATATAGGCATACAATGATATTCTATGTTTCACTATATGTATTTCTGCTTATCATTGTACAATGTGATGTTAGTTGTAAAAATGTATATATATATATATATATATATATATATAATTTTGGGTTTTGTAACATCACTATGCCTCTTAAATTGGATTTTCCATCATGGGTGGCTGATTTTTTTCCAGCCGTTTTTATTTTTTTTACTTCAATAATTTTTATTTTTTTTATTTTTTTTTTTCCAGAGTTATATTTCAAAAGCTCCAAAAAGAGCAACAGTAATTTGATAATTTTTTCTTTCGCCATCTATTATTTTTTCTTTTTTTTTCTCTCTCTCTTTCCTTTTGTTGAGAGATTAAACATTTCATGCATACATGCACATATGCACCGTTGAGTAATTGCCAATGGTCAGTTATTATGTGGTGCAGCTGTGGTTAAAAAAGCCACAGTCATAAAAAAAGGTCTTATATCAGTGTCGTTTTTAATTTTCTTCAATTTTCTATTTATATTCTTTCAGTGATTTTGTTTTGTATTTTTTAAAATGTCATCCAACTCACAGGTAGACAGAAAGAAGGTAGTTTTATTTTATGATTTCTTTTCAAATCATATTTAACTTTTCCTTATCTTGCTGCTGAAAAAATCACACAAAAATGGGTATTGGTAGTTTGACTCTCCATCAAAAAGAAGAGCGGGAGTAGTGTGTCTCCTCAAGGGTTTCTATGGTGGCACAAGATCATTACTTCACTTGGATGTTCATTGATTTCTTTTATCTTTTATTGTTGATCTTTGTTTTTGTGATCGCATCTGATAAAAAAAGAAGAAAAAATCTTCGTTGTTGTATCCTTTTCTTCTCTCTATGTCTTCCTCGCTTTTCTTTTCTCCATCAGACTTTTTGGTAAGCCTTCCAAAAATTCTTTCGGCTTATTAATTATTATAACAGCATCCAATCAACAAATGTCATTTAGAACTTTTTCATCTCTGATTCTGGATTTTAGGAAGATGAAAAGCAAACATAAAGTTCTTGGAATGACATTTGCTATTTTACAACATTCCTGCACTTTATATATATATATATATATATATATATATATATATCTGTAAAACTGTAATTTTCCAAACCTCTATTTCTTGTGGAACAATTACCCTCCTTGTATTTCACTTATATCCTTATTTCAGTTGTTTTATTCTTTTTTTTCTTTCATTCCTTGTTCCTTTTTTATAGGGGAAAATGTATACAGTATAAAGAAAAAAATATATAACTCTGTCTTAATATGTCTGTCATTTCTATTTGAACTTTAGAAAACTTTATATTATTAATTAACTATTTTTAACATATCAGTTGACTTCTCTCCAATTTCTTCTGAATAACTTGCAAAAGAATGAGTACTATTTCTTAGAAATAAAATACAAAAAGAATCTTTAAAAACTGAAACCAGAATTTGCATCTTTTTTATATTGCATTTTCCCCTTCAAACTGTTACTATACTTACGATTTGAAACCTCTCCCCGGACAAGATGAAGACACATACAGCGGCCCAGATAGGCTTATATACAAACAGTTACAGTTATGCAACGATTATATAATTTTTGAGTTGTGTAGTGTCTTGGGATGAGGATTTTTCAAATATATATATATATATATATATATATATATATATATATATATATATATATACGAATGATAAAATATAGTTTTAAGTTATGCTATATTGATGGGTTAAAGTGCTCAATATCAGAGATAGAGCATATGTGAATATAAATTGGATATTGATGTCAACATCCAAAGGCAAGAGTCTGTTTCATGCATGCTGAACAATATCATCAGGTCATTTGATGATTGTATTTAGCAGAAAACAGATTGTCACCTCTGGGTGTTGACTTCAATGTCCACTTATATATATATATATATATATATATATATATATATATATATATAAGAGAGGCTTTCTTTTGTAATTTTTATACTGGTTATTATTTTTCTTCATAGTTGTTTTAAACAACTTCTTTATGCCAATATTTGGTTAGTAACCAAGGCCACAAAGCTATTATTCTGACTATTGCAAAGTGTTGGCTCAAATTATTTAACCTTGGCACTGTGCTGGCATCTCTTCCATGACGTTCATATTCAATTCTCAATTCTTCTTTTCTATAAGTCTTTCTTTTTGTTTTATATTCTTAATTTGAGAATCTATAGAGTACTAAAAATGTCTTCGGTCTTTACTTTCTAATCCTCTGTAAATGATTTTTTTCAGTTTACACTTTACCACACAGTTGATCTTTTGCCAGGTTTAATAGTTTGAAGGGCCTTCTTCAATCGGCTTCCACAGCTTTTGCAAGGCAGGATGTGAGCTTCGCTTACATATAGGTCTTTCTTCTGGGCTCCATTGGCCATCCACACAAGTGGCTCCACTTGGGCCGAGCAGTTCATAGCCGCGATCACATTCATATGAGAGGCGGTCGCCATGCCGTATAGTAACTATATAAGCCTTGAATTCAAATTTACCTATCTGTCCTTTCTTGTGTATTTTTCCATTTGAGATTGTTCCTGGATTTGGACAATAAACTGAAAATGAAAAAAAAAAACGTTTTCTTTTAAAGTGAATAAAAAACCTTGTAAAAAGGAAGTACATAGCATTTCATCAAAGACTCTTGGAATTTTTCTGTTTGGATTCTGAATAATATTTAATAATATTTTATGAATATGCACTATAATCACTATTAAATGAATTCCAGCACTGATTTTAAAAGTCTGAAAGATTAACATCAGAACACATATACATATAAAATAAGTGTCTTCAAAATCAGTGAAAAATGCATATAACCATATATATATATATATATATATATATATATATATATATAAGAAAAACATATATTTACAAAGGTTTACATTCAATATATACTTACCCTTCAAATCTCAGCACTTATATATTGATATAAACGTAAGGTATAACTTAGTTGTGTTGATAAAACAACATTGATGTTCTGAATTCAAATTTTAGTAACAGCTTTTATTTTTTTATATCAGAAAAGCATAAATCTAAATTTATTTGAGTGTTTTTCTATTGTCAGCCATTTTTACTATAGTCTTTTGTCAGCAAAATAAGATTAAGTGATCAGAATAAAATCAAATTTATGCACAGCCCTCCACCTCATAATGAATTTGGTTTTATCTTTAAATTGCAAATGTGAATACATGCATCAGTTAAGTGCTGCATTTAAAAATATTGAAGATTGATATTCTTAAATAAAAATGTCACTACTACTTTCTTGCTATTCTGCTGAAAATTTTATAATTTGTTCAGTTGTATTCATCTGTATAATATTTTTAATAAGAGCCAGAGGGTTTTGATAGGAAGAGTGCCAGTCATGTGTTTATGTGTAAAAGAGTATTCATCTACACACCCACTCAAATTGAATGTTGTACAAGGATAAGTTTAAGGTGGGATCCCACATGAGTCTCCAACATGTAGCCAAAGTCTAAAAATAGTCCAGCCCCATTGACATTTCTCCTTTTGGTGATGTCTCTGGCATCAGACAATCCTCATCTCAGGTCAAAAGGCTAAGATTTTAATGGATTTCAACACTCAGTTTGGGATAACAATAACTGGTTCCAATACTGGAAAAATCCATAGATAAACAATAAAAAAAGAGCAATTTATATTTTTTATAATTTGCAATCTTTTTTTTTCTTGGATGAAAAGTGAAAATATTATCAAGTGCTGGAAATGTGTTTGATGAATGGTTTATGTTGAAAAATTAACATACTTGAAACAGAGTAATAACCCTAAAATCAATGTTTTATAAGCAGAAATGTAAAAATGGCATTTGAGGGGTAAAATTTAAATAAATAGAAAATCATATTAGGATTTAGCAAATTCAACTCTAGCTTCAAAAGGGTATGAACCTTGGATATAAATTGAAAGGAGGAAATGAGAAGTTATGTTGATAGCTGATAAAGTAAGAGTAATGTATTTTCAAGTACAGATATTAGAGTGAAGTACCTTTTCAACCAGAATGGTGTGCATTGTCACAGGTTTGTTTGAAAAGGAATAGTACAAGGTTTAAAAACTGGTAAAGGCAAAATTAATTTGAAGCAATGAGGACTAGAAAGAAACCAGATGTCCCTTTTCTGTGACATGTCCAGTTTTTATAATTATCATTATTTTGGATTTCTGGCTAGGAATCCTTCACTAATAAGAAAGCCAGCTGGTTAATTAATGATAATATGAAAATAATGAAATGTTGGCTATGAGCAAAGTTAATTGTCATTTTCTGGGGTCTGGCTAAGCAAAATGAAGTCATTAATCATTGTTATCGAGGAGAGAAAATGGGAACTAAATTTGAGCACACCTGCAGTTTGCTAAACACACAGAAACAGTGAATACTGAGAAAACATTCAGATATTTTTAAAATTCTGTTGACTTATTTTTTTTTCTTTAAGTTAAATTTGTTAAGTTCACAAAACATGTTTGGATCATTTATCAAAGAATTTTTCTCCCACACATGCTGACCACCAGCATTCAATCATAACCAGCAACCAGAAGCAAAAGGTTACAATGCTTTGTGGAAGATTGATTTTATTGATTTTCTTGAGGGACATCATGACAAAATTTGGGTTCAACTACTGACAATCACCATCAGCAGACAGGTGGAATAGGGAAAGGCTTAATCCTTATTCAAATCAAGCAGGACAGAGAAACCTACTGGCCTTGTTGGTACGTGTTCATAGGTTTGACAGCTGATACTTACCAAATTACCAGATCCACCTGGTTATATCTGGTGCAGCAAACCAACAAGTTGTAATTGACAAGGAGCAGACCACTGGTTATATATGGAACCATGTCAAAGGGATAAGACCAAGTAGATCTGGAATACAGTTGAGAACAACAGAAAAAGGTCCTCATCCAGCCTGCTTTATATGATACCATGTCCAAAATAAGACCCTGTTGAGTCAGTCCAGGATGCAATTGAGGACATCAGAAAAGGCCCTCATACAGCCTGTTATATATGGTACAATGACCAGGATAAGACCCAGTCTAGTTGACCTGGGATGCAATAGAGAATATCAGGAAAAGTTCCTCAAACAACCTTATATATATTGTATAGTGAACAGGATAAGACCCATTCAGGTTGATCTGGATGCAGTTGAGGACATTAGCAAAAGGCTCCAATGCTGCTTGTTATATATGGTAACATGACCAGAATAAGACTCTGTCAAGTTGATCTGGGATGAAATTGAGGATATCAGGAAAAGATCCCCATGCAGCTTGTATATAGTGCTATGACCAGAATAAAACTCTATCCAGTTGATTCATGACACAATCTAGGACATCAGGAAAAGGCCCCCAGCCAGTTTGTTATTACATCACTTCATTTTCTCAATGTGTGTATCAAAGAGAGGGATATGTAACAGTAAGAATACTGTATTTGAATTTGCTCATTTGATTGTTTAGTTTGAATCAAATTCATGATTAATGCTTCTTGTATTATAGATTTACTTATATTCATGTAATAATTTTAAAATTGACTTGTAATTGATAGTGAAAAAGTTATATTTTGAAACAGACATTATATAAGACAATCTTATATTCGTCTGTTTACTTGGACTAATATCTTTATCTTTGTTACTTTTCTTTTGAAACCATACCATAAGCAGATTTAGTTCTTAATAATGCACATTTCTCATTTTTTTCAGTTGGCATTAGAAAATCTTTGTTGTGAAATCAATTTGGAGAGTTCATTCATGTGTAAAAGCCTGAGGAAATATTAGTTGCACAAGGCATTAAACTAAAAATTAAAGCAGCAGCAGCAGCAGCAGCAGCAGAATATGATCCATATCATTGTTGGTAGTACCTGATCAAATATGGATGGTAGACTGTGAAGAATATGAAAGAAATTCTGAAAACAGTGTAAAGATGAAGATGAGGAGAGAGAGAGAGATGAGAGCATCTGCAGTTTTGTTTATTGAATTGAGAGGCTCAGCAGTTTCAAATATGACAGTTATATAATCATAGAATGTTTTTATTTCACAATGGAACCAGCTGCAAATGATTCAACTTCAAAAGTAGAAATTCTATAAGGAAAACAAAATGTCACAGATAATATAAACTTCTTAATTATTGAGTAAGGTTTTAAATATGTAAAGGAGCAGCTGAAATTTGTGAAATTAAGAAAAGTGAGAAATTTCCTTTTTTTAATTTGCCAGAATGTAATAGAAATCATTTTTAAAGCTTACTTTTGTTGTCTCTTGGTAGTGGGTTTAAATTATATTGATTCCAATTATTAATTTATAATCAAGTAACACTGAAATGAAATGAGAATACATCCATCTGCACTTATAAATCAGTGGCAGATCAGGGATTAAAATGAAAATGTGAAAGATTTAACTTTTGAATAAAGAAATTTTCTTTTTCTCCCAAGAAAAATTAGACAGAGGAAAAAAGTAAGGCAAACAGAAATCCAATATATTGGATCTTACATCAGTTCTTTTTGTATAATGCAAAATGTATGAATAACAATAGTGTGCATTTGAATATTGTTTAATTTTTTAAAAGAGAGCATCTGAATGAATGCACAATGTAGAAACAGTTCTAATAAAACTGTTCTACTAAAAAAAGTTAGAAAAAAAATTGATATTATAATTCAGTTTCAAATAGATATTTGAGTTTTATTATTTCTTGTATACAACTGACCTAGAATTATAAAACATGCTGTCGGGAGATTGTGAGAAACATCTTTTAAAGTATATAAACAGGTGCTTATGAAGGAAATGAAAATTCTGAAGACAGCAGAAATAAACTAAATAAGCAGATAAATAAAAGGATCTGTGATTTTTATTTTTTTAACAGAATTGTGAAGCACCAAATCCTAAATTGTTTTCCATAATTTTTTAAACTAAAATTTTACAATAAAATTTAATGAAATTACGTCAGAAGAATACAGAAGAATATATGCATTATAACATTTCGATCACTACAGAGATAGTCTAATATGATAAAATAGTTTATCCTTAAAAATAATCTTAACAGTAAAACTTTATTTTACTTTCTATTTTGCAAAAAAAAGATGCTGGGTAAGAAATCTTCCAGCAATTTATGCAAATATACATTATTTTATTTTGCTTTCCTTTATAAATTTTGAACATGCTTCAAATTTATCTCTGTTCTAAAAGTTTTTAAATCAAATTTTGATTCAAAGCAAAGGTAAGTTGTTCTGAGATTTTTTGAGTTTTGAAACTAAATCTGATGGTAACAATATGAGAATGAATTCCCGTTTTTACAAAAAGTTACTGTTGCTGTCAACTTTAGTATAATTTTATTCTTTGGTACTGGGATTCATTCAAGGCAGAATTTGAACTTGGCTCTAAGTTTTTTTTTCCCAGGCAGCTGAGCAATACGCTATCCACATAGACATCTTGTGTCATAGCTCATTTAATTATATAATTTATTAAAAATGATAATTCATTGCTTTTTGTAGATTTTTGGAAATATTTTATAACATCCAAAAATGATCATTATTCATTTTTTGAAGAAAATATTTATCAACAGCATCTGCTTTTATTTATAATTCAAGATTCTTCTTTGATTATAGCCCTAAAAATATAAAAGGTTAGAGTAACAGAAAATATGATTTCATTGCAGATAATTTTTATAATTGGGATCAAATGTAAGAAATATCTGGAAAAACAAATATAGTGAGATAACTGAAAATTTTTATGGAATAAGTTGAAGAAATTTAACGCTTTTTATGACGAGTTTGGTTTCTATGATTTAGTAGCTGAATGAATGAAAATTCATTTTGATCTATTCGTCTCCAAATAACCTTGAAAAGTTTATGTAAGCAGAAAAATTAATTATTTTTACTATAATTAAATAAATTAAAATATTGATATATCTATACCTAGTGGGACAAATTTTACAGTGAATTGTTAAGTCTTTGTTAAAGTGTTCAAGGAATTAGCTGTTTTTGAGTTGAAGTGCCATTTAGACTTAATGAATGATTGATTTTATGAATGAGAATTCACACAGATATTTGCTATTTTTTTTTAATCATATAACCCCAAGCAAGGCATTCCACTGCCACTATAGCGCAGGGGGTTACATAGAGCGATTGGGTATAGGAAATGTCAGTAGGAGGGTGATAGACGAGTTAAGATGTACATAGGGAGAGTGTTGGAGAGAATGGGTGCGAGTTAGTGTGTTAGGAGGTGTCTATTGACCTTACATTTAAACTCCTGGAGGTTGTAGCCATTGGGGAAGCAATCATGCGGAAAGGAATTCCACAGGCAGGAAGTGAGAAAGAAGAAGCTGTTGGAGTAGAAATTGCAGTTACATTTCATTGGTTTCACTGTAAAAGGGTGGGACCTAGTTGCCAATCTAGTATCTCGTGCAAATTCACACTTAGGGGGTACCAGTGATTTAAGTTCATCAGAGCAGAAGCCGTGAAAATATTTATAGAAGAGGCATATGGAAGCCACATCATGCCGGTGAGAGAGTGACTGCAGGCGGTCAGCTGAGTTGTTATCGATCACATTACAGATTCTCCACTGTATTTTGTCAAGAACCTCGAGGAGAATAGCAGGGGCACCCAACCAGATGTGGCAGCAGTATTCAATACATGGGCGGATGGTAGATTTATATATGTGCAGGATAGATTCAGGTGGAAAGAATTTCTGGGCCCTGCACAGAGAGCCAGCTTTCATAGCAGAGGATTTAGCAATGAATTTGACGTAGTCATTCCACTTGAGGTCTGCTGAGAGTGTGAGGCCAAGCAGGCGTAGTGTTTTACTCTCTGGGAGGCAAGCCTGTTCCTTGCGGTTGTCTGTGGTGGTTAATTGACAGCAGCTTTGTTTTGGAAGAATTGAAATTTACTTTTGGATTGGAGGTCCTTTTCAAGCTTGGTGGCGAGGTTCACCTGGTCACCAACACCAGATTTTTGATTGAGGCGAGAATAAACTGTGGTGTCATCGGTGTACATGCCTACTTGGGATGTTATGGCATCGGGTAGATCATTGATGTAGATTAGAAAGAGCATAGGACCTAGGATAGAGCCTTGGGGGACACCCGCATTTGTAGGGTAGTTCTGGGAGGCATGTCCATTTAATACCACCTTCAGTGTGCAGTTAGAGAGGAATGACTGGATTAGGTCCAACAAAAGTCCAGTAATGCCATAGCTTCGCAGTTTCCGTAGAAAGCCGGCATGCCATATTCTGTCAAATGCTTTAGAGATATCCAAGGCAACGGTGTGGGCTTCACCATTCTTGTTGAGAGCCTGGAAAATATACTCGGTGATGGTCGTTAGCATATCAGCAGTAGACCTGCTGAAGTGGAAGCCATACTGTTTGTTCGAGAGGAGCCTGTGGGCCGTGAGATGCTGAACAACCTTGGCATAGATAATGGCTTCGAACACTTTGCCAAAGATCAGAAGAAGGCTGATAGGGTGGTAATTTGCGGGGTCCAAGGGTTCACCAGTGTTCTTAAATATTGGAACCACAGAAGAAGACTTCCAACAGGCAGGAAAGCAGGAGGAAGATAAGCAGAGGTTGTAGAGATTAGAAAGAATAGAGGAGAGTTCAGGGGCACATTTAAATATAATTTAGGTTAAAGTATTAGAGCTACAACAAATGAAATAAAAGTACTCTTCATACAGATTTCATAATAAATCTGGAAGAAAAATGAGAGGTGATTTAATTGACTGACTATAAATGCTCCATATTTTTGTTATTATCAACTGGTTTTATTTTGCTAATATTTTAGAAAAATGGCAGAAATTAAAGGTTTTTTTTGTCACACAGTTTATCATTGCTAAAAATAAAAGAGATAAGAAAACTGTGAAAAAATTCATTATACACAGATCATTTTCCAAAAAGATAATTATGATTAAATGAAGAAATAAATGTTTACTTGACATACAATCTATTTTCAAATGGTTATGAAAATTTTTCTTTCTCCTCATATTTTGTATTAATTTGAATGAAAAGTTTAAGTGATAATAATTTGAATAATAAAATGTATTGTAATATTATTAATATTATTGTTTATATTTCATAAAATAAAAAAGGATGCTGTAAAAACGAAACAGATATTGTAAAAGGTTTTCACTTTTGAAATTCATTCAGAATATTAGTTAAGGAATTATAACTAGAAAATTGTAAAATCCTTTTATTTCAGATGAAACACTTAGACATCATTTAAGTTAAAAGAAATGTGAAGCTGCTGGAAAATATTGTACAAAACTTATTGCTGATTTAAAATTGGTCATTTAAATACAAACATATTTAATTCAAATATTTGCTTGCATTATTTTGCCAATAAAAATGGCTACTGCTGCTATTATTATTGACTATACAAATACTGCTTCTATTATTACTGGCTATACAAATATTCCACCCAGAGCAAAATTCAAATACCAGATTACAATTATAAAATTACATCTGATGAAAATGTTACAATAAAAAGAATCAGGTAAAATAAAGAAAATAAATTTGTCATTGTTAAAGGTTGAAGATATAAATAATGCTTAATTTGTATATCTATATCTATAAATTATCAACATAATTAATAAAATAACTAAATATGTCTTTGCAATCTTAAACATTAGAGCAAAATAAAATAATTCTACTAGAAAAACAAAAGCTGTCAAAAAGTGAATGATTTTTTTACAGTCAATATCAAACAAGTATAGTAGGGTCAGTTCAGTACCATCTGTAAGAAAAATAACACCACAATGCAATTCACTTTTCCAGAAATTTAGAAACAGCATGCTGTACTGCTTAGCATTTGTACTGAAAGCTCTAATACAAATATTTCAGAGTGTTTGGCTGTCAATCTGAGGACAGTGGAGAAGATGTTATGTCCCCAAAAGATGTACTGAGAGTGATGAAAACCAAATATCCAGTCAACATCATGATGTTTGGTGTGATCAGTTGTGATGTTATGCCTCCATTCATCTTCACACAGAGCCTCAGACTCAACACAAAGGCCTACATCAAGTGTCTTGAGGAGTCAACACGATTCTGCACCATGCCACATAAGCAGAATAAACCAGTCAAGGTGGTCAGACAATTTCTGCGACTACATCACCTCTTACATCTGGCCACCTAGCTCCACAGACTGAAACCCATTGATTATTATGAGTCATGTGTAGTTGAGTGAGAGACTAAGAACAATCCTTGTAACACCAGAAATGAGCTGAAGGCAAAGATTATTGCAGCATTCACCAACTTAAACAAGGAGACTGTCCAGAAGAGATGCAGGAAATTCTGAAGTCATTTAGAGGCTGTGGTTGAAGCTAATAGTAATTTTATTGATTAAATTTACTCTTTAGTATTCCAAGATATTTTTGTAAAATTTTGGTAAATATATCTGTTAAAATAAGATGTCAGTTTTATTTTCATTTCTGCATAATTTAAACGACAATCTATCCATCACATAATGTATATATAAGTCTAGGAAAGGTAATGGCAAAGTTCCTGATGATGGTGTCACGATAAAAACATTTGGTGTACTTGAACAACCATGAGTGTCTGAGTTGTGTGTTAGTAGAAACATTAGGTCTTGTAAAACCATGCCTCAAACCATTAGGATAAATCCTTTGTCAGGCACACCCACCTTGTTTTGTGCAATGTAAATCAAAGTCCTGTTTCAACAACAACAAAAAAAACACTGCAATGTATGTATATAGCAAAGACCAAGTGGGTATAACATATTTACTGACAAATGTTATTTGATTTGAATATCAAATAATTATAATATTACATGATAAAACTTAAATGCACTTTTTTCATCTTTAGTCAGGTAAGTGCCATACGTGATATACACTTTGGTGATCAAGTTTTGATACATACATGACTGACTGGGCAGAATATTGTCCTGGAATAGGTTGCCATTACTTTCTGCAGTAGATTGGTTGCCAACCAAGGCTATAGAACCCAATCTGTCCTGCTATTTAATCCATAGATAGAGGGAGAAAAAGAAGAGACCTTTTCAAAGAATATTTGTGCAAGGTAAATTTCATTGTTAATACTTAGCAAATCCTTAAAAATTGACAAATATTTTTAAGATGAAATTTTTAAAGTAATTCAATGTTTTTAAACCAACTCTGTTTGATACAGCATGTATGCATTGGCATAACCCATTTGAGAAGACGGAACAGATGTGCTAGAAGATTGCAGTTTTCCATCCATTATTGAATGACAAAGAATGTTCAATAAAAAATAGCAGTTTGAAGAAATAAAAAGTAATATCATTTACTTTCGTCACAGTAAGGTCTAGATCCTTTCCAGCGACCATATTGGCAGGTCATGTATTTGTCTCCTCGTAGTCTGAATCCTTGTAAGCACATATACTTTGCTCTGTCTCCATGTTTCCAGCCTATGTATACTCTCCGTCCATTTTCTATATTTGGTGGGGATGTTGAACAAGGAGCTACATAAAAGAAAGAAAGAAGAAACATTAGAAAGTAAAACAAGTTCTTCAAAAAAAGATAGAAATGTTTGAGCAAGAGAAACCAAAGAAAAAAGTCACTATATTATCCTTAGATAATTTTGATTCTTTTAAAAATATTTCAGATAAAATTAAAATCAAATTTACATATTAATTTTGAAATTTATCCTTTCGATCAGATTTATTTCTTTGTTTCCTCCATGTATTAAAACACTTCATTGCATGTTATCACACATTAAGAAACAAGAACCCACATTTTTCTGTGTTTTATACATATATATATATATATATATATATATATATATAGTCATCAACAGACAGATCTGTTTCGGCGTATGACAGCTCATCAGTACAGTTAGACTCCGATTGCTTTTTTACCCAGGATTGAAACCCGACCAAAATGGTGTCAGTCGGTGACTCTACCCCTGGGCTATGGGCGTTCGGTGGAAGTAGGCAGACTTTTTAGCACATATTATACGCGCCCAATTGCTAGAGTGCTCTAATTCATTTCACTGAATGAGCGATGCGTACATATATATATATATATATATATATATATATATATATATTAATTGCTTAAATGTTATTTTTAATGGATACCCATAATTGAGAAAAATATGTGTTCTCTGGTGAAAAAAGATAACATTTAAGATGTCAGATTAATAAATGATAAATATATAATATATAGATATATATGAATATCTAGATATAAATTATTTTCAGAATGAGTGTATCTGTAAAAGAACAAAATGAATAAAAAGACAAGAGAAAAAACTATTTTTAGATAAGAAAGAATAGTTTTACCTTTGTTGTTATATAAAATATATATATTGGCTCTGTAAATAAATAATTTTAATTACTCTGAGCCCTCTGGCTGGAAAAATTTTAATATTTCATTTTTAATAATTAATATTAATAGGATCTCCTTTGAGATATTACTATCAAGCCCCTTCCTTTTGGATTTAAATATTATTTGCTTCTATTATCTATAGTTGAATTCTCTTGGATTTGATCCCAGAAAAAAATTAAGAATTTCACACTTCATACAATTTCAAAACACAAAGAACCCCACCTTATTGTAAATTTCTGGACCTTTTTGAGAAGGACCTATACATCCTAGTTCTCAAGATTAAATTGCACAAGGCACTTAACTACTTTGAAAAATTTTTTAAAAAAGACATTAACTTCATAAGAAATTCTAAAGATTTTTGGATTAAGTCTGACAAATCTAAAAATATTTACAAATGCAAACCCTCACACTACATCAATCTGCTTAAAAATAAAATTACCTGCAATTACAAATTAGATAGATCTAACAATACAATATACAAAATCAACACGGATACAGCCAATTTAGCTAATGATTTAAATATTGCTAATTAGATAGAAAAGATCTCTACCAAGGACACTTACATTTTATTTAAGGACCAACAAATCTAATTTTCAAAATAAATTATGAGCTTGGTTAGTTAATCCCACAAAAAGTAATTTAGGTTTAGCCTCTATAGAAAAAAAGAATAACTAAGGAACTACAATCCATTCTCCACACCAATCTCTGGAAGGACTTTTCTGATATTATTAATTGGTTCACCAAGATTAAAGAAAAAGCTAAAACTTCCTTCCTTAAGTTTGATAATGTAGATTTCTATTCTTTTATCTCCAAAAACCTCCTAAATTGTTGTATTAACTCTACAATTAAAATTTCACTAATAGAGAAATTAAAATTATTTTAGCAGCTAAAATATCAATTCTAACCTGTGACCATTCATCCTGGACCAAAGGTTCCTAGGATAGTTTTGATGTCACTATGGGGTCATATGATTCAGCCCAAGTTGCTGTTTTAGTAGGCATTTATAAACTAAATACCTCTTGTGGAACCTAAACCAATTAGATTATACCATGATAAGGGCTTTATATTCATACCTAATAGAAACAGGCCTTTAAATAATAGAATCCATAAGAAAATTATTAGGACTCTTAAATTTCTAAGCTTTAAAATTGAAGTTTCCTCTAATCTAAAAATAGTCATTTATATAGTCAGTTAGGTGCCATACGTGATACATGCTTTGGGTGATCATGTCTTGAAAGAGACATGATGGACTGGGCAGAAGATTATCCTGCAGTAGGTTGCCATTGCTTTCTGTGGTAGACTGATTGTCAGCCAAGGCTATAGAACCCAATCTGTCCTATTATTTAACCCATAGCTGGTGGGAAGAGACGAATTAATACCTTTCTCAAGAGTATTTGTGCATAAGTGAATGCAAGGAATTCAATTGGAATTTGAACTCGGCACCCCGATTTGTTGTTCCGAGTCGATATCTGCTGCACCACAAAGCACATCCAATTATATAGACATCGTCCTAAATATTAATGATGGTTCCTACCAACCTTACCTCAAAGAAAATGATGCCCCTAAGTATATTAATGTTAATTTCAACCACCCTAAAACTATTATAAAACAAATACCCAACATTGTTAACACTAGAAATAACCAATTATCTTTCAACCTTAAAGTTTTCAATAAAGTTAATTACTACTCAAATAAACACTGCTTTTCCTACCACATTCTAAAACTCCAGACTTGCCTTTCCCAAAATTAACATTATTTAGGCACATTTTTTGGATTGAAATGGAAAAAAGTTTGGAAACTTTTAAAAAGACCAGGTAAAATTCGACATCTTGCTTTTCTAAGTATATTTTAATCTTTTTGTTAATGTATCTATCTTGATTTCTTCCATCGGTATTTACTGGTATTCCATCCTGTCTGCCAATCTGACTCAATTTTTCTTTCCTCTTTCTCCCTTTTCTCTTTCTCCTTTGTTCTTTCTTTCTCCCTTTCTTTTCTTTTTCTTTTCCCCACCCCTACCTCCATTGTTTTTAGATACAACACACTCGAACAAATAATTGCAATTTAATATAATGATTACAGTTGCTAATGATATGGGGTTAGTTTCACCCATTAAAATGGCCATACCCTCTTGGGAGTTTTTAATTTTATATATATATATATATATATATATATATATATAGTACTTCAAATGCTATTTTTAGTTGATACCCATATTTGAGTAGATACACTGGAGACTACATTTTCTTAAAGTTTTCTCATGTATATAGGTCAGTAGATGAAACAAATACTGTTTAAGCAACTACTTAAATACAAGTATTCACAAAAAATAATGCTTGAAGCAATAAAATATATCAGATTAAAAAAAAACATTAATTCTTATATATATGTGTGTGTGTGTGTGTGTGTGTGTGTGTGTTCATTCTCTTCCTCAGCATCTCTTGTGAGTCTATGGCTATACAAAAAGCTTTCATCGCTCTTTTTAGGATGGCCATGATTTTGGTATTTTTTGCCATATCTTACTGCCAAACCATTCAATCTTATCACTACATCTTTTTTGTCTTCTTTTACTATCCATTAGTTACCATTTTACCAACCTTCTGCTTCATCTCTTATCCACACATTTTGTTATATATCTCACCTAAATTTTATTTTATTTCATGATCTCTCTCTAATTTTATCATCTGCCCTAATAGTTGTATTCCTGGTCCTTTTCCAGATCTTCATCCTCTATTCTTTTGTTTGTTCTCAGGACATTAGACCTGAACATTACTTTTATTTTATTTCTGATCATTCTAACCCTACATTTGGGCACTCTCTTTTCAAATCATTTAGCATTTCTCTTATCTTATCAGATGATTCTGATATTAGTATAATATAATCTAGATTTTGTAGTTGATTCACATATTCTGATTATATTTACACTATTTTTTCCCAATTTTTTCCAGTAGATATTTTAAAAGCGTGTTGTAAATAAGGCAAAATGATATTCACTTATCTAACATCTTTTCTGTTATGGTGTGTTGTCAAGCTATTTATTATTTTCAACAACTTTTACATTATTTTTCTTAATACTCTTAATATATTGAGTTAAAAATGTTCTACTGAGTCAAATGCCTCTTCATAAACAAAAATACTAAAGAGGTTTGTTAAATTTCTTTTTTCCAATTGGTTGATTTAGAGTTTGTAACATTAAATAATGCCCTGAACAGAATCCAAATAAATTTTCTAAGAAACTTATCAGATTTTATTTTTACGCAGTAAGTTTATATAAATATATTAGATTGATCAATAGATATAGATACTGAAATGTATGAAAGTAAGATACTTTTTTCAATGGCATGTCTCTTCAGGTATTCATGGCTCTCCACTGTTTCTATTTCTTTATTATATATAAATTGAAATAGCGATCATGCAAAACTGAATACAACAGACTAGGTGGGAATTTGAAATTGAGTTACCAGTTCTATTTTCCATGCTGCTACCAAACTATCTGGATATTCTGTTAGATATTACAACTACTGAATTATAGTGAGTATTAAAAGGTAAGAACATTATGTAGCTGAAATTGTCTCAATGAAGATTTCCTAGCAATCAAAACCAATTTGAGGCAAAATGATTTCCATTTAATGACCCTAAAATAGAATGAGTGACAAAAAGGGATATATATATATATATATATATATATACACAAGTTATATTAAAAATGACAGACAAGGTTTCACATTGACTGCTGAGTCATGTAATTTAAAAATTGTGCATTTAGGCAGCAATCTCTTTTTTATGCAAGTTTAATTCAAAATGATAAACAAGTTGTATGGTTACTTTCTTTGCTGGCTGTCAAGTCATATAATTTTAAAATTTACCTATCATACCCTATATATATATATATATATATATATATATATATATATATATACAGCCTTTGAGATGTCACTCATCCAATCAACTCAGCTGATTAAAAACTTAACTGGGCAATTAAAGTTTATTGCTTAACTCACTCACAGTCAATTAAAAATAAAAGGAAATCTGATTCCACAAGTTACTTAGAATGACCTACAATGACATTATTGAACTCTTGGCTTTTATCGTCCTGGTCAGTGTAAACATTTGTTTAACTAACACTTCCAGAGAGAAGCCAAAATGTCTCTGTCACCCAGATTGCTCACACATTTTAGAAACTCATTTGGAAAAATGTTATCCTATATTTCTTCCACACTTTTGAACATTTGGAGGAAACAAAAAAAAATACGCATACTTCTTTCAACCACACAAAATGTAGGTAATTTTTTATAGAAAATCATTGAAAAAATCAGATGTGTTATTTTTTATCATCTATGAGATGGAGGTTGTAGTCAAACAAAAGAAAGAAACTACGAATTTATGTACCTCCACTCAATTGCCAAAATAACCTCAAAAAACAGCATATCATGATGTTAAAAATGCTCAAACTTAATAAAAACAAAGTTTTATCATCAAAATATTTATGCTATTATTGAGAGGAAAGATCAAATTTTGTTGTCAATATTTAAAAAATTTTTTTTAAATACATTTTTAACATGTTCAAAATTTTAATTAAAATTTCATTTTTTGTTTTCCATCAGCGATTCATGGTATGTTTACGTAAGGCGATTATTAAGAAAATGGAGTCGGTCAAGTAAAATGATGTGAGGGTGAGTAAATTTTCCCTTGTCTTTGACTGTTGGTAGAGTGATTTCTTTTTCAAATCTCAAAGGTTGTATATATATTATATATAAACCAGAAAACATTGATGAAAAAGTCTAAGAAATATATTTTTCTAAAGTATCTGTCACAAACATCAGTGTTCTTATATAAATTCACATCTAATAATCTGCCCTCTCCAAGGAATAAAAAAGCATTAATGTAAGCAACCACAAAAGATGACCTCTTTTTCTTTTTTGACAGTACACTTATAAAGTGTATTCTGTCAGTCCTCTCAATAAAGATTTACATGAAACTGAATAAATAAAACAATAAAAATAATAATTTCTAATTCTCAAAGGATTATTGGTACAACAAATGCCTTCCAGTTGGTAAGGAAGTTGTGATGAGTAGATAGGTAGTAGTTAAAGCATATTGAAATATACCCTTTCTTCCTCCCTCTTTTTTCTTGACATGTACATACTTTCCCTTCTTCTATTCTTCTATAGTTCTGGTAACCTAAATGTAACCCAGACATAGCTTAATGGGTCAACTGATGTCATGCAAAAATCAGCTAATAACTAACACTCCTGCCAAAATCAAACCAGAAATGCACATATAAGAAAGAACAGTGAACACGTGCATAGCAGTTGGCCCACCATTCATGTAGAGTTTCAATGCAGCTGTTGAAGATTCAATCAACACACCAAACAAAGGAATATTATTTTCATACAAACCAGATATGTGCTTATATAATCTTTACAAAAAGAATATGCAGAAAACCAAGGAATGAATTCAAGAGGACAATCCATATACTCAAATATCAGAACATAATATAGAACAGCACAAATAGCAACCTGATACTACATTCCACCTGACACTCACATGGAGGAACAAATATGCTATATTTACACAATTATACACATAGAGAGAAGAAAAACTCTTTATAACCTGAACACAGCAATACATATATATAACAATGTACATTCACATGAATACCACAATGACTTATGCAAGAAACATCTCAAAGACACAAAAATACAAAAAAGATGGAAATGATAATCATTCACATATAGTAAAATATAGTAAAAGATTTAACCTTATAGAATCCAAAATAAAAATGGTGGTATAGTTAATAGAACCTGGCCTTTTCTCATTTATCATCTCAAACTCATCTATACTCTAAAGTACTAAAATATAAGACATACCTAAATTTAATACAAAGCTACAAAGAATATTCAGTATCACCAGGAAGGTCACTAGCCATTTTATAAATGACCAAAAATAACCATACAGTTTTCAAAGGATGACTGAAGCCCTAAATACTTGCATAATCCTTCAACTGGATTTGAACTTAAAACTCATGAAAACAATGTCAGGGTTGTTAAATTAAAGAAATGCAGTGTTTTTTTTTAATCATTTAACCCCAATTAGCAAGGCAATGAATTTACTAAAATTTAAGGGGTTACTGAGAGTGACAGAATTAGAGAAAAATATTATTGAGGAGAGAGAAACAAGGAAACAGAAAATAACAATTGACAATGCTTTTAAATTTTTGAAGATTGTATTAAGAAGAGAGTTCAACAAGTAAGAAGTGGGAGAGAAGAAAATCATTGAATTTATGGTTAAATCTAGAAATTTCAATTTCACTGATATTGGTGAATATGTATAAATTGGAGTATTAACAAAAACATCTATTAAAAATAAAGTTACATTTCATTACATTCATGTTAAATGTAAATATAACCTCATAAAATGTACTGGCTGTACAATGCATTTTCAGTGTTGTCGTTTTTCATTGATGCCTAGGAAAGCCTCACCCCAACAAAGAGAGAACAGCAGGTGTTGATGGATATATTCAAGTATTTATCAAATCTTTCTCCATGTAATTATATTCAGATAATAGTAATGTTTGAATATTCTTAAAGTTTAGGGGAGTTTTTTCAATGAACAAAGTTACATGCATGCTAACAGATGGCTATTTTGTCTGAAATGAAAGTGTGGAAATATTTCCAAGGAAAAAGAGAAAACTACTCCACAAAACCCATCTAAATAACTGTTATATAATAACTGTTAAAAAAAGATTATATAAAAGTTATTTCCAAATGTGCATTGTGGTATAATGGATATCAGCTTGTAATGAGAAATCAGAGAGCCGAGTTTGAATTCCAGCTGAATTGGTTGCTTTCACTTATACACAATTACCCTTGAGAAAGGTATTAATCCATCTCTTCTCCCTCCAGCTATGGGATGAATAGCAGAATAGATTGGGCTCTATAGCCTTGGTTGGAAAAAACAGTCTACTGCAGAAAGAAATGGCAATCTATTGCGGGAAAATCTTCTGCCTAGCCAGTCATTGATTGAAAGAGACATGATCACTCAAGCCTGTATCATGTATGGCAGGTAACTGAATGATGAAAAAGACATTTATTTTTCAATATAATCTTTACTATTGTCAATGCATTTTCACCAAAGTTTCTTCATCAATTACATCTGAAAGTATATTGAAAAGGTTTTGTTCCTAAGCAAAAAAGGTTTTGAAAAATTTGATGCTTGGTATTTTGTCAGATTTTATGAAGGGATCAGATCAAGAAATTTTCATTACTCTTTTGTAAATCAAACATTATACATTGAGAATTTCAGATCAAAATTTATTTATTTATTTGATTTGTTTAAATCAACTCTCTATGGGTCATTTAATGCCAAAATTTTATTTTTTGGGAATCTTTGATTGATTTTGTTTAATATCCCCTTAAAAAATCTAAATTTAGTTGATAACTATGTCATAATGATATTATATTTGTATCTGTTATACACCGAACAAGGCAACAAAGGTTTGTAAAACATGCTCCTCGTTTAATATGCTATGATAGGAGATAGATTGTCAGAATTATTTTTCCATTAAGAAGTCAGCTTGTTCATTTTTTACATTGTAGAGAGAATGAAATTTTGTTTGTTTTTAGTTACTGTAATATTTATGCTATGGATTCATTTATATGTGAAATTTTTATAACTAAATTGAGATTTTCCTACAAGGTGAGCTAACCAGGAAGCATCTTGAGACAGCCACTTTTATTATCAAGACATTTCTTGATTGTATTTGAGATCTCATAAATTTCAAGTACTATATCTTTTCTATATCATTATTTATGCTGTCATTATGTTTCTGAAAACTTTAACTACCTGCAACCAGTAAATAACAACTTCACTTTTATACCTTGAACTTTACAAAGATTACTAAAATCACAATTTATCAGGCAGATTTAAAGTTGATATCCAAGTTGATTCTTGTTGGACAGTTGAGGACCTTAGGAATATAATTAATTTCTCAATGCACTGGTGTTCAACCTTTCCTTATTATTATTTTTATAAGTTTTTTTACTTAAATATATATTTTAATTAGAGAAAATTAGGAGGTGCTTTCAGCATTTAAAATTAAGTGCTATTCAAGCCAAATTAAATTTCTTGAATATTTTTATAAATTTGGATATGTATTGCAATGAGAAAATTGATTCCCTGAATATCTTGAGTTTGAATCCCTTTTTGCATAAATATTGAATGATTAAGAAGCATTAAGTGCAATGACATTGAGAAAGGGATGTCAAATGAAAGGAGCTCTTTGTTCATGATCGATACAAGAAAGATAAGAAATTTTTCACATTCTCATGAGAACAGTTGATATCAATATCATTTACATATTGCTATTCTCTTTATTATTTCAACTCTTTTGACATTTGCTTCTCTCTTGTCTTTATTTTCTACTTTTCTCTGCATCATCTTCATTCTTGTTGACATTGCTGTGATACTCCCACTAATTGAGTGCTTTATGCCAAATTGTTCAGAAGATTATTGATGATTAATTCTAAGTAGAAAAATATTTGTCATATATGAACACATACATATCTCTCTCTCTGTATATATATATATAGGCAAACGGAAACTTATCTTAGCTGACATGTTTTCCTTTTGTCTTTATACAGTCTTTTTACAGATATAGTCTATTTGAAATTTTTACTCATATATATATATATATATATATATATATATATATATATATATCCGAGTGAGTATAGAATGAGGAGAGAAAAAAGAAAAATCTTTTCCGTCCAAAACAGTAATTTAAAACAGTGCTCGATGTATGATGTATAGAGCAGTGAATATTTATTATAAATTATGTTTTAAAACATGTACATAATTTCTTCTATATGTGTCCTCTTCCCTACAATCATATGGTTGTTTATATATATATATATATATATATATATATTCTAAACATATATTGTTAAATATAACCGAAAGTAAATGTCTATTATGTTTAATCATGAGCCATTCTAAACATTGTATTTTAGCTTTAATTTCAGGTGAAAATAAAGACAAAAATTGTCAAAGATTTGGATATTTTTTTAATATGCTGGTTCTAAGCTTTTGGCTCACATGAGCCATCTTCAGAGAGATTGCAGGGATGTTAACATAAAGGCATCCACTATCAAAGATGATACTGTGTTGACATAAAACATTGCTATGAGATGATTGTTATCATCTATTGCAATATTTTATGTCAACACAAGATAATATCATCTTTTGACTATCAATTTTTGTCTTTATTTTCACCTGAAATTAAAGCCAAAATATGATGTTTAGATTAGCTCATGATTAAACATAATAGACATTCACTATCTGTTATATTTAACAATATATGTTTAGAAGTTAAAATAATGCTTTTTATCTACTGATTTGGATATTTGAGAAATCTCATAAAAGATACACATGTGCCCACCTTTGTTTACATTTGGATATGAAACTGAACAGATATGAACTTTCACAAATCTGGGAAGGATTTGCACTTATAAGGCAATGTCTTTCATGGCCAAATCAATTTAAAGCCCATTGGAATTAACAATAGATGATTTCTCCTGCAAAGGGGGATACATATTTTCTTTAATAAGATTTCTCAAATATTCAGGGCAGTAGATGAGAATAAATAAATATACTGTTTAATAAATAATGGAGTGTCTACTCATATGTGGATATCCACTATAAACAATGGTTAAAGTGATGAAATCTGTTGGATTAATAAATAAAATATCTATTCAGTCAGTTAAGTGCCATAAATGATACATGCTTGGGCAATCATGTCTTGAAAGAAACATGAATGACTTAGCAGAAGATTCTCCCACAGTAGGTTGCTATTACTTTCTATGGTAGACTGGTTGCCAATCATTGCTATAGAACCCAATCTGTCCTGTTATTTGACCCATAGCTGGAGGGAAGAGATGGATTAATACCTTTTCCAAAAGTATTTGCACTTAATGCATGAAATTCAACTGGAATTTGAATTAAGTTCTCTGGTTTATTGTTTGAAGCCGGCACACATCCATCAATGACATTCACGTCAAAATATCTATTACTTCTTTAAAATATATATATATATGTACTTATGTACATACTTTAATGCCTTGTTCCTCTAAGATTTATATATACACACACACCAACACATACATGTATAAAAATGTAAAACTTTACTTAATAAAATACTTTAGAAAATAGGATTTTAAAGAAAGTATTAAAAGAAAGGGAAGTAAGAAAATTATTTGATAAATAAAAATGTGGTTGAAATGTTAATATTTAAGAATTAAAGATGCTTTTCATTTGCTTGATAAGATATAAATAAGTGAATAAAATACTTGAAATGAAGCATCTCATTTTTTTAAATAAAACTTTTCTTATCATTAGTGATCATAACTTTTTTTGGTATGAAAACCAGTTACTAGCCTGAAAAGCTGGTGCTTTCATTGGTTGGATTTGAAAAATTGCTGTTGTTAGATTTTGGCATCTGTGTTTTTCTTCGAACATGAAAATTAAAACTTTTTTTTCAGAACAGAGCTATGAGCCATTAAGATCGGATCCATAAATTCTGTCTCTCCATTATAGAAGTGTTTCTGTAATATAAATTTGTTAAAGGCAAATTCATACATTCGACATAATGGTTAATGTATCTCTTCTTTGTTAATGTATTTTGCAATGATAAACTTTTTATCCATGTTTTATCTGTTTCTCTGGAAAACAGAGAATATTTGGAAATGAGTGTATTTCACTCAAATTTGTATATTTGTTCCTCCCTATTTAAAAAAGTGGGGAGAATATTCAGATGAGTGCAAAGTTACTTTTATTTGAAAAGTATTTGATATTGTCTTGTCTAAGTGGATTCATCTTTTTATTCAATGTATAAATATGCTTTTTGGTTATAAAAAAATTTCTAACTAATTTTTAAGAAAAATATTAAAGACAAAAGCTTTTATTATTTAATTTTTCTAGAAGAAAAATTATTTATTATTTATGACCAAATGTCATCATTGGTGAACTGGACCAAAAGCATCCTTAACAGAAGAATAAGAAGAAAAAATAATATGAACTGTTAAAATATATGTATTTATTCTGTTCAAAAATATAGTGCATTGATGGTAATTATTTATTTAAAAAAAAGATATTTCCTAGAAATCACCAGTGAATAACTGATTTTAATAATTTTTTGTTATTTTTAAAATGTGAGAATTTTATTTTTATTTTCATTTTGACTTATTTTGGTTACAAATTGTCAACATATAGGTTCTGTATGCATTAGTAAAGTAATTCTTATTTTTTAATAAAATTATATTGGTAAAATAGAATTCTTTTTCTCTCATTTTTATTGACTGGTGATGAGTATTTACTAAGATGTTACCTAAGAAATTCATACTGAATGGAAAAGTTCATCCAAAATTTTTCCCTCTGTCTGTCTGTCTGTCTGTCTGTCTCTCTCTCTCTCTCTCTCTCTCTCTATATATATATATATATATATATATATACATACACACACATACACACACACACACACACACACACACACACACACACACACAGAGTGCAATTAGAAAATTTTTGCCAATTTATATTTTTAATTTTGTGCATTTGCATTGGTTGTTTCTGATTTTTTCAACTGCTCAGTATAGTAGGGTAAGTTGGGTACCATGTGTAATAAAAAGAACATCATGACAAAATTCACTCTGCCAGAAACTTGGAAACAACATGATGTGCTGCTTGATATTCGTGCTGGAAGCTCCAATATGAACATTTCAGGTGTCAATTTGAGGACAATGCAAAAGGTTTGGATAAAGTCGGATGAGATATCCAGTCAACATGTCTGGAGTGATCGTTAGTGATGACAACATTATGCCTCCGTTCATCTTCCCACAGAGCCTCAGACTCAGCATGAAAGCCTACATCAAGTGCCTTGAGGAGATAGGGATCCTCTGGGTCAAGAAGATGTCTGCTGGAAGACCTTGTTTCTGGCAACAGGACACTTCACCATGCAATCAGATCAGGAGAATCAAGTCATGGCTTTCAGACAATTTTTGTGAATACTTACATTTGGTCACCTAACTCCCCAAATTGTAAACTCTTTGATTATTATGTGCAAGGCACAGTTGAGTGAGAGATCAAGAAAACTCCTTGTATGAACACTTTCAACAAGGATACTGTCCAGAAGAGTTATAGGCTTAATACTCAGAAACAGCACAATAAAAATAATAAATAAAATGAAATTTGTAATTTTCCTGTCTTTCCTAAGAGTTTTCATGAGATTTCATTCACTCTTCAGTTGACCTTGATTGTGAAACTGAATTTATTTTCAGAAAAAAATTTTTTTTCCAAATTATGTTTCCTTTGATATAATTCAGAAAGATACACATTTGTTCATTTTATTTATAAATATAAACTCTTTTCATTGAATTGGTTGTGGACATGAGAGATGTTAAACATTTTTCAAAAGATTTACTTCTTCTTGATTCATTCCTTTAAATATTTTCTGTTAATTATTTTCTTTTTTCTTCTTTTTCAGTCAATTTCTTTCATTTTTCTTCAAATTCAAACAATTCTTTTATTGCTTTATTCATTTGGAAAGTTATTGTCTTTTTTCAAAATCTCTCTTTTAATGCTTCACTTTCTTTTTATTTTTCAAATTATTCCTCTTATCTTTATTGCAGTCCATTTTCCTTCCATCCATTTTTCTTTCTTTCAATTACTGTTTCCATTATTTTATTTTGCTTTCTTGTTCTTTCCCTTTACAAGTTTTCAATTTGACATTTGCATCTATTCTATTTTTTTATATTCTTTATTTTTCTGATTTTATCACAAAAAGAATATGATAAACTGAAAACTCTAATGAGCTTTCAGAGAAAGACAAAAGCTTATTTTGAACAAATCCAATTGTCAGCTAATTGGCCACTCCTAAAAACAATACACACTAATTTTCATTTAATCACCCCTCTGCTAAATTATGGAAAGGAAGAACAAAATTATGTTTTTCATATTACAGATGATAAAATGAATGAAAAAGTCATAATGGATGACCACCTTCAAGTTTAGAGAAAATTTTATCTTAATGTACTGATTCATTATCACCCAACTTAGAGGCAATTTCTAAACATCATTTGAAGAACAGAGAAACAAAATCAAAGATTTCTTTAAACAGATTTTGATCAGACAATATTTAATCTGCTGCCAATAGAAGAGAAAGGGTGGAAAAAAAATGAAAAACAATAAAAAAAATTCAAACTTCAGGAGAAAAATAAAAATGAAGAGACAAGAAAAAAGTGGCCTGATAATAGGGAAGAATGCTACCAACTTAAGTAGCAATACATGTCAATATTTGCGTAATTCTATCACCTCTTAAGTGTAGCTTTATTGATTGGAAAGAGTTTGATGATCTTTCATTAAACATGAACTCATATGGAAAACATTGGGCTATTTTAAGAGGAAGTAGAGATGTTGAAAAATGAGAGAGCAAGAAGTCTCATTTTTATATCAATAACACATTGTGGAAATGCATAAAAATAACTGCCTGTTTCAGAAAACTTTCCTTCCTATCTTCTAATAATTTGGTCAAACAGAATAAATGTGCTACTTTTAGAATTGCAGTGAATCTTCTAGATTATGTCCCTTGTGGTGCAGGGATGTGTGTTGTGGTGAAACGAATATCAGCTCAGAACAATAAATTGGAGAACCAAGTTTGAATTCCAGTTGAATTCACTTACATGTAAATACCCTTGGGAAAGGAATTAATCCATCACTTCTCCCTCCAGCTATGGCTTGAATAGCAAGACAGATTGGGTTCTATAGCCTTGGTTGGCAACCAGTCTATCACAGAAAGAAATTGCAGGAACATCTTCTGGATCAAAAGAGACATGATCATCCAGGCATGTAGCATGTGTGGCACTTAACTGACTTCTAGATGAAGTATGCATAATGACAAACCTCTTCTCTGGTGCATCAATAATAAAACATAATATATATATATATATAAATAAAGGGTGCACTGAAATGCTTGCTTTATGAAGGATGTATGACAAGCCTCTTCCCTTGTGTATTAATAGAGAGACTTTATGTGCAGATAGAAAATTATATGTAAGAAAATTTGCCTATCATCCAGTTTACACTCCTTCCGCCTTTTTTGAACAGGAGTAGAGGTTTATGTTTAGGACTGGGTTCCTGTTTCCTTCAGGTGGTTTCTCATTTTCTTTCACTCCAAATAGCCTCTTGTATCTTAGTGGTATTATTGGCTTGCTTGGAAAGAAATGATTACAAAAATACTAATGAAAAGTTTTCTACCAAGGTTACTTCATTAAAACAATATTTTAATGACTATATATATATATATATATATATATATATATATATAATGTATATTGAATACATGCTAATATAAAAAATAAATACAATTAACTCTAGAAATGTCATTTTTTTCTTTGTTTTAAATGATTACATGCAAACTTTATAAAAATTAATAAAAGTAAATGTTAAACAATGCAAATAAATGTGGCTTGGTATAAATTACATAATACTGATTCCAAATATGCTCCGGATTTTATGATATCATTTTAATGTCTATATATTTACTATATGTATAACTTCACACCTTTAGAAAATCATATGCATATTGATTAGTATACAGATTAATATTTATTATTTCAACTATTAATTTCCTTGTATTTACCTAATAATTTTCAACCGTAGCAGTGCTATAACAAGTAAATTGAATAAAAAAATAATTTTCAAAGGATAATTCAATTTATATACCTCTTATGTGCTTTACTCTTTAGAAACCTTAAGAAGAAATTATATTTTTATATGAATCTGATACAGTTTTGGCTATGAAATCACATCATTTATTTTTAAATGAAACATATTCAAATTGATTAGTTTCAATATTCAAAATAAATAGATAAACTTATGAACTATGTGACAAAAATATAAATGCCAACTAGTCATATATAATTAAGGGATGATCATTAGTATTTCATAGTTACCTCCCTTGAAAGCTTTTATTTAGCAGTTGTGTATGAACAAAGCCCCCCATAATATCATTTCAGTGAAAATCACTCAGATTTTCTTTCCCTCCTGCAAGTTAGTACATTTTAGGATATTCAGTACCTGCAGTTGAAATGCACTGTTTCAGCTTACTGATGGTTAAACCAATTTTAGTATTATATATATTTTATTACGGTTAATAATTGTTCTTTGTAAAATTGATGACTAATAAAACCATGAAAAACTTCATTTTAGGTTACTATTCTTATCATCCAAAAAATTTTTCACAATTAAGTATATTGTTTATTTGAAAACAATTTACAATTCTACAAACATATTAATAAACAGAAATATAAAGCTTTTAAACAAATATTACTTGTATTTCTTGAATTATGTCAGTCAGTCAGTTAAGTGCCATACATGATACATATTGAAAGAGACATGACTGACTGACTGAGCAGAAGATTATCCTGCAGTAGGTTGCCATTACTTTGTGCAGTAAACTGGTTGCCGACCAAGGCTATAGAACCCAATCTGTCCTGTTATTTAACCCATAACTGGAAGGAAAAGAAGGATTAATACTTTTTGCAAGAGTATTTGCACGTAAGCAAATGCAAGGAATTCAACTTGGCTTTCTGATTTCTTATTCCAACACAATATCCACTGCACAACAATGCACATTACTTGACATATCTACATCTGCTTATTTCTAAGATTTCAGATATGCTTCAAAATATTACAGTTTTTTCTTTTGTATCTGTCTCTGACATAGGTGTCTTGACATGGTGTAATGGTTAGAAAGCTTGTCTAGCTAGAACCATTGCCATTAAGTAGTGATTTTTTTTCTTCTGTATCTGTCTCTGACACAGGCGCCTCGAGGTGGTGTAAGGGTTAGAAAGCTTGTCTAGCTCTGACCATTGCCATTGAGTAGTGAGTTTTTCTTCTGTATCTGTCTCTGACACAGGTGCCTCGAGGTGGTGTAATGGTTAGAAAGCTTGTCTAGCTATGACCATTGCCATTGAGTAGTGAGTTTTTCTTCTGTATCTGTCTCTGACACAGGCGACTCGAGGTGGTGTAATGGTTAGAAAGCTTGTCTAGCTAGAACCATTGCCATTGAGTAGTGAGTTTTTTCTTCTGTATCTGTCTCTGACACAGGCGCCTCGAGGTAGTATAATGGTTAGAAAGCTTGTCTAGCTAGAACCGTTGCCAATGAATAGTGAATTCAATCTTCCCTGGGTGCCCTGTACTTTTGGCCTTCTACCACATTTAAGCTGTGCTTAGAAAATCACTGTCTCTGACACTTTGAGTAAAGTGGGATGAATTACTTTAATTTGAATGCATGCTTTTATTTGCTTCCCTTTAAAAAGCATAGACATTAGTAAATCTTCTTTTAAGACATACAATTATAAAAAATGATATATATGACATCAGTTCTGAAGTTGGAACCTATGCAGATGACACCACTCTTTACTCCCATCTCAATAACAAATTTGTCAAGGCTGACAAAGTGAACCTGGCTTTTCCTCTTGAAAGGGATCTCCAACCAGTGATGGATTTAAGTATTAAATTGTTCATGAATTTTAATGTTTCCAAAACAAAACACGTCTTTTTTAACCACCATAGATAATCTTTCCTATCTACCATCAGAATGGATGATGCTAGTCTCTTAGAGAGCAACACACTGTGCCTCTTTGGCCTCACTCTCTCAACTGACCCAAAGTGGAACATCTACATCAACTGCTAGGAAAGTTGTGCCACTGTTTCAGGAGAGAAAGTTCTTCTCATTAGAATACGTCATGCACATTTATAAATCTACCATTCATTTATGCATTAAATACTATTGCCATATCTGGTCAGATGTTCCTGCTATTCACCTTGAGGTTCTTGGCAAAATCTAAAGCAGGATCTGCAATGTAATCAATCCTGACTTGGCATCTTGACTTCACTCACTGATGTGATGTGGCTTCTCTCTGACTTTTCTACAAGTATTTAATATACTCTGACGAGCTTCTTTCCCTGGTTCCTTAACCACATGAATTTACATGTGCTACTAAATTGGCATCAAGATCCCACTCTTTTACCACTGAAGTAGCTAAATGAAACTGCCGTTTATACTCTAATTGATTTTTTCTCACATTTCCCATCTGTGGAACTCCCTTATGTTTATTTCTTTCCCTGATAGCTACAATCTCCAAAAGTTTACATGCAATATCAATTGCCATCTCTTATCTCCTTTAAACCTATCCATCTCGTATCTTTTTTTCAACACACCCTGTACCTTGTTTTTCTTTCACTCTAAATTCCCCGCACACAAGTATCAATTTTGCCTTTCTTGGGGTGAAATGATTGAAATATATATATATATTCTTTTCTTTTTTCTTATTAATTATTAATAAATAAAAATCTTGTAAGGAATATTGATATTATTGATAAAAACAATAAACAATCTGCAATAGCAATGTTTTGGGGTCAATATTTGTATGTCTGGCTAACAGTACATGGTTTTATGTTAATCAATAGATGAAAACCTTTATGAATAATGAAATAATAATTCAAGTGAATATCATGAGAAGTAATTTATATGCACTCATTTGTAATTGCAGATCTGTGGTTGTGTGTGTATACATTTTATTTTTTAATCTAACATATTTTAATTACTTCAAATGTTATTTTTGGTTTTTGAGGTGAGGCTCCATTTTTGTTAAACAGCATTTGTTTTGTCTACTGGCTTGCATTCTTGAGAAAATTTTATAAAATTCTATGTGACCTCTAAGCAGAATTTGATTCTGCAAAAAGGGATAAAGTTTCAAATCCTGCCAGTGCTCACATTTTCTTTAATTTAAAAAAAAACAAAAAAAAAAAACAGTGTTTAAACAAATAAGGCATCAACTCATATATATATATATATATATATATATATTGATTTAAAAGGGCACAAAGGCAATTTTTTCTTTAGGAATCCTTTTCTTCATTGAAAGAAAAACACTAGCACTAATTATGACAAATTAATTTCTTGTTTTTATATATATATATATATATATATATACACATTATGTAGACATAATAAATACTGCAAGCTGATTATCTCTGATAGTGTGCCCTTATAAATATAGCAGCTTTTAAACACAAAACTGCTTTATATATAAAACTAAAGTTTATCAGATTTTTTCCATAAAATATTTTTTACAGTATTTGCATTATTCAGACTATTGTCAAAATCTTTGTTGCCGTTTGTATGACATTTCAGCCATTGTACACTCCAGCCTTATTCAGATGCTAGGAATTTTGAACCAAACCATTTACTACAATCACTGGGGTATATCATCTGCATTACTTGCATAAAGCCTCGATTGGAAATCATGAGTTATCTCTCTCTAACCCTGCAAGCTCCTTGTTCACTACTGCTGTATCCTGGAATTAAACAGACAATTCTTTAGGCCAAGTCACAGGAACTAACTAATGTCTATATCCACTGGGCCATGTGTCCAAATAATATAAATACTGTAAATGCTGCCTCGTTTCAAAAATACAAATACTAAAATATTTTATATAAACTGTGATAACTAAGTGATTTAATCATGCTCACTTAGAACATTCTATATAAGTATTGCTAAAGTATCAACTGCCATAAAATATTGCTTATATCATAACTGTTACCAAAAAAAGAAAACAAAAACTTAATGTCTTTTTTGGAAACCATTTACAACATTGCAAACAAGAGTTGAAAATAGTTGCCATGGAGGCAGAGAAAATTTAATTGAAGAAATACAAGAAGCCATTAGATGACAGAACTTTTATTGTAAGCTTAAGAAGCTCACCTTTATTTATATTGCTGAGATTATAAAATAATGTTGTTAGAAGCAAAGAAAGACTGCTGGACTGCTGTGTAATATCAATCCTCCAATATGGCAATGAATGCTAGAAAATTTTCTCACAGATAAAGAGGAAACTTGATGAAACAGAGATGTGGATCCATAAGAAGTATGGTAAAATGGGACATGTGACCAACAAGGAAGTTTTAATGAAAATGGCACTTGTACTCTTGTTCTTGAACTTTTTCAAACATATAATGAAGAATGAGAACATGGAGAATTTGACACTCATAAGGCATACTGGACGCAAAAGAAGCAGAGGGGATGTGTAAACTTTCTAATAAACTTGTGTAAATAGATAGTAGAACAGGGAGCAGGAAAGACAGTAAGGTGGAAATCATTATTTAGAGCTATGAAGGATAGGAAATTGTGGAGATTCATAATCAACTACATTTTGAAGAAACATGGCACATAAGAAAACAAACAGCACTGATGAAGAAATTCTTTTTAGATATTCAATATCATATTTATCATAGATATTGAAATTTTGAACAAGCCAAATACAAAAGAACAAGTAAAAGTAGATCACATAGTTTTGGAGTTTTAAGGCCAAACACTTCTAAGTAATCCAAATAAAATCAACAGAAATGGTTAAAAAAGAAATTAAAAAAACATTTCAGTAGTGCTTGTATCTGCACATTTACAAAGCATCTGCAATATTCATCAATTAAAAGCAAACTTCTAAATTTAACCCATAGATTTACAATTGAACAATTAAATTAAATTTTGTCTATTATTTTAATAAAATTAATAATACTAAGAGATATTGGTTTTCTAGGCATTCTGTAGGTGCATTCAAATGAAACAGCTTTCTTTTTCAAAAGTATTAATATTTTCAATATGAATGGAGGTCATTGTTTCCAGTTTCCAGAGCAAGACCAGATAAGACAAATGCAAAATTCAAACACACAGTTGTTTAGCAATCAGAGTTACCTGCAGTGGCAAGATAAAACATTTTGTTTGGCAAATAATGTTGCCTACAGAGTGCGAAATGTTAAAGTAAAGGCTAAATATTTATACTAATCTCATAAGGCAATGCTGCTCTTCTTGTTTCCTGTCAGGCTGCTACAGTTTTCAGGTGAATGATGATACTTTAAACTTGTAATTTATAGAAAATGTTTTACCTACCTGGCTACATCATATTTGAAATAAGTAGCTTATGTCATCATTTGTCATACACAGATTGTTGTATTCTGGATTTTATGTCTCTGTGAATTCCATCATAAAAAATGTGATAAAATTCTTTGAATTTGATTTCATTGTGCTAGAAGCCCCAGGAATATTGTTACATTCTTGTTGCTTTTAAGAATTAATATTTTAAAGTTTTTGCTTATGAAACATTGGTTTTTGCTGCCTTCTCATTTCTACAAAGAAAAGAATAAAAACTTCTCATTTCTATAAAATAAACCTCTTTATTTCTACAACAAAAAACACAAAAATGTCATTGCTACTATAAAATGAACAAAAACTTTTATTGTAGTGCCATGCTAGATTAGAATTTATGCTCAGTGTCATACCAGATGGTCAAGTTAGGGGATATTGGCAAAAAAAGAGAAAGAAAAAAATTGGAAAGAACTGGAAATCCAATCCAAAACAGGAAACAAAGTATAAACCTCTACTATTTTTCAAAAGACTAGGAGGAATGTGAACTGGATGACAAGTAAATAAATCTGCTCTTATACTGAAGTGACACCTTGAATTTATTATACTAAAAAAATAGAAATTGTTTTTTTTTATTAACAAAAATGTTATTTTTTTAATACATTTTGCAGCTATTTTGAGTTAGTATAGTGCAGCACTTTGAAAGACATGGTCTTACGTCTCACTTGGATGAGCCAATCATGAAAAATTATGCTCCTGTATTATTGTTGTTTCTAAAAGCATGAAGGCCAATATCAATAATGATAGCAAAACTCTCACTTTTACAAGTTTTCGTCAGTCTCCACTTTTTGGCTGCTCAAAGAAGGAGGAAAATCATCTTTGCGGATTAAAAAGGAATATAAAAAAGAAAATTGTTGTTGTGGTTATTGCATCACTAATGGAAATGAAACATGCCATTCTTTGGCAATTCCTCTCAGCAGTCGGAATCACTCAAATGGCTTTTCTTTCGGCAAAAGATTTGTCGTTAAGCCTTCGATGCATCTGAACTGCTATAATGCCACTAATCCCACTGGCTCTTTCACCAAACAAACACATATGCATGCATGCAAGCATGTAATCCTGTACACATTTCCGTGTAGAGTTTGGCAAAAAGCACTGACATGCATGTCAGCAGAGGTATACAAACAAATATGTTTATACAGAAATGCATAAGAAAACCCTACCCATACTCACATAACTTAAAGCAAGATATGCACACAAAAACAAATACACACACATTTACAAATACATGTAAATATGTAAATACGCACAAATACCGACTTGGAAAAAGATGTTTAAACTATAAGACTAAATAACACATCCACACATACTGTTAAGTTAGACCTATAAACAAAGAAATAAACTCAAAATACATATGAAATTACTTATAGCCATCTATGTGCCTGACTGCACGCTACCTTCTCATGTAAATACAAAATATTACAGTTGAAAAAGGGGTGTTTGTAAATATAGACAGATTAATAAAAAAAACTGAACTAATTTTAATTAATAGACATAAACAAGAACACATAAATATAAACACACACACACACACACACACACATACATATATATATATATATATATATATATATATAAAAAAGAGAATGTGATTGATCCAGTACAGCACTTTTTACCACTTTCAAATTTTCCTTCGCAGGCATTATTTGATGTCTTAAGTTGATATCTTGTGATGACTCTATTTGATAATGAGTTAGCAGCCATATATGCCCATCAGAATATATCATCTTGCAATATCAGGCACTGCCTGTTCATTGAATTGCATGTGTGTGTGTGTGTGTGTGTGTGTGTGTGAGAAAGAGAGAGAGAGAAAAAATCAGCTTGTTTTTTCACTGGTCCATATGGTTACTGTGTCTCAGTTGATAAGCAGAAAGGCAATAAGATACACATATAGACAATATACACCAAAAATAGTATGACCTCCACACATAAAATGGATATATAAAGATAAAAAGGTCAACAAATACGTATCAAGAGTAAATGACATATGTTAGAAAAGCATAAGCCTAAGGATTGTTGAGTGAAAAAAGAAAAATGGAAAAAACTGAGTGGATTAATGAACTCATATAAAATTAGAGCCAAAAGAAAAACCATAAAGATACGTTCAAGCAAGATTCATTCATTAATCAAAATGAACAATAAGAAGAAACAGAAAAACTTTTACAGAAACTTTCTGACTCAAAGGAAAGCCTAAAACCATTTTCAAACTCAGATTTTTCTCATATCATTTTGTTCTCTCATTCTCATTCACACAACAGCACTAACAAATGTAGATGCAAGTATGTAGATGCTTTTTGGAGGATAATTTAAAATTTAAATATTACATATTCAGCATTTAGCAATGAGAAAGAACTCCTTGGAAATATTGTATATTAATGGTTGATGTATTTTAAGTCAATTTAACATTTTTTATGAAATAATTTAGGTTAAACATTGTTGTTGGATTTTCAATTGTTGAAGTTATAAATTCATGTTGATAGTATGTAGAGTAATATTAGTCGATAGTAAAATGGTTGGATGATCTTCAAATATTAAAGTATAGAATGTCTATACAAAAGAACATTTTATTGCAAGAGTCAACTAAATAAAAAGAATATAAAAAGTGTGGGTGCAGGTGTGTAAGAAAAGGTGTCTTTTTTGTTCAAAATTGTGTGCAAAATTTCTTTGAAAGAGAATTATATTTGAGAAGTGTTTTTTGTTGGTTTTATAGAAGAATTATATATGTCTGTTTGTAGTAAAGTAAGATTAATGTGCTACCTGCTGTTTACAGTGCTATGTTGTGTTTAATATAACATGAGGTTCACTAGTGACTGAAAAGGCACCCAAAATGGAAACAAGACACATCTTATCTGTAAGGTATCTTGTGTGTAAAAGAGTAAAAGGAGAATGAGACTTTTGCACCATTTTCTTTATATATTGCTTTGTCATGCTATCTAGTGGTCATTAACAGAAGTTATTTGGCAGATAAGTGGGATAATCAGTGGTAAGGTATTTTATTAAATAAAGATCATCAATGTTCAACAATTACTTATATTATGTACCCTGCTTAAGAACAATAAAAAGAAATATTTGAAGTAAGAAACTTTCTAAAAGAATATATGAAATTTAAAGGAGTTATCATAAAGCAACTCTTTTGCTTTTTATATTAAGTTTGAGCCAAGCAAACCTGATTGTTTTTATTAGACAAACAGAAATCTTTTTTAAAACTATATTAGATTTATGACTAGAATTCATATTTTATACTTTCAATAATCTTTTCTAAATTTATTCTGAAAAAATATTTTAAAAATGCATTCAATAAACACTTATATAATTTGATTAAAACTGAATTCCAAATTTTCAAAAGGTAGGTAAAAGTTTTGCATATATAAACTGTACAGGCATGAAGACAACATTAGTGGAAAAATGTGATTCTAAGTGGAATTAAAAGGCAACATTTTCAGATTTATATGTTTTTACTCATTTTAAAACATTAAAAACGATGACAAGGGACTACATTTTTTTGAAAATTTCATAAAAGTAAATAAATTTCTTTTTGTTTTGAAAGTGATATTTGAAACAGTGTATTTTAAATAACAATAGAAGCAGTCGATATCTTAGCACTAAAACATGGCTGATCTTAGAAACATGGCCACTAACTCTAGGTTATAATGCAGAAGTGAAGTTACAACATGAAATAATAGAGGGAAATAGAGGAGGGGCTCATTTGCAATAAAGTCAATATCTTTGTCTGTTGCTTATTTCACAAGGCAGATATCAATAAAAACCAATTTTTCATAAGTGAGACACTTGCTCAGAGACTCAAATTTGTGTCAGTAATATTTTTTTAATTGAATTTTTCTCAAGCAAGGCAGTAAAGACACAAAACATTACAGTGTGCAAAAGAATTAGAAAATAGAAACATTATTAAGAAATGAGAACAATAGAAGAGTCATCAGGAAGACAGTAGATAATGATTGACATTGCATTAAAATTTTTGAAGAACAAAGTTGGCTGGAAAGATCGGAGTCAAATGAGTGTTTCACAAGTGAGAGGTTCAAGAAAAGAAACTATTAGCATAGAACTTACAAATACATTTAGCAAATTCAAGTGTAAATTGATGAGATTTGGTTGACAGTCTAATAATGTGCTTAAATGCATAATGTCTTGCAAAAAGCTTATCTGAATAATTACCATGAAAGTATTTATAGAAAAGTCATAGGGAAGCAACTTTATAGCAGTTGAAAAAGATGCTAGGTCAAGGCCAATAATATTGCTAGTTCTATGGATTTTTTTAAGAATTTCTAAATATGCTGCAGAAGCACTGGATCCAATATGACAGCAATATTCAAAGCATGTAAGACTTATAGAAATGTAAGAGAAATTCTGGAGACAAATTTGTCTAGCATAACACAATGAACCAACTTTCTTAGCAAGCAGACCTAGCAGTAGTGCCAATATAGTTTTTTCACCATGTTAGCCTGAAAAGGCACAGTAGGTCACTCTCCTGAAGATTAGCATCAGCCATGCTATTGGAAAGCAGAAAGAGTCTCTCGGATGATTAATAGAGAACATTTTTGTTTTGGAGGCTTTAAAATTAACAAGCCATTCTTTGCCCCATTTTGGAGATCAGCTTCCAATTTACAAATATTTTGAGTATCACTTTTATGCAAAAATGACTGATTGCAGTCAATATGGAGTATGAAATTGTTGTCTTAAGCTTAGATGCCTTTGATAAATTGAAGCTGACCATGTTTTTAGTGGAACAAAAAGCTAAAAAGAATTCTTCAAAAAAACATGTTGCTCATTCTTGACAGAACCCATGGTGGCAGCAGTGATAATGATAACAAAAATGGACACAGTTCATGTGAATTTTTGCTTTGAAGTTAGTAATAATACAAAGACCAAGAGAAAATTGAAAAGGACAACCAACTGTTTCCTATTAACAGAAATAAGATTGTTTTCACTCTTACTTCATTACACAAGAATATACAAGCAATATTAAAAAATTCTGTTCCTACAATCAGTTTTAAACATTCTTTTTTACAGGAAAAACTTTTTGTTGAATGTGGTCCTAAATCTCTAGTAAATTTTATACTTTTCATATTTTTGTCTATTCAGTTTTTGTGCCCAAAGAAAAAAGTACTTTTATGTATAATTTGCATAAAACAGAAATGTTTGCTAAAGTTAACTTTGTTTATGATTGAGACATTCTTTTCAAATTTTTATGTGTAGTTAGTAAATTTTAAAACAATGAAAAATAGTTCCAATGTATTAAAATTTTTGAAGAACAAAGTTGGCTGGAAAGATCGGAGTCAAATGAGTGTTTCACAAGTGAGAGGTTCAAGAAAAGAAACTATTAGCATAGAACTTACAAATACATTTAGCAAATTCAAGTGTAAATTGATGAGATTTGGTTGACAGTCTAATAATGGTTGACAGTCTAATTATGTATTAAGAAAGCCATTTCAGTCGTTGGGCTGAACAGACTTTATGAAATCACAAATGGGTTCATGGGACTGAAAATGGAAATAGAAAATGGTTTTAAATGGTTATTTTTAAGTTTGATTCTGTCACAACAAATTATAGAAACAATCATCTAATTTAATAAAAACAACCTTTTCCATTTATTCTATCTGTGAAAACATAAATTACAAATAAGATATATATGATAATTTCAAAGTATATTCAATTACCTAAATCAATAAACTTTATTTTTTTATTTTGCACATATTAAATAATATCTTAAGTTTTAGCATCCTTCTTAATTCCGTTTACATGTAAGCTTAAAGTAAGGCTTTGGATTTATTGATAAAATCCCAGAGACTACATAACTTACTGCCATTAGAACAATTTATAATTGTGCATGAGGCTACCACAAGGCATCAAGGAGTTTACTTTCTTTTGAAGAATAGCATGAAGTTGTTGTATATTTATTTTTTCCACATGAGTTCTTCTCTGGCTGAAAGATTTAAGTATAGCTTACCTTGTGATGATGCAGCTTATTTTTGAAGCTATTATTTAAATGCATCACTAGATTTGTATCTAAATTGTGATTTGGGATTACAGATTTGAGAGGAATCTTGTTAATGCTTGCAGTAATCTGGTTGTTTGTGTACTTGTGAAGTCTCGGCATCAAACTTGTTTTATATAATAATAATATAAAATATTATTACACCAAACAATTCAACGAAATATTTCTTTTTTCTATGGATAGATAAAACATAAATCAGAATAATACTGTAAAAATGATGGGATTATTTACATATGTGTGCACTGATTAATGCCTCTTTCTGCCACTTCTGTTTAGGATCAGAGTGTAGTCTTTGTGCACTTTGTGGAAAGCATTTTAATGCCATGTAATTTCAGAAAATAGATAAGTTCTCTTCATATCACTTCATAAAGAATAGTTTCTTGTTGTTGACTATAAAATTTTGAATTCAGAACTGTCTTACTCCTAGACTAACTACCATCCAAGGCTAGACAGCCATGTCTACTCTACTATTTAATTCAAAGGTATTAATCCATCTCTTTCCTTCAGTTATGGGTTAAATAACAGGACAGATTGGGTTTTATAGTCTTTTATAACCAGTCTATGGCAGAAAGTAATGGCAACCTACTGCTGGATAACCTTCTGCCCAGTCAGTCATGTCACTTTTGAGACATGATTGCTCAAGCATGTATTACGTATGGCACTTAACTGACTGAATGCAAAATAAAGATTTTATGGCATCTTCTAACTGGGCAGAAGATTTTTCCACAGTAGGTTGCCATTACTTTCTGCAATATACTGGTTGCCAACCAAAGTTATAGAACCCAATCTGTCCTGCCATTTAACCCATAGCTGAAAGGAGAAGCGTCAGATTAATACCTTTCCCAATGGTATTTGCATGTAAGTGGAGACAAGGAATTCAACTGGAATTCAAACTCGGCTCACCAATTTCTCATTCCAAGTCAATATCCATTGCACCACAACACACATCCACTCTATAGGTGCTGGTGATGTTATTGTTAAGGAAAATATAATTGTTGATCTGGAATTGAATTCTATTTAATTTGCATTACTGTCTTGAGGATAGGAAAAATCAGCTTTCTACATTTTGTCTCATAAAATGTCATCTCATTGTAATGACTACAAAAGACTTTGCCATTGTTTTTTACAATATAAGAATAACGTTCTAGGTGCCTATTTTGGTTCAATTACAAAAAATAGTCCACTGAAATCTTCTTTACTTATTTGTACCTTATCCTTTATTTCTCTTTCACTCTTCTTTCATTATGTCAGTTTGGATTAATAAAACTTACTGTAATAAAATATTTTTTAAAAATCATAAATTCTGCAAGTTTATGAATAATTTGGGGTTTCTGTGTTCTCTAATTCCCCACTTAATAAATTACAATGTTAGTTAAACATGGCATGGTAGCTGAATCAACTGTCCGAATATGTTATTCAGATTGAACATTAAAAGAAATTAACTTAACTAGTGGTGAAACTAATTGTTTTTTGTTTTTTATTTGGAAGATTTTACCAGAGGTATGGCTCTGCCATTTTTTATTTTTCTCTGAACTGGTCTTTCAAGTTATTTTTTTCTCTCTTTCTATCTTTGTCTCCTTCCAGAAATGCTTACTCCATGTAATCTTTCTTTTAATAATTTTAATTTTTTAATTTTTGTTATTTTTATTTTTGCTTTCTAAATGCTGTTCTCTTTGGTACTTCAGAGAAAATATTTTCTAAAAATTTTCTTGTTTGAAATTGCTTATTTCTTATATTATTTTTTTCTTTCTTTTTTAATTCTGCTACTGTACTAGTTGGTTATTCATGCTTCCTTCTTGGGATTGACCCGTGTCCTCCTACCTTCCTGTTTAATATATCAGAATGTTAGCTTAGCATCACATGCTCAAAAATCTCTGTCGATAACCAATACAACTGTCAAAATAAGTTTTCCAGATTGAACATTCAAAAAAATTAACTTAACTTGTGGTGAAACCAAATGGATTCTTTTCTGAAGATTTTTTCAGAGGTATGGCTCAACAGTTTTATTCTTTGTTGAAACTATAGTAGAAACCTGTCTGTGTCTCTTTCACTAACATACGCGGTATCCGCACTAACTTTTATAGCGTAGAATCATTCCTCCAAACTAACTCACCTGATATCTTAGCCCTATGTGAAACTAACCTCGACCAGTCTATCCCCTCCTCTGAGTTCTATGTTCCTGGTTACTTTCCCCTCTTCAGGAAGGAATCCAACGTCCATATGCATGGGCTTGGTGTATATGTCAGCGAACACCTCCCCCTAGCTAGAGTAACATCTCTTGAATCCCTGGACCAGTCTTTCATGTGTTTCTGTCTCTCACTTCTAAGCTCTGTTAGCTATCTCTTCTGCCTCTTCTGCTCCCCCTCCTCCTCTGACTGTTCAGTACTTGACAGCATCTTTGACAATATTGACAAGGCCATTTCTTCTCACCCATCTGCCCATATTTTCATGTTTGGTGACTTTAACGCCCACCAAACTAAATGGCTGGAAAACTCTATAAGTGACCCTGCTGGTGTCCACACCATCAATTTTTCAATCTCCCAATCCATTACGCAAGTGGTGGACTTCCCCACGCATTTCTCCAATAGCCCTCCAATAATGAAAGGGACTTGCTTCTAGACCTCTGCTTCACTTCCACCCCAAATTCTTGCACGACCAGACAGCTCTGCCCTCTTGGAAATTCTGACCACGCTGTAGTTTCTGTCAACATCTCGTTCCACTCCACTCTATAGTAGAAACCTGTCTGTTTCAAGAAACCCAGACCAACAGAATATCCTACTGCTATCAAAGAGCAGACTGGGAATCGTTCCGTGACTTCCTCTGCGATGTCCCTTGGAACAATGTTTTTAGACTTCCCATCGAAGACTGTGCATCAGAGGTCTCCTCCTGGGTTAAGGCTGGCATCAATGCTTTCATCCCTGCCAGGAAATTTCAGCTTAAATCCCATTCATCTCCCTGGTTATGGCCGCCATTGCCCACCGGAATCACTTCTTCCGGGTTTATCGTAGCCACGCGTCGGACCAAAACAGACGCCTCTTCGCCTCAGCTCGTAATAAGTGTAAAAAGATACTTAACGAAGCTAAGATGCTGTTTGCCACCAGAATGAAGCAGCACATAGCATCCTCTAAGTTTGGTACCAAAGAATACTGGCGCCTCTGTAAAAGCGTGCTTAACAAGAGTAAGTCCTCAATACCCCCACTCATCAACGAGTTTGAGGTCCTCACCTCCTCCGCGGACAAGGCTGAATGCTTTGCCCGTAGATTCTTGACCAATTCCAGTTTGGATTCGTCTGGAATCCATACACCCAATTTCCCATCTAGAACTTAGGCCCAATTGAATGACGTCCACATCACGTCTTTGCTGATTTTTAGCATAATCTCGAAACTGGACCTTCACAAAGCGAGTGGTGGGGGTGGAATCCCAATCATAGTCTTGAGGAATTGTGCCCCTGAACTCTCCTCTATCCTTTCTAAGCTCTACAACCTCTGCCTATCTTCCTCCTGTTTCTCTGCCTGTTGGAAGTCTTCTTCTGTGGTTCCAATATTTAAGAACACTGGTGAACCCTCAGACCCTGCAAATTACTGCCCTATCAGCCTTCTTCCGATCTTCGGTAAAGTGTTCGAAGCCATTATCAATGCCGAGGTCATTCAGCTTCTCACAGCCCACAGGCTCCTGTCGGACAAACAGTATGGCTTCCGCTTCACCAGGTCTACTGCAGATATGCTAACGACCATCACCGAGTATATATACCAGGCTCTCGACAAGAATGGTGAAGCCCGAACCGTTGACTTGGTTATCTCTAAAGCATTCAACAGAGTATGGCATGCCAGCCTTCTACGGAAACTGCGAAGCTATGGCATAACTGGACTTTTGTTGGACTTAATCCAGTCATTCCTCTCTAACCGCACACTGAAGGTGGTATTAAATGGACATGTCTCCCAGAACTAGCCTACAAACGCGGGTGTCCCCCAAGGCTCTATCCTAGGTCCTACGCTCTTTCTAATCTATATCAATGATCTACCCGATGCCATAAGATCACAAGTAGGCATGTACACCCATGATACCACAGTTTACTCTCATCTTGATAAAAAATCTGGTGTTGGTGACAAGGCGAACCTCGCTGCCGAGCTAGAAAAGGACCTCCAATCCGTGGTGGATTGGGGTAAGAAATGGCTCGTAAAATTCAATTCTTCCAAAACAAAGCTGCTGTCAATTAACCACCACAGACAACCAAACCTCCCTCCCATTAGCATGGAACAGGCTTGCCTCCCAGAGAGTAAAACATTATGCCTGCTTGGCCTCTCAGTGGACCTAAAGTGGAATGACTACGTCGAATCTATTGCTAAATCCACTGCTATGAAAGTTGGCTCTCTGTGCAGAGCCCAGAAATTCTTTCTGTCTAAATCTATCCTGCACTTATATAAATCTACCATCTGCCTGTGTGTATTGAGTACTGCTGCCACATCTGGTTGGGTGCCCCTGCTATTCTCCTTGGGGTTCTTGACAAAATACAGCAAAGAATCTGTAATGTGACTGATACTGACTTGGCTGACCGCCTGCAGTCACTCTCTCACCGGCGTGACGTGGCTTCCCTGTGCCTCTTCTATAAATATTTTCATGGCTTCTGCTCTGATGAACTTAAATCACTGGTGCCCCCTAGATGTGAATTTGCACGAGATACTAGATTGGCAACTAGGTCCCACCCTTTTTCAGTGAAACCGATGAAATATAACCGCAATTTCTACTCCAACAGCTTCTTTCCTCACACTTCTTGCCTGTGGAATTCCCTACCGCATGCTTGCTTCCCCGATGGCTACAACCTCCAGGAGTTTAAATGTAGGGTCAATAGACACACTAACTCACAACCACTCTCTCCAACTCTCTCCCTATGTACATCCTAACTCGTCTATCACCCTCCTTCTGACATTTCCTATACCCAATTGCTCTATGTAACCCCCTGCGCTATAGTGGCAGTGGAATGCCTTGCTTGGGATGACACAATTAAAAAAAAAGAAGATATTTGAGTTTTAACAAAGTTGAAACTTAGTAACTTTTTTTAATAGAATTATATAGGGTTTCTTAATACCTGATCCATACTCCTTTCACTTCTCTTGAACAGGAGTAGAGGCTTATCTCTTTACTATTGAAATAGTTGAATGTAACCACCACTTCTACTATAAAAGTTTCTTTCTTTGCATCACCCACCTGTGGAGCTCTTACATGACATGACTGATATATATATATATAGAGAGAGAGAGAGAGAGACAGACAGACAGACAGACAGAGAGAATTAGATATATTTTAATAAAATTTAAACCAAACAAGACAGTAAAGTCACTAAGACACAAGGGATTACTGGGTGTGAAAGAATTCAAAAACATTATTAAGGAGCAAGAACAGTAGAAGAATAATCAGGAAAACAGTAGATAACAAATCACATTGCATGTAAATTTTTGAGGATAAAATTTGGCCCAAATGCATGGAGCCAACAGAAATTTTCACAAGTGAGAAAAGAAACTATTAGCATAGAACTTATAGATATGTCTAGTTGATTCAACTTAAATTTGAGACCTTATTGCCAATCTAGTACTGAACTTAAATTTATGAAGTCTATGTATTATTTATGATGTGGGGGGATTGCATCTTATTACATTGAGCACTTTTTTATTCACATAACTGTTTTTTTTTAAACAGCAAGTATTTTACTTGCTGCTTCTGTTGCATGACAAATTTATATTTGGTATCTATGCACAACCATTTACTTCTGTCTCAATACTAAGTCTGATCAGTTAGCCAAGGTAAAATTGTCAGCTCTTCTCAAAGACAACCTACAGTCTTTGGCTAACCAGGGCAAAGAATGACTTGTTAATTTTAATACCTCTAAAACAAAACTACTTTCTATTATTCATCTGAGAGACCACATTCTCCCTTTCATCAGCATGGCTGATGCTAACCTCCAGGAGAATTACTTGTTGAACCTTCTCTGGTTAACATTCTTGGCTCAAATGAAATGAAAAGACTAACATTGAATCTATTGCTAGGTCTGATGCTATGGAATTCGGTTCACTGTGTCAGGCAAGATAATCTTTATCTCCAGAATCTATCTTACATATCTATAAATTTATCATTTGCCCATCTTTAGAATATTGCTGCCATATATGGTCCAGTGCTTCTGTTATCTATTTAAAGATTCTTAATAAAATCCAAAGTAGAATCAATAATTTTATTGGTCCTGGCTTCAGTTACTTTCCCACCACCATAAAGTTGCTTTCTGCTGACCTGTCAATAAATACTTTCATGGAAATTGTTCAGATAAGTTCTTCTCTGTGGTACCTAGACTCTTTGAATCTTAGCACAGTACTAGACTGTATCCATAAATTCTATGCTAACAGTTTATTTTCTCAAACTTCTTACTTGTGGAACTTCATTATGTCTCTGTGCTTTCCAGTCAACTTAAATTTGCAAAAATTTCAATGCAATGTCAATTGCTATCTGCTGTCTACCTGATTACTCTGCCTCTGTTCTTGTTCCTTAGCAATGTTCTTGTTTCTGACTTTACCGAACCCAGTAACTCAATGGCTTTACAACCTTGCTTGGGATGAACTTAGTTAAATATATATATATATATATATATATATATATATATATATATATATCACACTTTGCTTAAGTCACAACACTCATTGGTTTTATAACTTTTGGTTAAAAAATGTACTGTACATACTGTTTAATACATGACTTATGGCACTTAAACACTAACAGCATTTTTTTTTAATTGTAATGTGATACCATTTCTAAAATTTGACTCAACCTACTATGATGGTGACTTAAGAAAGTTGAAAATTTGGACCATATTATTTTTATTTCAAAAATGAACTTTAAAAGAATTTCCTCCTTTTTTGAAAAGTATTATAGATAACTTGGAAAAGACGGTCATTAAAACTGATTGACATAAGTGTCTGACATATATATATATATATATATATATAAGCAGAATATGTCAACTAAGAGATAAAGGGAAATTACAGAAAGAAACCCTGTTTATGCAAAATATTTTTCAAACTAGTAATTTAAATTCAAACATAAATGCAATTAGAGCTCTCCTTACAGACTTTAGCAAATAAATAATATCATGAAAAACAGAAATAAATATTTGTGGAATAAAGATCTACATATATTACAAACACTGGATTTATAATGTCTGTAAAATTTTGATGTGAGGCTTTGCAAATAATCACTTAATCAATATGATAGAGATATCTGTTCATCACATTATCGCAAAAGTGACACTCCATTTCATGTCAGTGATCATCCACACATGATTTAAATCTTATTTTTCTACTGAACTGGTAAGAATCAACAAAAATACTTGCATAGTTTTATGGTTGCAGTATTTCAATCATCTGTAAACTCCAAACAAGAAATTATGGCAAACAAATTTAGCAGAATAATGATATTGTAAATGCACAAAGTAGCTGTTCCAAAAACTATTGACTGACAGATGTTAGCCTCCATTTCAGAAACTTAATTTATGATTCATTTTAGCAATAAACCATCTTGTATGTTTCTTAGAATATTTGCAACATAGAAAAACTGCAATTATTAATCATTAACAAGAATTGCAGGTCAATGTATTATCATTATATTAAAATAAATGTCTACAGAAAACACATTGGTATTTTGAAGGAACTCTTTCTAGCAGGATATTTAATAATTGATATTTTTGTGTACCGCTCAATTTTTAGAAAAGACACAATTTTCCTGAAACGATGCTACATTTTTTCACATTTATTTCTGATTAAAATTTTATTTTTAAAAAATCCATAAATTTAATCTTAAATTAATAATACTTAAATTGATTAAAAATTACAATGAAAAAGAAATGAAAATCAGCTTGCTGTAATCCTCTAAAGTTGTTCAATTAATATTTACATTCCAGAGCTCAGTGGATTAAGAATGCCAAATCTAATATGTTCAGTATACAGAACCCACTTGTCATAAAATATAATATATATTGTCATAAAAAAGAGATCCTAAATATTTTCATATGAACATGTCTATTTAAACTTTGCTTTATCAAGTAGGTCACATTTTTCTACTGAGATTAAATATGCCTAAGAAGAATTAAATATATTGTTTTTTTAACCATGAGAGTAACTGAAGGAAGTAATAATTGACTTCAAAGGGCTGTACCCATTTTTTGTTACCCAGAGTTTAGGCCTCAAGATACAGATGTCCATTTCAATTTCATTCAGGTTGTGTGTGTTTGTATATTTGCATGTGGACAGGTATCTTTTAATTTAATCACAGAACTGAAATTATTTCTGAAAGATAGTTCAATTTATTACTGAATAATTTCCAAAAAGTAAAATAAAGTCTTATAATTATTTTATTTTGGGGTTTAAAAATATTAATGATTAATTCCTCGTTAAAAAGCCAGGAAATTAGTTGCATCATTCTTACCTGTCATTCTACTTGTCCAATTTTTTTTTTCTGTAAATGAGACAAATGTGCTACAAGACATTAAATAGTCACTGAAAAGCATCTACAAAAATGTCTGCACTTGTCTTAAAGCCCAATAACCCCTAAAAAGTACCAATAAATAGATATGAATATGTTAATGTGTGCCCATGTGTTAGAAATGGCACCAACACATGTAAGTTTTTTATGCACAGTACAAACATATGTAAAATTTACATACAGACAGTGTGTGCTGGACAGAAAATTAGCTCTTCTTTTACAATAGATTCAATAAGCAGATATATTTTAAGCTTAGAAAGCAAAAAGAAGCAAACTTATCTTGAAAATGATAAGTATGAAAACAATTTAAGTTATTTTTAAAAATTATTTGATAATTTTCATTAATATCAGACAAACTATGACAGGAAAACATAAGTGGAAAATGTGAGACAAAGTAATAATCAGGCAGGGTGTCCTGACATTTCCAGTGGCCAATAAACCCCTTTTACCTATAGAGATGTAATACTGCAAAAGTAACAACTGGTCTTGAATTATGCTTGTTCAAAACAACAGCTATTTTAATAAGCCCAAACCTTTGCACCAAGGTCAGCCTTCTGCATCAAGTCTTGCCAAATGGAATGAATGCCAACACAAGATTAAATTAACTGTCAATGCCAGACAGCTCTTTGGCCTCAGCCTAATACTCAGGAATTCTTTTCTAACTATTGAAGTTGAATAAAGAGAGACTTAAGTGAAAGAGTGGTCAGTTCAATATAGACTTAAATAGAGGGTTCAACAGCATGCCTAAATGTTGAAGAGCCAAAGGTTACTTAAAGCTGGAATGGTTTGGGTGATGTGAGCAAAAGAGTTGGCAACTTTAGGTTCTCGTACAAATTACAGTTCCAGCTGCTCTTTGATTGCAGACAGATATGTTTACACCTGCCCCAGACAATTCTTTTTGGATTCTAGAATGCATGTGTTTCCAAAGAGATAATTAGGGTGCAAGGAAACTGATGACTTAAAACTTTATTCAGAAAATTTCTTTAGAATCTTATTTTAAATTTTCAATTGCATTTTTTTGTTTCTGATGTTCTGATTTCTCCTTCCTCTTTTGTCCTACACTTTATTTATTCATCTACATTGCTTTTAATTATCAAACATTAAACTTCTCACTTCAGCAACTCCCCATTGTGAATACTGTACATCAGAACTAAGTCATAATTTAATTATTTTTTACTATAAGAGCTTTTTTAAACAGATTAATAGGAGACATATCATCTACCTGAATTCCTTTTATGTCTACTGAATGGAAGTAGAAATTCAACCCTTGTTCCCTGTTCCATACAAAATGATCTAGAAGAGTGGCCATTCAGGATAACTTTCATGTCATGACTTTATAAAGAAAACTAAATCAGTTCAAAAATATGTCTACAGACACTATCACTTTTCAGTTTGTGGTAATGAATTGTATGCCAGACACTGTAAAAATTAATTTCTGGGTCTTTTCATACTAATGTGAGTGTCCCCAAAGACTCCCTCCTTGGTTCTAAAGTGTTTTTAATTTTCATTTATTGACCTTTCTGATTACATCAGATCACAACCATTTACTCCTGCTATGATAGTAAGGCTTATCAGTCTGACAAGGTCAAAATGGCATCTGATGTCCCAAATGATCTCATGACTGTCGTTAACTGGGGCAAAAGATGGCATGTCAATTTTAATGCCTCCAAAACTAAACTTCTCTCTCTTAAGAATTTGAGAGACCCCTCTCTGCCTTTTATCAGTATGGTTGATGCTAACCTCCAAGAAAATGACTCATTGTACCTTTTCATGCTAATATTCTCAGATGATATGAAGTGGAAAAATTATATTGAATTCATTGCTAGATCAGCTGCTAAGAAAGTCAGTTCATTGTGATGGACAAGACAATTTGTCTCTCTGGAATCTATCTTACATATCTATGTTTACCATTCATTTATGCTTAGAATATTGCTGCCACATATGGTCTGGTGCCCCTGCTATTTAGCTTGAGCTCCTTGATAAGATCTAAGGAATAATCAACAACATTATTGATCTGAATCTGGTGGCCTGGCTTCAGTCACTTACCCACTGCTGTAAGATTGTTTCTCTGTACCTTTTTTTTTATAAATATTTACATAATAATTGTTCAGTTGAGCTATTTGCATTGGTACCTAGACATTATGATACTAGACTGGCATTGAGATCTCATCAATTTATAGTTGAGCTGGCTAGATGTAGCCATAAGTTCTATGTTAACAGTTTATTTTTCTGCACTTCTTGCTTATAGAAATCCTTCCTGACTTCATGCTTTCCAGCCAACCTTAATCTGAAAAATTTAAATGCAATGTCACTCGCTATCTACTATCCTTTTGATTATTTTTCTTTTTCTGCTCACTGTTAATATTTCCATTACTAATTCTTCCACACCCTATAAACCCTCACATTTTAATTAATTTACTACCTTTCTTGGCAGTGATACTGATTAAAAAAATCACTTGAAAGTAGAATGTAGGTTGTTACTTTTAGAATAGAAGAATAATATAGATGAGTGAAAATGTTGAAAATATCTTCAAAGTAATGATAACAATATGATGATTTCTGTTGATAAGGATTTCTACAAGATTGCCCCACAAGACTAATTTAAATTATGGCTCTTTTGAAAGTCATGTGCCTTTTTGTAAAGAAAAGTTGAATTAGTTCCATTTATCTATCAAAAATTTGATTGCCATAATTTTTAGTACCATATCCCTTTGGGACATAGACAATCATGGCTTTCTACAGATTTATTTTCTTTATTTATAAATTGTTATGATTCTTGGGGAAAAAGAGACTGGTAGGTTTCTAAGTTTCTCCATGGTTCTGATTCCAAAGTTGTCTATCTCCTAGACTGGCCACTCTGCAAGACAAGAGTACCCAGTCTACTCTGCTATTTAACTCAGTCCTGAAAGGCATTAGTGTGAAAGTGAATGCCACAAACTGAACCAGAATTTTAAATCAGATCACCAGTAACTGTGACAATACAGCATCTGCATTTGTTATTAATTAGCTACACCAAAACTCAATAGCAATTTTTTAAATTTCTCTTGAAAAAATCTAGAAGTCTGAATAAAAAGAATATTTAAAAACTGAATTAAAATCTTTCACAAACCTATTATATGCATGTGACCCCTACTGTTTACATGTGACTTTTATATATGTTTGTGTTGTACATGTGTGACAGAGTAATAATAATACCATGATAATTTATATTTATAAGGGCTTCAACAAGATTAATGTAAATTATGGCCCTTTGCAAAGCCATATATCTTTTTAGAGAATAAAAGAAAAGTTCATTAAAAATTGTGAAGAAATCAAAATTGCTGTAAATATATTAAATTTCATGATGTTAAATTATAGCAAGTTGAAGTTGAAGTAGAAAAATTATACCTAATTTTAATTTTCTTCTTGGTTCATCTTCTTATGCTTGGCTCAACTTAATCAGGTGACTAGATAACATGTTTTCAATTATTTCTTTTGATTTTAATTACTTTACATCCCAACTATTTTGATTGTCATCAGTTTACAGCTATCAGAAAAGAGTGCAGAATAAGTTTCAAATGAGACTTTTAAAGAGATCCAATTTCAAGCTTCACCAGGAGCTTTATTTTCTTTATTTCTAATCTTTGCTGTTTACTGACAGGTGTAGACTGACAGTCAGAATAGTTGGGCTACAAATTAAAATGAAAGAAGTAGGTTTCAATAATTACAAATGATTATCAATGCTTATCTAATAAAAGGTAAAAATAAAAATCATAATGACACTTTTTCTGTGGATCAAAGTTGAGCAACTTTTTAATATTAATCTTAATTCATACATTATGTAATTGATTGATATAAAAATATATTGTATTAGTGCAGTTTATGGTAATGCTTGCTGAAAAAAATGTTTATTTTCATTTTTGGCAAATTCACTAAGGTAAATTGCTTGAGAAACCATTTAATGTTTAAGATTTATCTTAAACATCAAATACAAAAAAAATAATCAACTTTCACATCTACTTAAGTTATTTGATAATATTAGAAATTCCTAGTTTTAATAAACAGCACAGATATTTTTCTTCATTACTGATTTATTGAAATATATATCATGTATTATTGTGGCTATAATCAGTAGAACTTTGAAAGTGAGGGGTCACTTAGGGGCCAAGATTTTTATGAGGAGGAGAGGGTAAACTTTAAAGAAAGACATTAATTAGAAATATTTCTGATTAATGTCTTTCTTTTAATATGAAAATATGACTATTAAGTCTCTTTCTCTCTTTAACAACATGTCTGTTTCTGTCTATCTGGTTGTTTTATTTTGTTTGATTTTCTTTCAAACAGGTATCTGTATGTGTCCTTAAAAAGCTAAATGAAAAAAAAAGCATAGAGGGAAAAGTACTGAAGATCAAATCTTATGAAAACTAGAAACTGATCAGTTTCATAAATTTTTGAAGCTTATAAAAGTGGGGAGGGGGCAACCTGGGAAGCCAGCAAAAATTTATGTGGGGTTTGGCCCCCTATGTCCTCCCCTCTGTAGAATTGCCACTGGCTATAATCTACATTAAAATCTTCATCACTCATTGAATAGAGGTTGCTACAAAATAAAATTGATATACAGTGACAAAATAATTGATGAATATCAATTGGCATTTATATTGAAACAAGGTGTTAGTTTAGTTTGTGTTGATTAGTGATTATTAAGTGACATTTAGAACAATTTAATATATTACAAGTAAATACAGCTATAATCAGAGGCTGTAGGATTGAATTATATGGAAAAGTTAGATCAGGAAAAATTAAGGTTTTGTTTAAAAACATGAAAGGAACTATAAATTACAATCCTTGTTATGATCTTCTTCTTCTTCGATGTGCCCTGTCCCTTCAGGACGTAGGCGATCATGGCTTTCCACATTTCTCTATCCCTGGTGGCTCTGAGCATGCCTTCTCCTGTTACACTGTGCAATCCTTGTTCTGTCATCCACCTGATTAGGTCCTTCAATTATGTTATCCATTGCTTTTGCCTGTCTCTTTTTCCCTCTATCCTGGCCTGTTAGTACCAGGCCCTCCTTCCTAATTGAGTGTCCCAGGAACTTCAGCTGTCTTTTCCTGATGCTCAATATTAATTTCCTTTTTGTTTCCATCATTTCCAAGACCTCATCATTGCTCGATCCATGATATTTGCAGTATCCTTCTGTAGAACCACATTTCAGTTGCTTCAAGTTTTTCCTTCATCTTAATGGTATTGTCCAGCATTCACTGCCATATTGAAGGATGGACAACATGTAGCAATCCAGTACTCTCTTCCTAGTTTCTAGCAAAATTCTACTGCTTCTTAATACCTTACTCAACTTCTGGAATGCTTCCTTCGCCATGTCAATTCACCTTCGAATCTCTGTGTTGCACTTTCCGTCTTCTGTTATAATGCTTCCCAGGTATTTAAATTTTTGTACCTGCTTGATTCTGGTATCCCCAACCTGTATTTGGCATTTTGGGCTGCCCTTTTTACTGATGACCATGCATCCAGTTTTTGTGCAGTTTATTTCTAGTCCTTTCTTGTTACTTTCTTCTGTTACTTTCTGTAAGAGGTCTTTTATGATAAATAGAATTACGATAGAAATAAAAAATATCATGAAGCATAAACGTAGAAATTAGCTTCCTACTCAATATCTAAATAAATATTTAAAACAAAAACGTCCCATAAAAACAAAAATTATTTGTGTACAGGGCTAAAATACCATATTTCAAACATATGTACTGTAATGGAGGCGCTAGAGGGTGTCGTCAGTGATGTCATCGCGAGGATCACTAGGGGGTTTCAGGTCTTTCAACATCATACCCACTTCACCATGCCGACCTGGGGCAGTGAGGTGGGTATGATGTTGAAAAACATACTGAAGTGAAATTCTAGAAATTAGCAAAAGTTTGTTATATGTGCAAAATGGATAAATTTGGCACTAGTTATATTACAATCAAAATTTGGCACTAGTTATATTACAATTAAAAACTAAATCATGCCAGTCAATTTAATCTATATTTTTGAAAACAATTTTTCACTATTTTATATTTATATGTGAGCTGGTACATTTATAGGGAGTCTCAATAAAAATAAAATAAATAGGCAAAAAAGAATTAAAATTAAAATAATGTATTTACTTTCCTTTAACCCCCCCCCATCTCTCTCTCTCTCTCTCTCTCTCTATATATATATATATATATATATATATATATATATACCTTTCAACTAATGAAAAATGAAAAAGTGGGAGAAGAAGAAAACAGTTAACCTGGTTGAAAAACAGCAGCAGTTTATTGGACTAGAGCCTAGCCATTTATGAGTAAATATCTACCAAAATAAAACAGGTTCCACAACTTCTACTACATATAAAAAATTGAAAAAGAAAAGGTCACTAGAAAATAAAATAATTTTGGCCACTCAAAAGAATTAACACAAAGGGACTTGTGATGTTAGCCAAAACCTAGCTTGATGTCTAGGAAGATATAAAGAGATAGTCAATAGGCAGAAGAACAGAAGGGACCACCAGAGAAACCAGTCATGCATGTTACCTGAAGAAGTTAATAGGTCATCTGCTTTAGACATTTTTCATTATTTTTAGGGTAAAAAAATAAAACAGTAGATTGACACCACATCTATTTCTTAGATGACAATTACTACTAAGGTCTGACTTTTATACTTAACTACTAAGCTGATGTGCATGGTGGTCCAGTGGATATCAGCTTGGAACAAGAAATCGAAGAGCCGAGTTCAAATTCCAGTTGAATTCATTGCATTCACTTACGCGCAAATACCCTTGGGAAAGGTATTAATCTGTCTCTTCCTTCCAGTTATGGGTTAAATAACAGGACAGATTGGGTTCTATAGCCTTGGCTGGCAACCAGTCTACCGCAGAAAGCAATGGCAACCTACTGTGGGATAATCTTCTGCCCAGTCAGTCATGTCTTTTTCGAGACATGATCGCCCAAGCGTGTTTCACGTATGGCACTTAACTGACTGACTGACTAAGCTGAAACAGACTTTCTTTCAACTGCTACCAAGATCTGATTTTTAAACAAACTTTTGCCTCACTTCGATCTAATCAAATAAATAAATATGTATTATATGTTTATACCTTATAGACAGTTCCTTTTATGATCAAATTTTTCAGCACCTATCCACACATTCAAATAGAGTGTAGTTTATGCAACCATGTCTTTCTAAGTTGATTAGGGTAATACTTTATCAAGCTGTATGAAAACTATTTTCTTACTTTTATATGTAACTCATTCATCTATTGTGCTAATCTGAAAATATAATACCAATGATAATACCCATTTCAACATGTTTTAAAGAAGACATATGATGGTTTTGTAGATATGTTTAAAAGGTTCACTAGTCTAATAAAAGCAGACAGAACAATAATCTCTAAATATATCTGAGATGATTTAAAACAATTTTTATGCAAGATACAATCTGGTTTTAATAGTAAAGTTTCTATTCTTAAAATTAATACATTTTCAATTTCCTTCTCACAATTGTTTCATGGAGCCAGTTGGTTCACATGTCTGAGTTAGTGGACAGCTGTTAAAAATGCTTTTCAAATGGTATTCTTATCACACATTTATTTTGTATTGTGAGGCTAGGACACTGTAATGTGCAGTATCTTTAAATATCGATCACTTTCAATTAAAAAATAAATCGATTGTTTACACTTAATTTAAGCATTTTATGACTTTTGTTAAAAGGAAAATAATGAAAATGTTGTAAAGACAGATGAAATTCCTATTCTTAAAAGAACAGAAAACTTTTTTATGACTAGAAAAACTATCTATACTCTTGAGAGTATGTAAACAATAAATAATGACAGTATAAACAATTCAACACAGAATATGTGACATGATCTTGTTGTTTATTAATTTGTTTCAATAAAAGATACAAAATACTTAGTACTTGCATTATGCACCAATGAGAGAAACTTGTCTGTCTTGAACATTCTTTTTGTAGCAAAAAAAATTAATAGTTATTCATGATTTTAGTTATATATACATACATATATAGATGTATGTGAATATGTGTGTATATTAATACACACATATACAAATATAGATGAGTATGTGTGTATATATAAATACACATATATATGTAGATGTACATGTGTATATGCATGTGAGAGACAGCACTCATTACTAATCCACTGCAAAACAGATTTTTCAAAAATTCTGTCATGTCAAACAGCCCTATCTCACCTCTGCATCTTTTGTTTTGTCTTTCCTTAGTACATTTTCTACCATCTGGGTACCAATTAAGAAACCTTTCACTCCATTTGTTTTCTTTTTGCAGTACACCTTGCCCACCTCAATATTTGTCATTTAATCACTTGTATGATATCTTTTATCTCAATCCATGTTGAATTGTTTTCTTTTCTTAGAAAAAACATTGATTTGCAGAAATATAAGCTTTAATATAAAGTTCTTTGGTTAGAACAATTACTCTTTCTATTGATCCTTGCTCATTTTTGAGTTTTTTAAAACAATTTTACTAATTTCTATTGGTTTAATATCTAATAAGGCTGAGTGTCATTCCATTTTTTTGATGTCCTGGAAATCTTTTTGTTAAGGCAGACAATGGTCAACTTTGCAGTATATGAAGAAATATTATTTTACATAAATATGCTCTAACATATTTGTTTGTAACCTGAACTAGTAAAAAGTTTCTAGTCAAAAAAACTTACAATAATTGTCTGCATTTATCTTGATACTATTATCAAATTTAAAGGTATCTATAATTATTCCACCTAAAATACTAACTCAAACTTTTGCCTCACTTCAATTCAATCAAATAAATATTATTTGCTTATACTTTATTGATTGTTCAATTTTACAACCAAAGTTCCCAGCACCTACCCTCACAGTTAGATTGGATAGAGTTTATGAGACTATGTCTTTCTAAGTTGATGAGGGTAAACGTTAATCATTGCTGGTATTACAGATTCATTATATTCTTTACAATTTAATCACATTTGCAAAGTGCTTTTCATGTACAATATCTTGGATTTTATTAAGAAAAAATTTTCACAATAAAGCAGGTAATAACCAACTGATGAAAGTAATAACTTCAGGATAAATATATCTTATCAATTTCAGCTTATAATATTTGTTTTTATTATAAATATTTACAATAAATAATTTGATAGTGTGAAATTTTATCATAAATAATTTTATCATTATATATATGTGACAGTATATTTACTTTTCCATTTCAGATATATAAAGATTATTTGAGCCATAAAAAGAATAAAATCATATTAAAAAATAATTTAAAATTACTGACTGATGGGAACACAATTTTTGAAATTGGGAAAATAGTTGAACAAATATAGAAAAACTGAAAAGTAATTGAAAAATATTCATAAGAAGAAAAAATTGAATTTAAGAACGTAACAATAAAGAAATTTAAGAAAAATTAGAAATATAATATGCAAGAAAAGTGAGCTGACCAGTGAGAGGATATGTGAAGAAGCTGATGCTGCAAATGAATAAAATGATGCAGAATATTAAAAACATTGGTTACAAACATGAAAACAACCAAATTACCACATTTAAGTAAATATCACAAAGCAAAACCTCTAAGTTGGGTAAAGAGGTTGATGAAAATTTACTCCTTGGTAATAATCTTTAGTGATAAATGTACAGCTACATTGAATGAACCTGATGGCAGGAATAGAAGTTTTCTTCTTCACTAAAATATTCAACCAACAAGATATACAAGACAACAGTGGGAAAATGGAGTAATGTTTTGAGTTAGTATTTTAGGCAGAACAACTACAGACACCTTTAAATCTGATAATAGTATCAAGATAAATTCAGACAATTATTGCAAGATTCTTTGACTAGGAATTTTTTACCAGTTCAGGTCACAAACAAAAGCTTTATGCTAGAGTATATTCATGTAAAACAATATTTCTTCATATACTGCAAAGTTAACTATTGTCTACCTTAACAAAAAGATTTCCAGGACATCAAAAGAATGGAATGACACTCAGCCTTATTTGATATTAAACCAATAGAAAGATTGACATACATTATTAAAACAGGTGTGCATGAGAATGGAAAAGAATATTCAAAATCTGTGAGAAGGCAATAATAACTGCTGCAATTAAAGTTAATGTTAAAATGTCAAAAATTAAATAAAAATGAATGTATCCAAAAACTAATGAATGTCTGATGTCATTGCTGATATTTTTAATAAGGATAAATATTACAAATTGAAAATTGTATATTTGCTCTTATAAGTCTATCCTAAAATACATTGGTTGGTTAATACCAATTTTATTCTGAAAACACTGACTTGTATAATAAAATCTAACATGGTGTATAAATAAAGACATGACATAAAGAGATACTATTATTGATTCAGATTTTGATAAGAATTTACTTAATGTAAAATAAAAGTCCAGTAGAAATAAACATTGATTCATTTCAGATATGATCAGATCTTAAGAGTTGATCAGTATAAATCTTATTGAAGTCAGAAATTCTTTTTCAGCTGAGTGTCTTGTATACAATTAAATAATGAAATGGAATCAAAATAAAAGTCCACCAGAACCATCAAAAACATATCTTTCTATCTTGAATTTGTTTGAACCACTGTTTGAACAAGTTGTTCATAAAGTAAAGCAGTTTGAAAATAGTGAATTTGGTGAATATGACACAGCAACAAGAATAAGAATTTCCTTGTCTAGATCCAGTATCTTTTTCAGCATGAGGATGAGCATTGTCCAGTAATTTTTAATAAAAATTACTTTTTATTCCTAGAAAATATCAAAAGATTCCCCAGTCTTAGTAGATTTAGTTGTGACTTTAAAGGCTGTCTGGATTCAGTCTACAATTTACTTCATTTTTAATTTGTTACTGGGAACAAATTACTTGCATGCCAAGTAGAAATTAGTTAAGCAAGTACATAAAATACAGAAACCTGCTTAAAATGCCTGTGTAAATGACTGGAAAAACAAAGATTATGAGAGAAAGCAAAATTGTGCAAAAGTTTTTGATAAGAATGTTTGCATCAATTTTTCATAACTGTGAATTTTCTAATCATACATTTTATATTTCAGATTTCACTCAAACATGGTTTTAACAACTGAAGACTGTGTATTGTTTATAATTTTCATTCCTCCTGGATTTTATATTAAAAACATAGATGTATAAAGATTTTCCAAATACCCTGTAAAATTGCAATGGAAGACAAGGAATTATTTCTTCACGAGATTAACATAATCTATACAGAGAGAGGATCCTGAGAGAAGTAGAAAACTACCAGGATTAACCCTCAGTGACTATAATCTTAACAAGGTAAGACTCATAAAGAAAACTACAGAATCTCGTAGAGAAAGTGAAAAGAAAGGACTAGACATTAACTATAAGATGAGTATGTTTGGTCATCAGCAAGAAAGGCATCCAAAAGAGAGAGTTCCAAATTGGAGACATAAGAATCCTTCAAATATCAGAACTGCAAAACAAGCCTTTCAGAAACAATAATATGTCTTAAAACATGGGAATATTTAATAAGAATATAAGAAATATGTGTTAAGCTGCAATCTCATCTCTAACCTCCTAAAGAAGAGTCTAGAAGTAACAAAGATGCTAAGAATACAACAGATAGAACACATGTACAACAATGAAGTTCTAAGGAAAACAGTAGGCAGTTAAAATTTCTGGAGCACATGAGAAAGGATGGCTCAGAAAATTTAAATATCACAAGACATACTTAAGGAAAGAAGGGTAGAAGGAAATAGTGAACAACTTATCTAATAGGTTTATGGAAATGAATAGCAGTGCAGAAGTGGTGGTGATGGTAAAGGCTCAAATGTTACTTAAAGTTACAAGGAAGACAAAGTTATGGAAAGAAATGATCACTTACATCCTGAAAGAAAATGGCTGATAAACGGTGATGATGAGGATTCATTGTAATTATCTTGACCAAAAATGATATTTTAATGAGTAAATCAAGAAGAGAGAGCCAGCTGTTTAAATGCTAATGTTTGTTTCCATAATTTCATGTAAAACATGTTTTTCATAATTGCAAATTCGTTTTAAATCTTTTAAACAATGCATTACAGTTTACTGAGTGCATAAAGATAATGAACTGAGTAAATTTGAAAGACTAATATTTCTCAAATATGAGTTTTTTTAAAGTTTTTAAGTATTTCAGTGGGTGAAAAAACATTGAGGAAAAAATTCTCAATAATTTTTGCATTCATTTAAAAATTTAGAAATTTTAATGAAAACAAAAAGGACACTTCTACTTAGAATCAGAAAGAAACAGTTGAAATTTCTAGGCTATGTAATGAGGGAAGAGGTCTAAGAAAATTTAACATTCACAGGACATATTAAAGGCAAGAGGGACAGAGGAACACAGTGCATAATCTACCTAACAACCCTATGTAAATGATTGGCAAAACAAGGATTAGGAAAAATAGCAAAAAAAAAAAACTTTTACTAAGAGCTAGAAAGTACAAGAAATTGTGGAGAGCCATAATTGTCAATATCCTGATGGGACACAGCACATAAAAGAAGAATAAATTTCTTTTTGTTGATTGTGACATTTTCTGGGGTCACATTTTCACTTCAATTTGGAATACTGTGTTCATATCAGCAAACTTTGAAAAACTGAATTTTTATAAAGTATATAATATACTTTATAAAAATTCACTGCAAGAACAGATTGTTGAACTTGTTTCCAGCTGAAACAGCAATTTAACATTTTCTTTAAATTTTTTGAAAAAAATTAAAAAGGGCAGAAGCCAATGAAAGAAAACGTATTGTAAACATCCAGAAATGAATGATTTTTTTCATCATCAAATCACCTGAGCTTAAACCTTGTTAAATAAATTTCAAAATTTTGGATTATTCAGAATGTGAATGTCAACATTATTAAATTGCTTTCATTTATTTTTAATTAGAAAACTTGAAAGCATGTTTAGAAATTTATTGAGGAAAGTGACAAATTCAAGACAATCAATAAATATGTTTCAGATTAAATGACTTACCTTCTGAAAGGTAGACAAAACTTCGGTCTTTTTTGGACAATTGTTTATTTAGGAATCCAAGTAAAAAAAAAAAAAAAAGATCCAAATAAATTACGATTACTATTTCTTTGTTGTTAGTATCAGAAGAAGAACTTTGGCAGGTGATCAGTAAGCAAGGTAAGTAATCAGTTGTAGGAAGGTTAGTGGATTGCATAAGTGGGTATGGAGCAGTTAATCATTTGCCAGTTAATAAAAAAGAAAAAATATTGCATCAAAAAATTTGGTGAGTACATTTAACTAATCAGGTGGTTTATCATGATTCATATTATAAACTATCAGAATGCCAAGATGCAATGAGGAAGAAAAAACATTCAGAACAGGCTCAGAATCCTCTCAAAAGAATCACATTTAATCAACTGTAGTTAAAATTGGTGCTGATAATGCTTTTGAGACTTGTTAGTATTTTAATCAAGAATATATTACAGAGAAACATCTACAAAAATATTTACTTAAAGAAAATCTTAAAATAGCTTCTGTTTAAATATTTTGTTTCAAAATTGATTTATTTTTATTTGACAAGAAACTGCTTCTATTAATATATATCTAATATTTTCTTCCAAAAGAAACATTGATTAAAAGATTACAAATTAATTAATGATATAGACTGATAGTGTAACAATAGATATATTCAGCCTCATATCCATAAATGATAAGTGTTAAAATTACATTCATTCAATGCAAAATATTTTAAAACAGTTAAATCATTGTTAATAAAAATATGTTGCTATGCACATAAAATGTTGTTCTTTGTATAAAAGAAAATATCAAACAAGTTAGGTAACTGAGTTCTTTATGCTAAATGCTGATAAGTTTTAACTTACCTCAAACCTTCTGATTTAGAAATGTCAATACTAAAACTATTACTAATGACAGTTTCATAGAAACTGCTTATTTTTGTACTAGATGTAAAAGAAATATTAATATTTCTTGTCTGGATTTCAAGAAGTGACCCTGATAAACTTGTTTAGATTCATAAAAAGATAAATTAAATGCCTTTGACTAAAATTTTAATGACTTCTTAAATGAATATCATTGATTCAGAAAAAGTTAAAATGGTTATGTCATATAAGATAGAATAATAGAAGCACAATTTTATACAGAACCAACTGGATTGTGAAAACTGGAAATGAGTTTTCTTTAAACTAAAAATGAAAACTAGTGTTGCTGTAGACAATAAGAAAAAAATGTTCAGTCTGCATAACTGTGACTAAATCTGGAAAGAATGCAATAGTGTAATAATTTGTCTATAGTAAAGAGAACAATTCTTTAGAAGAATACAAGAGAATGCTTTTGGTATGTGGACATTGCTGATATAAATAGAATTCATATTTTCTTAAGTCTTTATTATTATTAAATGTATTTTTATATATAAATCTTTAGGTATATTTTCCCATTTATTATTGTTGCACATTCACAGTTAGTCTTTTGAACTTCTGGTTTTGTAACATTCTTAGACTGCTTTTGTCATAATGACTACCACCTGTTGACACCAGTGCAAGTGAGATAACTCTAGTAGAAGCAATACAGACAAAAATTTTTTAAATACACTCAGTGTATTATATATATATATATATATATATATATACATACATTCTCTTTTCAAGGGCAGATACCTAGAAACCTAAAACATTAGAAATATATTTATTCAAATATTATTTGCTTTTCGATTTTTTTGGTTTTTTTTTCATAAAAATAATAACAAAGTAAAATTATACCAAAAATTTGTGACATTGACATTGTTTTTTCACCAAGTTATTTCTGCTGATAAGTGTCATCGTAAACTGGCTATAAATTGCCAACTTTTTTCTATGCAGACATGCAATATATACATACACACTCCAATATATATACATATATATATATATATATATCTGTCTACCTATATATATATATATATATATATATAAAATCATACATAGATACAAACATATATATATATATATATATATATAAAGCAAGATCAGTTGTGTTTCAACCATGTAATATTAGAAATAATAAAATATATTAAACAGCAATCAAAGATATGCTTCTGATCTGAAAACTGAGCATATGCAACCATATGCTTATCATAATGCAGTTCTGCCAAACAATAAAATATATAAAAAACATGAAGTTATTTTTTCTAGTAAATATCAAAGCAGCCATGATTTAAGAACAAAAGGCTTTTCTACACAAAGAAAAAAATAAGGCACATTATGGATTTTGCCAGCTGCAGAAAGGATGCAACAAAGAAAAATATATTTGAATCAAGGCCAGCAGCATTCAGTCAAGTCAGCTTTTGTTAGGCAAGACAGGGGCCAGCTTTTAAATGGAGGTGAAAGAAAAAAATGTTTTAAAAAAAGGAATCATTAATAAGCTGTTAATGTGAGAAAGAATTTTTCACATGCACCTAACTCACACCCACCAACCTAACACAGTTAACAATGATCTTTAAAATTGTTGCTCCTACACACACGTACACACGTACACACATATATATATATATATTACGTATATACACTTTAATAAGTATATTATATATAATATATATATAAACATATATATATATATATATATATATATATATATATACTGATATGACTGCATATAAAAGCAGTGATACATGTATGTATGTATGTATGTATGTGCATGTACGTATACGTAACCATTGTAATTTATGCACCAATACCTATGTGTGTTTTGTGTTTATATGTATGCTTATACATGTGTGATTCCATAAAAATGATATACATAAATATGTACAAGATGTTTGTATAAATATCAATATGTATTGAATTTATAAGTGTACATTTGTAAAAAGTAAATATATATGTGTGTATTTTGAGTTATATTTGCATATATGTAAGTACGTTAAAGACTTAATGTTTAGGAAAGTATATGAACTTTTTCTTTTCTCACAGGACAATTATATATATATGTGTGTGTGTGTGTGTCTGTGTGAATGAAAGATTGCTGCTCAAATATGCATTTATATATATATATATATATATATATATATATATATAATATGGAAAACTAATTGATAATTAGTACTAATAAAAATTTATATATGTATTTATAGATACATATGCATATACATATATTGTACAGAGGGCAGCAATCCCTCTCTTATGCATGTTTTGTTAAGAATGACAGACAAGGGCCTGTGGTTAAGTTTTTTATATGATTTTTTATGTGACTTATAATTTTTTTCTTTCAGGGCATAAATTATATAAAGATTTTCTAAATGTTTTATTTGTCCAAGCGCTTTTGGCTATACATTATCAAAGATGAATGTTATTTTACTTTTAACTAAATAATTATGATTGTTTTATGTAGGGTTATAGGAATTTTCTATTTTCCAAATACAGTCAGCATTGTGGCCATGATCCTAGGTGATATTATTGAACATTGGCTTTTTAATTTTTCTATTATTATTAGCCTAATTTTACTTGTTGATGATGTTATTATATTTGTATTATGGATGAGTATGTTACAGATAGAGTTTGATAGGTCTCCATGTGTATTTAAATGAGACCTAATAGAGATATTGTCAGAGAGATGTAATGTGAATTTTCTTGTTAAGCATGTTGTAGTTTATCCAATATAATTATTTATGAATTTGGATTGATCAGGAATACTGTTTCTTAAAGGACATGTGAATTCATAAATAATATTGGTTCTCTGTAATTTAGATTTTGCGTGTAAATTATTAAATTTTGACAATGAGGTTAGCTGTTTTAAAGTTTTTGTAATAGATAATCTAATTTTCTTGTTTTTGTCAAATTTAGTTGACAAAAATATAATGTTTCTAATTGAAAATTCATCTTGCTTATATTTATTATGCATTTGATTTTTGTAGAAAATGTTAATGTTATTGTTTTTTCTGAATTTTTTTAAATTTTTTTTATAAGCGTTTCACCCCGAGCAAGGCATGTCACTGCCACTACTGCGCAGGGGGCTACGTAGAGTGGAGAAAGGATGATTAAATATAGGAAATGTCAGAGGGTGGGTGATAGGCGGGTAAGGATACTGAGAATGAGGGTTGGGTAGATGAGAGTGTTCTGAGAATAGTTGGGAGTTAGTGCGATAGGAGGTGTCTATTGACCCTACATTTAAACACCTGGAGATTGTAACTATCGGGAAAGCAGAGTTGTGGAAGGGAGTTCCACAGGCGGGAAGCACGAGAAAAGAAGCTGTTGGAGTAGAATTTACGGTTACATCTTATTTGTTTAACTGTAAAAGGGTGGGACCTAGTTGCTAATCTCGTATCTCATGTAAATTCGTGCTTAGGCGGCACCAGTGATCTAAGCTCATCGGAGCAGAAGCCATGAAAGTACTTGTAGAAGAGGCACAGGGAAGCCACATCACGCCGGTGAGAGAGCGGCTGCAGCCGGTCTGCCAAGTCAGTATCAACCATGTTACAGATCCTCCTTTGTATTTTGTCAAGAAGCCCAAGGAGAGCAGCAGAGGCACCCGACCAGATATGGCAGCAATATTCAATAAACGGGCGGATGGTAGATTTGTATATGTGCCGAATAGATTCAGGTGGGAAAAATTTCCGGGCCCTCTGCATAGGGAGCCGACTTTCATAGCAGCAGATTTGGCAATGGATTCAATATAGTCATTCCATTTGAGGTCCGCCGAGAGTGTAAGGCCAAGGAGGCGTAGTATTTTACTCTCTGGGAGGCTAGCCTGTCCCATGCTTAATGGGAGGTAGATGCGATTGTCTATGGTGGTTAGTTGATAACAGCTTTGTTTTAGAGGCATTGAAATTTACCAACCATTTCCTACCCCAGGCCACTACGGATTGGAGGTCCCTTTCAAGTACGGCAGCGAGGTTCACTTTGTCCTCCACACCTGGTTTCTGATCGATGTGAGAGTAGATTGTTGTGTCGTCGGCATACATGCCAACTTGGGATCTAATGATGTTGGGGAGATCATTAATGTAGATCAGAAAGAGCGTGGGACCTAGGATGGAACCTTGAGGGACGCCCGCGTTCGTCTGGTAGTTTTGGGAGGCATGCCCATTTAATACCACCTTCAATGTGCGGTTAGAGAGGAAAGACTGGATGAGGTCAAACAGATGTCCAGTTATCCCATAGCTCCGCAGTTTGCACAAGAGGCCAGCATGCCAGACCCTGTCGAATGCTTTGGAGATATCCAAGGCAACGGTTCGGGCTTCACCATTCTTGTCGAGTGTTGTTATTCGTTACTATACAAAAAATGTTTTATATGGTAATCTATAAGATGGTTTTGAAAACTGTTATTAACAAACATTTGTTTCATATCATCAAGTTCTTTAAAGATAAGCAGGAGAGAGGATGAATTCTTGTGCAAACTCATAAGAAAATTGTTAATAACACCTATTTTGTATCACAGAGGACATTGACGAGTAAAACAGGTTTTTACTTGTGGGTTTTTATATAATGAAGTAGTGAATGTATTGTTACTAAACTTCACAAGAAGATCTAAGAATGGGAGTTTATTCTTTTGACTAATGTCATAAGTAAAATTGAGGAAGGAGTTTTTTTTTAATGTATTTCTAAGAGTATCAGTTTCAGTTTTTGATCTTAGCTAAAATAAAAATATCATCTACATAGCGGACATATATTTTTGGTTTTAGAACATTTTTTTAAAAACCTTATTTTCTACATGCAATAGAGAAGCATGGACCGAGAGGGTTTCCCATACTTATTCCATTAATTTGGGTGTAAATATTGCCATTATGCTTGTATAATGGGCATTTAGTAGTGCAGGTGTGCAATAATGTTTTGAGAATATTGGGTTTGATAGATGAAATTGAATTATCTTTATATATAGTGTTAAGGATTATATCAATAGTTGCAGCAACAGGAACATTTGAATGCATTGGTGTGGTTTAGTAGTTTTATGAATTTGGAGAGATTCATGAGTTGACTTGAATCTATAATTAACAGACAGATAGAGTAATATTGTTGTTGAGGAATTTTGATAATTGGTATATGGGTATTGGAATGTATGAAATGATTTTTAACAAAACATATATAAAAGAAATAAGTGCTGGATTTACCTATAGGCTTATCAAGTTGAAGCCTTGAGCCTCAAAATCTAGGGGCCCTCCAACCAAGGTGTATAATATTTTTGACACCGTCATGGGCCTTTCTTACTTATACTGTGATAATGCATTGTAAATCCAGCCATTCAGTAATTTTTAGCTATTCAGCTTAACTTAAATTAAGAGAATGGGGTACTTATAAGGGCCTGAGAAGTGGAATAGCCTATGACCTCTATTCATCTAAATCCAGACCTGAAACAAATTGATAACTAGTATTACAATACAGTCTAGTTTGTATAAACTGTTATTACAATTTTATTTTTTATTTAATCATTATAATTCTATTGTTATTTTCCGAATTTAAAAATGATAAAAAAGCCACAGTTTATTTTTATTGAAGAAGCCATAAGTTCGGATTGATGAAGATCATATTTACTAGGATAATTACAATATCAATAGCAATAAAGACAATAGCAACAATAATAAAATGGATTGACAGTAAAACATGCTGATGTCAATTGACATTCAAAAGCTCAAATACGTTCAGTTGACACTAATATTCTGGGAACTTTCCCATCATCAGAATTGTTTTCATTGTTAATGTTTATAATATTTAATATTGTGATTATTGTTGTGTTCTTTTTTTGTTATTGTGATTATCGTGATAATTATTTGTTTAGGATCTATTATGGAAATTGCCTCTGTTAATTAGTATGGTAACATGTCTCAGTGAAATTACTATCATTATAAGCACTGAAGTTATTGCCTCCTACCTGAATTATTTTAACAATCATTATTTATAAAAAAATAATTTCAGAAATGCCATCAGACTAATTTTTAATTTCATTTTGTCATTTCTTTTAATTGATTTGGAATCCTCAGTATTCTAAATTCGGAAAGGAAAGAATTTGAAAATTTTAATCTAGTCAATCACCTCAGCATTTTGTTTTTTTCTTTCTTTTGAAATAGAGTAATTCATAACTATTGGCACTAAATTGTGTTATTTGCCACTGAATGTTTTTGGTCTTTGTAAAGTGATTTCATTAGTATGAAAGAAAGAATGTAATTACTTATTTACAATGTCAGAATTCATTCAGGCGGTTTTTCAAATTTAATTTATTTAGAGCCAAGAGATAAAATTTATTGACAATCATTTGTAAACAGTTTCATTCTCCATTCATTTTCATTGCTGAATGCACTTTGTTATTGATGCAAAACAATCCTACTTGTCTGTCTACACGCAAGCGGACAGTAAAATCATCCCCCTCCCAATAATAAATAATTTTAAATACAATTGTAGGGAATTAATACTGACTTAATTCTTCCCATTCATGCTCTGAAAATAAATTAAATTAATTTTTACTTAAAGCCCTTTCTTGCTGAGGCCCATTCTACATCTATGATGGCATTTATATATACAAATGCATGAAAATGGATGAAAATTTGCTGAAATATTAGAATGTCAGAGCAGATTAGATTTCTGCAATTTCTTAAATCATTGTTTTCTTGTTTATATATATATATATATATATATATATATATATGTGTGTGTGTGTGTGTGTGATTATATTTATTAATATTATGTGTGTATATTTATTGAATATCTGCAAACTTGCAAATTAAAAATAAATAAATATACATAAATATAACAATGTTATGTCAGTTTGAACTCTCATATAATCTACTTTAATCAGAGTATATGTTAGAGAAAGAGGCTGGTATTTTTGGTCTCTGACATTAGATTTTAGAAGATATCTCTAAACAAGAGGCAAAATTGCACTTTTAAAAATATTAATTAAAGAACTGATGTTCAAGCATTTGCATGCAGGCTAACAACAGACAAAATATAGAACTATAATAGATAATGGCAAATTGCTACATTTAGTTTTGATGCTAGAAATCAAATATACCACACTCCCAAAAATTAAATAAACACTTTTATCCATTCTGCTCTGGAGAGAGAGAAGTTTATTGGATAGACTTGATTAAAAAAAACAATGTTAAAATATTTTACTTTTATTTTTTCTTGGCAGAGTAATTTATAACAAATGAAAAAGATTTCAATTTAGTCAATCAATATATTAAAATAATTATAGATAAAAAGAGGATTGGATTGTTGATTTTATCAATATTTAATAATTCAAATATTATACAAATGGAAAAATTTATATATATATATATATATATATATATATATACACACACACACACACACACACACACACACATATATATATATATATATATATATATATATATTTATGCATATATATATGTGAGTAGAACTATGATATTTTATTAAAATTTTTGACTTTAGTTATTTTTCAATCTTGCCCAGAAGCTACAAACTTGCAAAAATTTACCCAGTATGCATTGCTTTCAGTTGTCTGTCACTTCTTGCATAGCCTCTACACATGCCACTAAGCTTGAATGCCTGAATATATTGTGTGTGTGGGTATCTCTCATTTTATTTATATACATACATACATGTATATATATATATATATATATATATATATATACACACACACAAACACACACACATGTGTTTCTGTATATTCACAGATTTTATATATGCATATCTATATGCATGTATTTTATATAAATAAACAGCTGCTTACAAATGTGTGTATATACACTTATGTATTCTTTATTTATACAATCCCATGGAGAAATTTTAATGAATGTGCTATTGCAAAAGTAATTTTGCACTAATTAGCTCAGAATCTAAATAGGTCAAGAAAAAAATATATACAAAAAAAACAGTGACTGCAAAATTGCATGCTGATCTATAACATGTCACACTTTCTTTCTTGTGTTTGTTCTTTACCTTACTACAAAAGGCATGTTGAAAATTGGTAAAGTGAAGTCTAATTTTTGTGAAGAGAGAATTGTTCAGCAGGAACAGCATTACAACAAGGCATCGTGGGGGAAAAAAACTAAAAAATTAAGACAAAATCCCTCCCACAAAAACAAACAAACATAAAAACAGCAGAACATATTAATATAGTCATACAATGCAGATATACATACACACTGAGAAAATTAATGAAATATATATATAAATAAATGTGGTGTTGAAAACTGATAATTCTTCAAGCTTGAATTCAGAAGTTTTAATGGAAAATAAAGGCCAAAGTGAGAAAAGAAAAATGAAAAAATGAAAAAAAAAACAATAATATAAGCCAGGAGATATTGGGAGGGAGTGGAGCAGAAAAACAAATGAAGAAGCCAAAAGCTAAAGAGCAGGAGACATGGAAAGAGAATTTGATGGGGAGAAGTGAGAGAGAATGGAAGGGTGAAAATGAAAGAGATATGAGCAACAAGGTAAAATTTAGGACATATCTTTAAATTATAGGATATAAAAAAGAATGTCTTATATTTTATTTTCAGTTCAAAAGTTTTCAAAGTAAGTTTCAGTAGGTGATGTTAGATAGGTTATGTGTTGAGAATGGGATTTTTGGTTTTTTTTTTTATTTGATATTTTTTTATATGTGATACTGGGAGGATAGTTTTAAATTATTTAGGACCTGAGTGGTAAATTTTGGAATTATAAGGAGCAAAAATAAAAAAAATATTTGAGATGTTTCTGTCTTTAAGAATAACATAAATCTCCTATTTCTGACATTAAAACTGTAATAATATGCATCCAAAGAGCAATAACCTGTATTTTATCATATAACCATCTTGCCATAAACTGCCTAAAAGAAACAACTTTTGCAAGTGCTTTTAAATGTTTTATGAAAATGTATCCATTTTTTTTTAGATATTTATTTTATGACATCAAAAGGACATGGTTCAGTAAACATTTTCTCTAAAACTCATTGCCAATATAACATCAACACTGATGAATAAAAAGATCAACAGTTTATGAAAACATAAAAAATATTCTATTGCAAAATTTAATTTTTACATGGTTGATCTGGATACACAATAATGTTTGATAGTGAAACAAGAAATAGTAGAAAGTTTTATATATCAGGAAAAGAAACTAACCATATATAGTAGATAGATATATAGATTTATCATGTGTGTATCCCTAATTTTACAGCAGTAAAGATGGACATGCTACCAGAAGAAAATTGTTCAGTGTAACTTTAATCATCTAAGAAGTAATAGAGGATATCTAGCAGGTTAGCTAACACATCACTCAATAAGTCCCGTGCCTGACATACAGATGGAGCCACTAATAAAAAATCCATATGATTTTTATAAAGTACTAACCTTCAAATGGCACATAACAAAAGTTGGGCCAAATTGAATTCTTAGTTTACAAATTGCAATTATTTGAGTGAAGCTACTATTGCACATTTTCAAAACAGTGGAAAAATCTTAATTTTGTGTGTTAATAAAGCATTGCTTTCCTATGAGAAAAAATACTGTTCAAGCAACGCAATGGCTTTATCAGTGTTATTTTGATTCTGCTTCATTGGAAACAATGAGTAAGAGGTAGTATGCTGACTTTAAATGTGGTTGTACAAACACAAATGATGCTGAACACTCAGGTCACCTAAAATTGGCAGTTGTCCCGGAAAACACCAAAAGATTCCACAAACTCCTTTTGGCCTATCATAAATTGAATTTGCATAAGATAGCAGAGAAGTTGAACATATCAGAAGACAGTGTATTCACCATTTTGCATGAACATTTGTCAATGTGTTCAAAGTGGGTGCTTCATTTGCTCACAATTGATCAAAAACAACAACACATCGATGATTCAATATGGTTGTTTGCAACTATTTCAATGCAACAAGAGGGAGTTTTTGAGTATATATATGTTAATGGATCAAACATAGATCTACCATTTTACTTAAGAAACAAATTGGCAATCAGCTAAGTGAACAGTAGCAGGTGCAAGCTGTTCACCGCAACCAAAGATGCAAACATCAGCAGGCAAGGTTTTCGGCCCCATATTTTGGAACGCGCAAAGTATTTTGTTCATTGATTATCTTGAGAAAGGAAGAACTATCAATAGCAAATATCATCTAGCATTATTGGTACGTTTGAAGGAAGAAATCATCAAAAAACGTCTAGAAATGAAGACAAAAAAGTGATCTTTCACCAGACAACACACTGTGTCACAAGTTGATCACAATGATGGCAAAACTACATGAATTGCAATTTGAAGTTCTTCCACATCCACCCTATTCTCCAGAATTGTCCCCCAGCAATTACTCACTGCTTGTGGACCTCAAAAGAATGCTCCAGGGAAAGAGATTTGGTTCCAATGAAGAAGTGATTTTGAAAACTGAGGCATATTTTGAGGCCAAAGACAAATTTTCTACAAAAAGGTATTGTTTTGTTATAGAAGCGTTTGAATCACTATCGCCCATGAAGGAGGCTATGTTGATGAATAAAGTCAAATTTTGCCTAAAAGTTGTTTTATTAGTTAGGCTCAAGATTTATTGAGTGATGTGTTAACTAACTAGATAGTTAAAAGGAGTTAGTTTATATAATGTAAACTGAGTAAACGATATAAAGTGAAATTAATTGGATTGAAACTGTAGAAGTTAAGGAGACACTGTTTATAAAATGATATTGGAGATGATGTAAAACAGAGAACAATAAATTTATGAGATAAAAGAGAAAAAGGTTAACAGATTTCAAAAGTTCAATATAACTGCAAAGATGTTTCTATTCTCTGATGCATCTTACAAAATTCCATTAATAGGAATATTAATATAGAATAATATATTTCTTATTATATTAAAATATAGAATAATATATTATATTTCTTATTACATTAAAATATAGAATAATATATTATATTTCTTATTATATTAAAATATAGAATAATATATTTCTTGCTATAGAAATGTGTATATTTAGCCATGCAAGATGTCTACTCAGTAAAAAATGAATTAAATAAACTTGTTTTAGCTTTCATCAGAAATAGGTACACATGTGTTAAGACAAAACACAGAAATCTTTTTAACTATTATTAATAATTAAAGCATTCTAGATGAATTAAAGTTGTCTTTTTAACATTATAATGCCAAAATAATAAATGCTAGAAACAGGAAACGTTTATTAGTGATTTAACAAAACATTAAGAATTTGATTTCAATCTGAATGTCGTAATTTGAATATTTAAGTTTTAACTCAATGTTTACTTCTTCTGTAAATGTTTTATTGATCCCAAAGAAAAAATCAGATAAGACAGTAACCTGTTATCACTAAAAAATTAACAGATTTAATTACATCTAATCTAGTTCCCAGCATTCCAATTTTAAATAATCATCTATTCTGTTAATGGCATTATTTAAATTAATTACTCTGCTTATAAAAACAGAGGTAAATTTTTCTTGAATTTTTTTTTATTGATAAGATATTTCTCTGCCTACAATATCTGTCAAAATTTTAAAATACTGATTTTTATTATTTTAAAAGTGGGGTTCCTGCTCATAATATAAATACAATTTTAAATTTAATCCTTGACTTCTTAAAGAGTTATCTGTATTTTATTCTTTATTTACTAATGTCAAGTTTGAAATTGTTTTTATGTCATTGATAACTGTACTATAATGATTTGGAGAAAAGGACAACATCAGTAGTACATGTATATCTATGATTTAAATACTTGACATTTATAAATAAAAAAGGTACTAATAACTCTAAATCAGAGATCAATTTGATACTGTATTTATATTATATAAATGAAACTTCCCTCTAAAATGAGAAAAAAATTGAGTTGTCTGGAAAGTTCATGCCGAAATTAAAACCCAAAACCAAATTATACCATAAAATATTCATTCAACTAAATATGAACTATTTTGTTGCACAACCTTTTTCAAAGGTTTTTAGCAAATAACTGATGAAGGTGGTTTTATTATGTCATTCAAAGAATTAAAATTTTTACCATTGAGATTATTTTGCAAGGACCTAAATAAATCAAAATCTGAAGGGGCAGTGGGTGGTGAATGGGGTGGTGGTGGGGGTAATACATCCCAGCCAAGCCACAACAATGTTTACTAACTTGCTAAAGAAACATGAGGTTTGGCATTATCCTGATGGAAAACAACACTTTTCCTGTTCACCAATTCTGATTTTTTTTTTTATTATTGAATTGTTGCCTTTAATTTTTCAGTTGTGAGCAGTATTTTTCAGAATCAATTGACTGGTTACTTGGTAGAAGCTCATAGTAGAGAAACTCCTTTCCAATCCCACTAGATGCACATCATAACTTTCTTAGGATGAAGACCTGTTTTTGGGGGTGAATAAAGTTGGAATCCTTTTTGGTGAACATTGTTATAAATGATCCATTTCTAATTATCTATCACAATTTGCTTCAAAAAGGGTGAATTGTCATTAACTTTTATACAGCAAATCACAGATAGAAATATGATCCAAAAGATTCTTTTCACTAAGGTCAAATGGCACCCAAAAATCATAGCGATTTGAATACCCAGGCTTCACTAAGTGCTCGTGTTTAGTGGATTTTGATAAATTTTGTGTTTCGTCCAATTCCTGCATGGTTTAATATGGGTTATTCTCAATCAATGTCTTGATCTGGTAATCATCTGTACTTGAAGGTGGGTGGTATGCCTGAGCACCAACTTTAATATTTAAAAACTACTTCTGTATAGTTCTGTCAACTAAAGTACCTACACCATACACAGCACATACCTTCTTTGTTGTTTGGGAGATATTTTTGTCTTTACAGTAATAAAAAAGCATCAAGTGTCTAAAATACACCTTATAATCTTCCATTTTCATAGGACATAAATTAACTAATTTGAACCTCTCTTCTTTAAGAGATATTTTTTATTTATTGTCAGGGTATTGCTGTATTATGTATACTTTATATGTAAAACCCTAAAAATATTTTTAATTTTGTCATTTTTAATCCTTTTAAATACAGTCTTGGTCAAAAACTTAAGACCAGATACAAAAGATACAATTTAAAAAATATAAAATACTTTTATTTTAATCAAAATATATTTGCAAAACATTTATATTTAACTGCAAGTGCTTGGAATGCTCACCCAGGATGCATAAACTGCAACACAAAGAGCCACAAATGAAGAAGAAAAAAGTGATCTTTCACTAGACAATACACTGTGTCACAAGTTGATCACAGTAAGGGCAAAACTACATGACTTGCACTCTGAATTGCTTCCACATCCACCCTCTTCTTCAGAATTGGCACCCAGTGACTACTGGCTGTTTGCAGACCTCAAAAGAATGCTCCAGGGAAAGAGATTTGGTTTCAATGAAAATGTGAAACTGAAGTGTATTTTGGAGCCAAAGACAAATTGTTTTACAAAAACAGTATCAAATTGTTACAGAAGCATTGGAATCAGTGTATCACCCAAAAAGAAGGCTATGTTGACCAATAAAGTCGAATTTTGCCTAAAAGCTGTTGTTTTATTAGTTAGCCCAAGATTTATTGAGATTTATTGATTTCACAGGATATATCACAATAATCAACAAGATAATCCATATAAGCCAATTAATGGACACCTGATGATGATCAGAGGGTGCTTGGTCAAAATGTTGTGTCTATTATAACATCTATATCAACAAAGATGAGAACAATAGTTCAAAATAATACCAAGATATTGAAACTTACTCATCTCAGAAATAAATACAAAATAGTGTCTTCACTGAACTAATGTCTTACCATTAAGTGGAAGATATTTCTGTCACACTGCATAATGCACAATTCATAGACTGATTATGAATTTATTAAGAATTAATGCATTTATATTTATGCTGTGTTTTAATGCAAAAATATTTTCACAGCTTCTGCTCTGACAAGCTTATCTTACTGGTGACCCTCTACATGAATTAACTTGTGATACTTTTTACAGTCAAAACAGTCAAATGTAACTGCCTTTTCTACTCTTCAGTTTCTTTTCTTGCACTTTCCACTTTTAGAACTCTCTTCCATACACTTATTTCCTTAATAGATACAATCTCCAAGAGTTTAAGTGCAACGTCAGTTGCTATCTTTTATCCCATTGATTCCCATCTTTCTCTTATCCTTCCCTCAGTATCTTGTTCCTTTTTCTTTTCACTCTTCTCTCTTGTAACACCCTGTGGACTAGCGGCAGTACTGCCTTGCTTGTAGTGAATTGATTAAAAAAAAAGAAAAAAGTTTGATGCATGTGTAAACTAATAAAGAAAACAATGTTTATGAGCGTGATCGCAACAAAGATAGAAAAAAATTTCTAATTTGAATTTTAATGAAATCTGAGAAAATAGAGTTTCTTGTTACCATGTTCTTTTGAAAGGAAGTCTCAGTATCAAGTTGAGCAAGGAATATCATGAAACAGTATGCATAAAAAGATAACAGGGAATCATCATACTTCAAAGAGAAAGCATGTCAGTAAGAGTTTTAGAAGTTACTAGATTTTTCTTTTACTTATAAAATATTAAAATACTTTTATTATTTTTGCTTTATCACTTACCAAGAACAATTTGTTTCTGATTGTGGAAGTAACAATATTTTTTAAATATAATCTTTAAACAAATATATTTAATGATTCTCAGTTAAATAGTTTATCCACCAATTCATAAAGAAACAAAATTGACATGACTTCCCTGAATACCAATTTCTGATAGTATCTTCTTGTAGTAAGTCTAATATTAGTACAATGCTTATTAAATTTCCTTAAAAAAATACAAAATAAAATGGAAATAAATTGAAGAAAGTCATATCATTTCTAGGAAGACCAATACATTTTGCATTATTCTAATCTGACTGATTTGAATTATATGTTTTCTCTTTCTTTATTTCTTATTGATTCTATTTTAAATATTTATGTCATATTTCATAGTCTTATAAAATACAATCTAGAAATTTTATTTACTTTGCTATTTGTAGCAAAAATTCTTAATAGTTCTAACTTTTTATATGCTTTGCTATTTGGGCCAGAAAGGTCTTGGTTGTTATACTCACAATGTTTCTGCCATTCTCCTTCCTTCTTGAGCTGTTTGTGTTCATATTCACCAAATTTCAAACCAAACAATTCTCAGAAGTAAATTGTTCTCATTCCACTCACTGTACTTAGAGGAGATAACTCGTGTCAGTTAATACTCACCAACTTGTTCATCCTTGTGTTGTCTGCTTCTTTCAATGAATCAGACTAGGATTTTTAATGCAACCAGAGCCATAGATTGAACTTTCAACTGCCAGGGAACCTGATATGTTTTAGCTATATGTTCCTTGAACAATCTAGTGTTGAACCTTAATTAGTCTGTAGTCATAAATGAGTGTCCTTCCTCAGAAAAATTGCATTTAGTATTATTGTACTTGACTATTCTCATGAAATTAAATCTGATTCAATCAATGTGAACATTACCTTATCTTTGAAAAGTATGATTTTAAAAATCTAATTACATTCTAATGTTCACTCAATGAACCTATCATATAACACTTTTGGGAACAATCTGTTTAGGTGTTATGATACCTCCAATCATAGTACTTGATACAAAAATTGGATACTATTGTGCTATATTGGCATAAATTTGAACAGGAAACACAGTCATGATTTTCTGAATTGATTATGTCACATTGATTGTGTCACAAAGAAATGAAATTTGAGAGTTTTAAGAAATTTTTTAATTCATTTTGGAAAGAACTCTGAAGTTAAGTGGACATTGTTATTATTTTGAGGAATATTTAATATTTATCTTTAAATTCTGGATTGAAAATGGGAATTCAACAAGCTTAAAATAATGAAATATATTCATGTTATTAGATTGACTTTCATGGAGTTTCCACCTTGTGTTGGAAACTTCTCACTATTAACACTTTAATAGTGAGAAGTTTGTATTTGATAACTTCTTTTTTAAACCACTGGGCAAATGGTTTTCAGGTATCATATGATCATATTAATCAACTTATATTTCCAAACTGATTTGCATGATATGAATTCAAATGATATGACACAATTTACTTTAATCCTATTTATTCTCAAATTTCAAGTCACACTTATTATTTTTGATTCCATTGAAGTGATTACAAGTGTTAAGTGATGGAAATAAAACATATCTCATTTTCTCTTTTGTATAGTCAATATATAATAATTAAATATATAACTAATACAAATAAACAAGAACATCATATTCAGGGTAGAAGGCTATGGCAAAATATATATTGTTTTATTATACATAGTGTATAATGTACAACACTGCTGACAAGTTTTTATGAGTTCTCAATAATAAATAAAGGTTACTGACGTCTTCAAGTTTTTATTTACATAAACTGAAATTTTGATCATCCAATAGATAGGTTTGTTTTTTGAGATTTTCTCAAACTAATTGATTTTCACCCATTTTGTTTAATAATTTTTATATTATTCTAAGTTCTTTATGATCATTAGTTTAAAGCCTATTTGATATAATTAAATATGCATTGTGCAAGAATGGATCATGAATTGGCATTGTATGCAAAATAAACCTGCTGGTCTTTCAAATATTAAAAAAATAATATAAATTGAGATACAGATGTACAGAATATTCTGTCACTAAGGATTATTTTGTTTATGAATTATTTTGTTATTTCTTTTCAAACAAAAATAAGCCAGACAAAAACAAAAATTAAGAAAACATTAAAAATGAAAAGGAAAAGTTAGAAAGTAAAATAATAAAGATTCAAGGAAATGTTAAAATTGCATAAAAGAAAATATTTTAAATAAAATATATTTAAGATAAAAAACAAAACAAAACAAAACAAAACAAAAATAAAATTAAGAAACTTGTAGAACTAAATCTAAAATTGTCCACATTTGCCAAAAGATGTAGATTTTTCATTTTTTTAGTAAACTGTTCCATTGTAAATGGCTGTGAATAGGAGCAAGTTCAATGAAGAAAAGCTCATAAGTTAACCATTTGTACATTTGCTGGCATTTAAGAATCACAAATCAATAATTTATCAACCAAAATCATTGGCTTAAAATGAAGAAATTAGATTTTCAGAAAAATAAGCCATGTTGATTGAATCAGTGAAGGAGTTAATATTTGGGAGTTGGAATGTAACAAAGACATAGAGAAGGAAGGAAACAAGAAAAAGTATTATTGACTAAGGTACTGTTGGCCATAACGTCACATGCATAGTGACACTTGCTTTTTATAGAAACACACACACTTTACTTACTGTGTATTTCATAACTTTCTTTATTCCATTTTCTTGCAAATGAAAATTGCTAAATAAATACTTTCAGAAACCTTCCAACAGACATTTTGCTATTATTTATTTTACTTACAAAGTTTCTCTCATTCTTTTTCTTTCCTGCACATATATGCAGATTTCCATTTTTAAAAAAATATCATATATTCACCCACCCAATTTCTTTCCCCTGAATGCATTCATATATAATATTCATTCAATAATTCTTCATCCTGTGTCCTTCTGTGTTGCATACTCCATTGAAAAGGTAAATACACACATGTTATTTTGATGTTCATATTACAATATTATCATTGGCTGATGGTTAAATAAAAAATTAATTTTATTTTGGTGAGCAGTGAAAGAATATTCTTATCCAACTTTCTGCCTTAATTTAACAAGCCAAGAAAAGTAGATTCTTGTACAGCTGCTTCCTGATATATTGTTTTACACGTAATTCATCATGGATTTTATTGTTTTTAAATATCATCTGGAGTATTGCTCATTAATTATGATAATATTAGGAACTTCTTGTCATATCTTATGTGATATATGGGTTTTGTACTTGAAAAAAATGACTTAAGCTTCACCACAACAAATGAACTCCAGTTTTTTGTTTTAATACCTGTTTATTAAAACTAATCAAGAAAATACTACAACTGAAATGTTTTATTTTCATATTCCAGTAAAACAAGATTTAATATCTACCATCCGGCTTCAATTCATCAAAAATATATCATATAGGTTTATATCTCTTATTAATTTTATTACAAACTGAAAAATAGCACATTTTATTCAAAATTCATTCATGTACACAGATGGATGCAAATGTATGAAACAAATACAACTGTACGCTTCAAATGGAATATATTTTTGACTTTTTTCTTTGAAATCTCAAACATTTTGAATTTCTCATGTCTTTGAGTAAACAGGATTAACAAGCAGTGATACTAACACTGAATACAGACATTTTGCATCTGAAAATAGAAATCTTGTCACAAATAAGTTATCTATAAATACAACAGAGTTTCACAAACACCTTTGAAGTTAACCATTGCCCAAAATCTTCAACATTTATTTTTGACATTTTAAGCAAATGTTTTTTTTATAATTTAGTTACCTTTCTTAAAGAATTTAAAACATTTGATCTGCCAGATTACAAAATATAAAACAGTTTGAGGATTGATGCACCATTTAATTTTTATTTTAATAACTTTTGGACTAAACTTACCACCATTGCCGTTTTTCAATACAAAGTACTAAATTAGATTATTATATAAATAAAGATATAAATAAATGATACTAAATATTTATTAAAAGTAAACCATGTTTTATTTAAAAGAAAGTAGAAGTTACAATTATGTAAATGGATGTAAGATTTGTTGAAAAAACATTTTTAAGAAATGCATAAACAGATCTTATATGCATTGACAATCCTCACCAAAATAGCTCATAAAAATGATATTATAGTAATCTGATATTTGTGGTAGCACCCAGAATTGTGCATGTTTTATTTATCTACATATTTCATGGGAAAATGAAGAATTAATTTATTTTATTCATTTGACTGTGAAATGAAAAGTTGCTTAGCAATGAATGAAACTCAAACTCACCTTTTCCAATAGAAAGACACTAATAACTTTGGAGTAAGACCTAATGTATCTTGACAGTAATTTCTAACAACTGATTCTTCAATATATGTGTGTATGTAATTTATAAAATAGATATACATCCATCAATTGATGTCACTGATGTCAAATAAAACAAAGTTCTTTCATCTGGTTTGAAACCAAATTGAACTTCTGAGGCAAGTAACATCAGGTATAGATTGTACAGTTTTGTTATGTAACATTTGAAACATAGTTGCATTTGCAATCTTTACTTTTTATAGCTAACAAGTTCTGAGCAGATCGACAGAACTGATCTTCAAGTGATCAATGTTACATGATTTATTATCTTTTATATTTGGTATTTAAAAGGAAACATTTACATGGTAATAGTTATAGCTACACTAAGATTTGAGCTTCAAAATCTGTAGATTTCAAATTGACTAATTATGTGTAGGCCTTTGACCAAAAGCCTTTATCTAATCTTAGCATCAGTACTTTTATATAATCAGTAAATTTACTCTGAATATTAGCATTAAGTCAACTAGAAATATGAATATGTGGAAGCTTGTCTATTTTCATTGTATTTTAGAATGACTCATATTTAGTTATTTTTTATAATATATAACTTAAAACTTAATTCAAATATTTTAAATATTAACCTATCACTTCCTCAAGGACACATGGCCCAGTGAATAAAAGCATTGGTTAGATCCAGTTATTTGAGTTCAATACCTGACTACAGCAGTAGCAAATAACTTAGTTGAGTTAAAGGGAAATAACTAAGACATCCAGAAGAAGCATGGCTCATGGAATAACAGCAAAAATACCCCAGTGATTGAAATAAGTGTTTGGTTTGAAAGTCCAATCACCTGAAGAAGGCTGGAGTGTACAATGGCTGGAATGTTGTGAATATAACAATTAAAGATGAGGACAGCAGTCTGAACAATGTAAATAATGTAAATACTACCTCATCTCAGAAGTATTAATACATAGCCTATCACTTGTTAAATACTTTTTTTATGTGATAGAATCAACTATTTGCCGAAATAGCATGACTGAAAAAGAATTATGTATAATCTTCTATTGCTAAAATCCAATATTCAATTGTTATTAATAATTTTGTGATGACTTAATAAAATATTTTTTAAAAATTAACTGGGAAGATTACTCCTCAAAAAGTATAAAATATGAAACTTCAAAAAGAATTATTGATTGATCAAAATTTATTTCTATGAGCATTCTAAGTCAACATTTTACTGCTAATTTAGTAAGAAAAGTATGAATATCAGTTTGTGTATTTATTCTTATGTCAAATTTGCTTATGATATCTTATCTACCAACTCCCCCTTGGCAAGCCAACTTGTTATAATAGTTAAATAAAATTTTAAGATTTTGTAAAACATTATAGCTATAATTCAGTGTATCAGAATCAACAGAGAAAGTAGATAGCAATTGTTTGCTCATTGTGCATAGACATATTTTATTATTTTAGTAAGAGGCAGGCATTTTTTACAGCTTCAAAACATGATTTTTTTTTTAATAATCATATCGCCCCAAACAAACTGTGAAAGTATTTGTAAAAGAGACACAGGGAAGCCACATTGTGTTGGTGAGAAAGCGACTGTATTTGAGCTGCCAAGTCAGGATCTATAACATTACAGATTCTCCGTTGGATTTTGTCAAGGACACCTAGGTTGATAGCAGGAGCACCCGACCTGATATGGTAGCAGTATTCAATGCACGGGCGGATGGTTGATTTATATATGTGCAGGATTGTTCAGGCAGAAAAAACTTCCTAGCCCAACACAGAGAACCAACTTTCTTAGCAGCAGATTTAGCTATGAATTCTATACAGTTATTCCACTTGAGGTATGTTGTGAGAATTAAGCCAAGGAGATGCAGTGTTTCACTTTCAGGGAGACTAGCCTAATCCATGTTAATGGGTGGGGTAGGAGTAATTGTTTGTGATGGTTAATAGATAGCAGCTTCATTTTGGAAGCATTAAAATTTACGAACCATTTCTTACCCAAGTCTGCCACGGATCAGAGGTCCTTTTCAAGCTTGGCAGCAAGGTATGTGCCTACTTGGGATCTGATTATATCTGGGAGATTGTTAATGTAGGTAAAGAAAAGCATAGGACCTAGAATAGAGCCTTGAGGGAGACCTGAGTTCATATGATAGTATTGGGAGGCATGTCCGTTCAATACTACCTTCATTGTGTGATTTGAAAGGAATGACTGGATAAGGTCAAACAATTGTCCAGTTATATCATGACCTCGCAGCTTGCATAGAAGGCCTGCATAACCAGACTCTGTCAAATGCTTTGGAGATATCTAGGGCAATAGTTTGGGCTTTGCCGTTTTTGTTGAGAACCTGGTGTATATACTCAGTGATAGTCGTGAGCATATCAGCAGTAGACCTGGTGAAGCGGAAACTATACTGTTTGTCTGAAAATAGTCTGTGGGCTGTGAAATGTTGAACCACCTCAGCGATGATGATGGCTTTGAACACTTTGCCAAAAATTGGTAGGAGGCTGATAGGGTGATAATTAGAGGGGTCAGAGGGATTACCAGTGTTTTTATATATTGGAACCCCAAAGGAGGACTTCCAGCAGATAAGAAAGCAAGAAGAAGAAAGGCAGTAGTTATAGAGTTTGGAGAGAACAGAGGAGAGTTCAGGGGAAAATTTCTTCAGGACAATGACTGAGATTCTATCACCGCCACTCACTTTATGGTGGTCAAGCTTTAAAATTATGTTAGAGACCACTGAGGGCATAATGTGGATGTCATTCAGTTCAAGGTGGGAAGTTGGGTACAGATAATCCAGAAGAGTCCAGTATTGAGTTGGTGGAGAATCTGCGAGTGAAGCACTCAGCCTTGTCTGTTACAGAGGTAAGGACTTCAAATTCATTGATTAGAGGGGGGATTGAGGGTTGGCTATTGTTCAGTACACTTTTACTGAGCCTCCAGTAGTCTTTGGAACCAAACTTATGGGATGCTATGCACTGCTTCATTCTGGCTGCAAACAGCAGCTTGGCTTCTTTAAGTATCTTCTTGCACTCATTGCAAGCAGAGGCAAAGATGTGCCTGTTATGGTCTGACGCATGACTCCGATAAAACCAGAAGAAGAAAATTGAGGAAATTATTATAATTGCTATACCATTTATAGAAGTTGTGATGCCTGACAGCTAACAAAAGAGAGTCAGTTAAAAGATATTCAAATATCAGTTTAACAATTATTCATATTCATATCTGTTAGCATTTACTTAAGAAATAAATAGGTTTAATTGTTATTGTAACTTTTATTATTTTAGTCTCATATAGAATTAAAATACTTTTATACTATATTTTTCAGAATTATTAAGCTTATTTTGAAGACAAAGTTTTTGAAACAAAAGCTACAGATATATTTGAAATACTTTTATTAAACATAAAAATTTAATGTGATAGCTAAAAAATCAAAACAGCCTAATGGCACAGAACCATGGTGACTTTTTGGTGAGACATCCAACTTGACATTAAGCATGTGCCAGACTGCAAAGTTTCTAATGGAAATTGAAATACCAATGAAACAATTACTAATGATAATTACATTAAGCACACTGTATATTTGAAATCCATACTGCTATAAAAATACATTCAAATGCATGCCTATTTAAATATATTTGCACATGGCTAGTGGATATTCTATTATTCACACCTTCAGTAAATAGGATGTAAGCTGATTTTGACAACAAATTTTTGGGTAAAATGTGTGTCTAAAACACACAAAAATATGATGGCTATCATTCTTCCTCTTTCATGCAATTTTAATTTAGCAGCTGAAAGATTTTTTTCAGTTAATAATATTCTAATATTGAACTTTTCTAATATGAATCAGAAGTTAGAATGATCACATTTCTCTTTCTTCCCTTTGCAGTTTTGGGGATATTTCACATAAAGGTAGACATTTACTTTAGATTCATACACTGTATTAATGGAAGCAAAATGAACATAAAAAATTTTACATATATTTTCATTCCAACATATTATAATTTTCTCTTTACAAAGTATAATTCTTTCAATGAAAGCTTTCTAATATTATGTGAAATTAATTCTGTATAATTTTAAAACATTTTAAAAGGCACTAGAATTATCTCCTGCAAATGCACTGATCTAGATTTTTATTTGTATTCAAGGTGACTTTGTTCTGTTGGCTTGTAGGATTGCTGTAAGAGTTAATGTCAACAATATGCAACAGTTTAACCTCTCCACCTAATCAGTATTCCACAAAGCTAAGTTCCATTATGCAATATAACTTTGCCCCTATTAAGCAGAAAGAAGAGAAGAGAGATAACAAGAAGGGAGAAGGAGAGATGAAAAAACAAGAGAGACTAAAAGAGGAAACAAGAAAATTGACACCCTGGATAATAGAATGAGTTAGGTGTTGTCTTATTTTTGATTTACTTGCTTAATGGTTATTAAGCATGTGTTAATAAGCAAACAGTCACAACATGCAAGCACACATGAATGCATGCAATCATGCACAGTTGTTTGCCTTCATACTTAGTTACACTCAGAAAACTCATCATACACGCATACTTTTGAGCATAAATTCACACTCCAATTGTGAAGAATACATACACATTTATTTCAGAACAAATATGCAAAAATCTTCACACAAGAACAAAACACACACACACAAACACACACACACACACACACACACATACACACACACACACACACACATATATATATTCAAATTAAAAATTACTGTGGCAAAATACGCACACACTCTCTTTCTCTCTAGCTTTATATATATATATATATATATATATATATATATAGGAAAAATTGCTTCTGAAATAGACCTTATATATATATATATATATATATATACTACAGTTAAAAAATTTGAAGCTACCTCCAGAATTAGTATTAGATGAACATGACAGAAGAAAAACGAAAAAGAGGTCTTAGAGTCTTTGAAAAAAGAATGGAATCAATTATCAAAATTATACTTCAAGAAACTTTTGCAATGAATGCCAAAAATTGAGCTGCAGTAATCAAGGTTAACAAGAAGAAAATCTAATCAAAAAATGCTTTTTTTCTTTTTATCATTATAAAATTTCTAAAAAAAAAGCCATGTCTCACTTTTTTAACCATGTATAAAAATTTTCTCTTAAAGTACAAAACAACTACTTTTGGAGCTAATTTAAACAATTACCAGTGGTTGCCTCAAACTTTGAAACTGTAGTATATATATATATATATATATATATATATAAATAAAATAAAATTCCTATAAACATATACATATATATACACAAATATAAAGTAAAATTCCTATATATATATATATATATATAGACACACAAATATAAAGTAAAATTCCTATATATATATATATATATATATATTTAGTGAATCTTTGCCTATTTGCATTTCAGCTTTTGCTAATTCACATATTTGCAGAATCTTTTCTAGAAAATATCTACAGCTGGTATCTTAAAAGTGGTACAACCATTGGGTGCATGCATGTATATGTTCACTCCAATACTTGATTGGTATTTGCTGGCTTTACAAGACCAGCACCCATTGGTTGATACACAAAATATTCTGCCGCTTTCATGGAAAGTTCACCTGACAAGTTCACTAGTTTTTTGTTCTGTGAATTTTTGTGAATTCGCTTTTGTGTTTTTTCTTTTACATACTCCCTAAGATGCCACCTAAACACCCAGCTTCTGAGGCTTCTAGCAAGGTGCCTAAGTTGCCAAATTATTATTAACTATTTGTGTTTTTGTCTGTTACTACAGTACACATACATATTCTAATATTTTCAATAGTTTGTATCTATATATGCATAAAAGAAAATGGTTATTACAAATATAGAAAAAAATTTATTCCAAGTCTGGAGGCACCATCTCAATTCTGTTTTTAGAAAATGTTTTAAACTTTATACAGTATTTTATGTGTTGTTACACATATTTTATATAGTATTTTCAATGGTTGTATCCCGATTAGAGGTGGGGTTACAAGTATTTGTAGATTCTAACTATTTGTAGCTGTTTCTGGTCCCTAACCCTCATGAATATAGAGGGCTCACTGTATATATATATATATATATATTCTTTTTTATTTATAAAAATTTTGCTAAAAGCAATAACACATCACTCAATAAGTTCCAGGCCTAACATATAGATGGTGCTACTAATAAAAAATCCATATGATTTTTATGAAGTACTAACCTTCAAATGACATGTGAGAAAATTTGGGCCAAATTAAACTATTAGTTTACAAATTACAATTATTTAAGTGAAGCTACTGTTTCAAATTTTCAAAACAATAGAAAAATCTGATTTGTGTTGATAAAGCATTGCTTTCTGAAGGGAAAAAATAGTGTTCAAACAAAGCAATGACTTTATGAGTGTTATTCAAACTCTACTCCATCAGAAACAATGTTATGTTATTTTAAATGCAGTCATACAGACACAAATGATACTGAATGCTCAGGTCACCCAAAATCGGCAGTTGCCCCGGAAAACACCAAAAATTCCATGATCTCATTTTGGCTATTTGTAAATTGAATTTGTATAAGATAGCAGAGAAGTTAAACATAACAGAAGAATAATGGTGTATTCACCATTTTGCATGAACATTTATCAATGAGAAATCTGTGTTTGCTCACAGTTGATTAAAAACAACAATGCATAGACAATTCAAAGCATTGTTTTGCAACTGCTTCAACACATCAAAAAAGAGTTTTTGTGTATATATGTGACAATAGATGAAACATGGATCCACCACTCCACTTCAGAGTTAAATTGGCAGCCAGCTGAGTGGACAGCAGCAGGTGAAAGCAGTCCAAAGCAACCAATGATTTTGGGCCCTGTATTTTGGGATGTGTAAGGTATTTTGTTCATTGATTACCTTGAGAAAGCAAAACCATCAATAGCTAATCATGAAAAAATGTCCATAAATGAAGAAGAAAACATATCTTTCACAAAGACAACACACTGTGTCACAAGTAAATTGCAACGATGGCAAAGTCACATGAATTTCACTTCAAATTGCTTCTGCCTATACCCTATTCTCCAGATCTGACCTCCAGTGACTAACGGTTTGCATGCAGACCTCAAAAGAATGCTCCAGGGAAAGAGATTTAGCTTCAATGAAAAAGTGATATCAGAAATTGAGGCTTACTTTGAGGCCAAAGACAACTTTTTTGTCAAAAAAGGCATCAAATTGTTATAGAGGTGTTGGAATCAGTGTATCACCATAGAAGGAGACTATGTTGATGAATAAAGTCAAAATTTACCTAAAAATTGTTGTTATATTAATTAGGACCAGGATTTATTGAGTGATGTATTAAAAGATCTTTTTTGAAGATTTCTTAATTTATTTTTCTATTATCCTTGTTTCTACTGAAAGTTTGAATACAAATTGACTAATACCAGGGTTGAAATATAAATTGCCCAATGTTTGATTATTTCAGCTATCATAAGCCATTATCAAAATGGTTTTTATTGTGTTTGCTATGTCAGTTTCCTTGTTTTCCACAAGTCATGTCTTCATGTATTATGCCAGATTTTAAAGTACTGCATCATCATGTGCAATTTTATATGGTCATGTTTATTTCATAAATAAAAATGTGACTTTTTAACATGAAGTGACACATGAGGACAATATTTTACAAACTCAATAGGACATATAGATAAAATATCTATAAACTAGCTGTAACTGTCACATCACAAAAACAAAATATCTTTACTAATAACTTATGAAAGCTGAATGTGCTCATATATGGGACAATTTATATTTCCGTTTCCACTAGAAACCAAGAAAATTGCTCAAAATTTAGAAAAAAATCTACATATCTATATATAAATAAGTTAATTAAACTTTATATATATATATATAAGGATCTTGAATAAGTTCTCACTGATTTTTCATGAAAAGTAATGTTTTATTTACAAAATTTATTAAGTAACATGCCAATGAAATTATTGTACAATGCTAGCCATTACTTTTTCCCATCTTTCTAGCAGTATTTGAATTCCATGTTAGAAAAACAACACTTCTTTTGAGGTGAATCATAAGTCAACCCATTTTTTGGTATCTTTATGAGAATGAAAGAACTACTCATCCAGGCTGTGTGCCATCAAATGGAGCACATGATAAATAGATGGGGCAATATCTGGTGAATATGGTGTGTGAAGTAGGACTTCACATTTAAGCATTTCCAGTTGGGTTTTCACCCATTATGACATATTTGGCCAAGCATAGTCATGTTTCAAAGTCACTTTGACATGTCTCTGCTCATATACTGACCATTTTATCTTCAATGTTCAGCTCAAAGGCATCAATTGTAGTTGAAAGCAATCTTCTGTGATGGTTTTGGTCATTTTGAACAGCTAATAATAAACTACACCCAGCTGATTCCACCAAATGCAGAGCAGAAGCTTTGAACCATGGATATTCAGCTTTGTTGCTGATGTTGATATATGAGTAGACTTACACTATGACCAGGCTTACACCACAATCTTCTAAGCTTAGAGTTATTGTAGTGTATTCACTTTTCATTGCTAGTCATGATACGAAGCAAAAAAACCTTCCCTTTTCCGCCACTGAAACAGCTGTTCATGCATGACAAGATACCGTTCAACTTCTCTCAGCTTCAACTCTTACAGTATCAAATGTCCTTTCTTTTGAATCATTCCTAATGCTTTCAAATGCTTCAAAACTGTTGTGTGATCAACTCCTAATTTTTTTCAAAATCAGCTTGCACATAACACGAGTCTTCTTGAATTAATGCCTCCAATTCTTCATCTTCAACCTTTTTCAGTGTGCTAGAGCATTCATTATCTTCAACATCAAATCATTATTTTCAAGCATCTAAACCAGCCTCTGCATATGTTTTCAATAGAACGTGACTGCCATAAGTCTCCATAAGAATTCTTTGTGCTTCAGCTGTAGATTTCTTTTGAATAAAATAGTGCAGTAAACTTTCTTTGGTATGAAATTTGCTTATACTTCAGTAAAATAACATACACCTAAATTCAAGCTTGCTCATAGTACTTTTTTATAGAGGTGTTAACATCGGAAACTACATGCACACAGTTCAGGGAATGCCATCTGTTGGAAAACAGCAAGAACTAATCGAAGATTCTACTATATATATATATATATATATATATATATATATATATATATATTAATAAATGTACATATCATCTTATATCACTGGCACCAACATAGGATAATATATATATCTATTAATATATAATTGATAACCCTGTTATACTATACTGAGTACTGTTTTGTTACCACCTGAATAATATTTTTTTATATATATGTGTACATTTATTAATTCACATACCTATATATATATATATATATATATATATATATATATATATAATCACCCACAGATAGTCCTGTTATGCTGTATCACAGCTCATCAGTAAAGGCACTTGGTAGAGGAAGGCAGATTTTAGTGTGTTATATAAACAATGTGAATATGCACCATATATATATATATATATATATATATATATGTGTGTGTGTGTGTATTGAGATAGATAGATAGACAGATAGATAGATATCCATACACACAGTCTCAAACATGACTAATATGCTTGTGTATATACATGTATCTTTGTATGTAATATTTATGTTTATATACTCTTTCTCATTCTTTTTCTGTGAGAACTCATCTATCTACTGAATATAATTACAAGTATTCATAGATATGACATAACATGCATTCATCACTCATGCACACACATATGTCTATATACACATACACAAAAGATTTTATATTTTGCATGTGTGAAACTGAAAATATTTATTACCCATACAACACAGAAAATTTGTGAAAAAAAGCTATCAACATTGTTTTCCTTTCTCTTGTATACTAATCTGTTTGTTTCAAAGAGTGTGTTTTTGTAAAGATCTGGATCTTATTTACATAAATAAATTGAGGATGCTTATAAAAGAACTGAACTTTAAAATTTGAAAAAAGTATCAGTCATGCTATAAATCTACATAAGAGTTGTTTTTATACACTTTTTGAACAGATTTTGGAAATTAGTAAATAAATTGTCATTGAATAATTATGAGGCTATGAAAAATAAATAAGAGTTACTTTTTAGATTTTAAAAGAGTGTAAAAATTTCCATATATGTTAATGATTTACAAAATGGTGATTGTTCCTATAAAAGCAATGCTATCAAAATTCATTTGACTGACCTACTTTGTCAAGTCAATTCTTTGTGCTTTTCTGTATACTAAAATAAATTTTAAAAAAGATTCTACTCTTTTTGTGTCTTTTTTAAATTTCTGTAGAATTGTTTTTATTACAAAATGTCTATATTCTTAATAAGATCAATGAAGACTCTTTCAATTGATTGTTATAATTCAACTGAATTTTTATAAAATACTGTTTTTATATTAATCACTGATTTTTTAATTAAAGTATTTATTTCATACTATTTTTTTAATAATCTTAATAATGATTGGGAATTTAATATTGTCCCAAAGATAATGCACAATATAAAGTTTTGTAATCAATCTCTTCAATTTCATCACTGGTAAAACTTCAGTCAAAATATTTTCTCTGGGAACATTTCAATAAAAAAATTCAAAGATCCTTATTTTTAGTGAATGGAAAGTAATAAGAACACATAATGTTCCTTAGATAATGTAGTGTTCTCTGTTTTTAATCTTATTTTTTGGCTTATCAACCATGTAAGACAAACAAGGAAGAAGGCGAATGGAAACAGAAAATTTGTGGTCTACTTTCTATGATTGTACTGAAATGTATAACACACTTTATTTAAAAGTGGTTGTTTCGAGGTTACAAATATTAGTTATTCAATTTTTTCTTTCTTGGCTTCTTTTTATAAAGACTCACATCCACTCATAACTTAAGAAAATAATAATTTCCATTTATTGAATAAATGAAATTCTTTTGATTTACAATGTCTTAGAGTGCTAAATTTCATCTCTTTCTTTCATTCTCATATGTATTTCACCCTATCATCATTATCATCATCATAATGATAATCATCTTGTCTGTCTCAAATCTGACAACATACAGCATCAAACAATTCTCTCAACACGCGCATGAAAAAAAAAAAAGAAGAAACCACTGGGGGGAAAATATATTTTCAGATTCATTTACCTTTCTCGGCAGATGCCTCGTTCCCTAGTAGGTAAAGAACAAACAAAAATGATTAGGCACTTGTGTTATGGCTGTGAAAATAAAAAGATTTCTGCTTTTAAAAGAAATAAATGACTTGATAATTTCTTTTCAATGTGTAGAAATAATCTTTTTTCTTCTTTTGAATAAATACTTTTTTTTTTTAACAACAAAAATAACAACAGCAACAGTAATATCAAGAAAGGTTCAAAATTAAAAGAAAGGTCAGGAAAATAAAAATGGAGATAAAGAAATTTGATTTATTTCTGAAATTCTTTCCTTTTCAACATAATAAATTATAATAGTTAATAATGACAAAGATCATTAATGCCTCATGAAACATATTGAACAGTGAACTACCGGAGCCTAACATGTTCAAGATGTTATCAAAGTGTTCAATAGTAAAAAATAGAGAAACAATTATTAACAGATGAACAAAAGTACAAAAGACTTATCTTCTTATCTAGAAGGTTTTCAGAAATACCATCAACGAAGCTGTAAAGAACAGTAGTGTCAGATAAATTGTGTGGCTTACTTTTTACAGTATATTAACTATTTGTGGGCAATTTAAAGTCAAAACATTTAATTAATTAATTTTGCAAATGAATATTGAATTAACAATTTTTTGAGAATAACGATATATTTTTCCAGATATAAATTCTATTGTTTAACCCATACCTGGGGAGAGAAGATTGATTCATACTTTTATCAATAGTTTTTGTGTGTAAGTAAATATAACAAGCATTCAGCAGTGCCAGAAATTAACAATTTCCATCACAAAGAAATAATCATTAGCTATAAGCATATCTTTATAGAAGTAATGTTTAAAAATAAGTGAATAATAAATCATAAAAATTATCTGTTAGAAAATTAAATATTTAACCCATAGTTGTGGGGAGATGGATTATAATCCCTTGATTTATCTTACCCTGATAAGCAGGACAGTATTTTTTTTAAAATTGAAGTTGGAAGATAAGTCATTTGAACTTTTATTTACCTTTTATTTTTAATTTTTTAAAATTTATATTTATTTAATTTCTTAAATATCCAACTTGATTGTATGTATATAAAACACAGATAATAGTTGAATCTTTATGAAATATACAGAAAATTTCATAGACAAAAAAGAAACTGAAGAATTCAAGTGACTATAAGAAATAGTAGAATAATTAGTAAAGCTAACATGTGTAAATCTGCAACTCTTTGGTTGCAAAATACTTTGAATTGGTTAGTAAAATGTTATATATATATATATATATATATATAAAGACTGAAATTTTCTTTTCCCTTCAAAAAAACATTTTGTCTTCATTTATATCAATCTAAATCTCCATTTTTTCTTCATATTTCTTTTGTTCTGGTTCTTGAAGAGAAATAAAATAAATTTCATAAAATAAAGAAGAAAGAAAGAAAAAAGTGGATAAACAAAAATTCAAACAAATGAAAAACCAAGAATATTTCATTATTAATAATAATAACGATAATGACATAATTGGTTGATTAAATATGTTATAAATAATAATTATTATAATATATTTCCATGTCAATACAATAAAGCTTTCATATTTCCTGAAATGCAAATGTGCTAGATGAAAAAGAAAGGTTAAATATTAAATTAACTACTGAACTCAGTTGGCTTTTTAATGTCAGAGTGTCTGAAATCTGAATGCTTTGTACTTTTGTTGGCATTTTACAGCCAGAAAGAATTGCTTTTACATATTTACAAGTTTATCACTTTTGAATAACTCAAACATGGTTCATTATAATCTTTTGAATTGATTAAAGCATTTATATAAAAGCTGCAATGATCAGTTGTGTCATATTAATTAATTTATTTTTTATGGATTTTCAACCTTTTGTGGTTTATTTAAGGCTAAAAATATTTTTGATTGTTAGAAATAATTATTTTTGTGAATAAATATTGGATTAAATTTTTTTGAGAATAACAATGCATTTTCCAGATATAAATCCTACTATTTTACTATAGCTGATTTCATACATTTCCCAAGTGTATTTGTGTATAAGCAAATATAGCAAACCTACAGTTGTGTCAGAAATAACCATTTTTATTATAAGGATTGTCTTTAAGGACAATTATATGGAAGTAATGTGTATAAGTAAGTGAATAAGGAATTACAAAAATTCTCTATTAGAAAATGAAATATTTTATTCTCTTGAGTTCAAGGCTTCTTGTGATAGATTTCTTCTATTTTTGTTTTAGCTAAAATAGTTCTGTTTAAATGTAAATGAAAGAGACTTAAAACATAATTACAGACCCAGGCCCTAAATAATGATATCATCTAAATGCACACATAAATAAATGCATGTATGCATTTAAATATCAATATACATCTCTGTAGTAGTTTGTGTAGGGGACACTGATAAGAATTTCAAAGTAGCAGTGGAAAAGGAATTAAATTGCTATCAGTTCTCCTGGAAGGACAACATTTCATATATGTCAGTTCTTTACCAATCAACAACTGAGGCTACTGATTATTCAGATAGATATTTTAGATTATAGTTTGCAAACGAATCTCTGTACTAATTTGATGACTGATGTAATTCTGATAGCAAATCATGTAATGGGATTGGATTCAGTTCTAGAAAACTTTAACAAACCAAATTTCTTTGGAACAAAAAATAAACATGGAGATTTTAAACTGGCAACAAGAACAAGAAGGATTTTTAGTTAAAAAGAATTAAAACAATTTTTTAGGCTAATGTGTTGTTTTTATATTGGTAGGCTTCCTTTAAATATACTGAAGTGTAACTAAAAGTTTGCGGCATTTTTAATATGTGACATTTAAAAATGTGATTTTGTTTTACCCTTGGCTAAAATAAAATCATAACATATTTAAAAGATATTTAAAGGTGTCTTTTCTATATGACCTTGCATAGATTGTGAATTTGAAATGTTTTTACAATGAAAATGAAAATGAAAATGGTGGAAAAAAATTGCTTTTTTATAATTTATTTCCAGAAATTAATTCTTTAACAAGAATAATAAAAGGCCATTTATGGAGATGGTACCATTGATAAGAGCTTTATTCATACATGGCTCAGGTAGAAATTTTGACCTAAAAGAAAAACGTTTCTGCCATCCTTGGTAATCACCAAGCCAAAATGATAATTAAAAAATAATCTATGACACATTAGATCATAGATATCACATATCAGCATTGTAAGGTATTTGAAAACATTTCTATGCATAAACCACTACAATGTTTGGGTGGCTTATGATTTAACAGAGGAAAAATTAACAGACAACATTTCTGTCTGCAACTCTCTGCTCAAATGAAACAAAAAGAAGTCACTGCAAAATCAGACATTGAATTCAGATAAATCCTGCTTCCAGTTAGACCAATTAACAGTCACAATTAATGAAAATCAACTGGAATTATCCAATCAAAAGGGTTATTTTCTATCAGGACAATACCTGCTCTTACATTTTTTGCAGACCCAGCAGAAACTGCTACAGTTTGGCTGGGATATCCTACTTCACATGCAGAACTCACCTGACCTTGCAGCTTTTTCAGTCTCTTCAAAATTCTTTTAATGGGAAGAACTTCAATTGTCTGAAAGCCTGTAAAAACCACATAATCCAGATCATCAGAAAGATGCCAAGTTTTGAGAGGATGGAATCATGAAACTGCTTCAAAGATGGTGAAAGCTCATTGAACACAATGGCACATATGTGGTTGAATAAATCTAAATATTGTCCTTGAAATTCTCTTAAAAATGCTACTAACTTTTGTATCACCCTAATATCAATACAAAAATGATTAAGAGAAAATCTGAGATAATTCTCATTTATCAAATATTAGTATAGCATAACATTAATTAAGCATATATGATTCTTCTCAGTCAAGACTGGCAATGGGTATCACAGCTTTTTATTTTTACTGTTGCCTGGAAAGTAAACAATTTATGGAAGCAGTTTGTTAAAGTTTTCACTCAACCACTATTTTTTCTATGAACTGTTGTGATATACCAGCAACAATGAAACTAGATACAGATACAGTGTTTAACAAGAACTACTTTAGCTGAACTTTGAGCTGTCATATACACAGGCAAACACATATATATGGACTTTTGTCTTTGTTTTGATAAGAGGAACCTATCCCAAAGTTTGTAAAAGTATTTTTATTCAGCCTGTATATGAGACAGCATGTTTGTTTCATATGATCTTTAGGCCTGAAGATTGTATTCAAGCATGAAACAAACTGTGACTGGTCAGTGTTGACCTCAGTGTCCACTTATATATTTATATACATTTTATCACTGATATTGAGCATTTTAACCCATAAATTATAGCATATCTTAAAACTATATATATGAAATTTAGCATATTTATATTTACTAATTTGAAATGGTTTACTTTGAGAATTTTTCTTAACAATTAAAACATTAAAAATATACATTCAGAGTGCACACTAGATTAACACAATATTAATACTGTAGGAAGATCATCTTTTTCTTGATGAAGTGTGTATATATATCTGTGTGTATGTATGAACACAGAAGTAACTGATTCTGAAAGGAGTACACTAAATGGCACACCAGACAAAAGTATTAAATTATTTATCATAATACTCATGACTGCAGACATTAATGCACAAGAAACTAGTAGTCATGTGTATGCCAGATTATTTTATCATATATATTTATATATATATATATATATACTGTTCACAAAATAAAATCTCTGACCTTAAATAAAGATGAAAAATCATTCCATGGAATACTTAGAAATTGTGATAACTCAAAGAAATTCATGATTTGAAAAAATACCAAATATGCCTTTCATAACGAATAAAAACTAAATTTTATTAAAAAATATTAATGCTGATCCTTATAAGTTTGACTGATGAATATTCAACAGTTCTTTTTTATTTTTTTCTTGGAAAATTTATAAAGAATGATTCTATCAGTTTCAAAGCTGTTTTTAAAATAAACTATTGTATAGAAATATTTTTAGGAATACAGATTTTTAATGTATAAAATGTCCTATTCTAAACAAAATTGATGGTTACATGCAATAGTTATTGAAAATGATCTAGTTAAATAAGTATTAGTTGAAAATTATTTGTGGTTTACAGAGAAGAAAATAATTATTTAAGGTTTACAGAGATGAAACTAATAGTTAAAAACATGGCTTGCTTTCTTTTGATTTCATTATCTTCTTTCATTTCATGACACACACACACACACACATATATATATATATAAATTCAGGTAAAGAGGACCCAAGGTTTTACGATTTTGAGTTCTCTGGCATTTACTTTTTTGTAAAAAGTGTTCGATACAATAAATATTGTAGAGCATAATATAATCAAATCATTTTCACAACTAACATCTAACATTGCCTGATGAGGAGATAGAAGTCTCAAAACAGACAAAATTTCTGTGTTGCAATGTATTTTTAATTCATAATTATATGATAATATATATATATATATGCACCCATTATCAAATATCTTCAGAAAATATCTTATTACTGGCTGATGGAGAAGAGTGGAGGTGTGTGACAATTTGGGAAATCTATTCTCCCACCATTTTTACCTGCTCAGGCAAAATCATAATGGGTTAAACCTCCAGTTACAATTTGCAGGTTACATGGCTGCCAATAATAATAAAGATAATAAAAATGATGATTATGTTGGTGGTGATTGTGTGTGTATGTATGGCTCAAAATAAATTTTATCATCAATCAACCATTCCAAAGTCATATCGCAAAGAAAGTGATAATTTGTATTTTGGCATAACTAAATATATTTTGATGTGAGGCAGACTGAGTGGATTTTATGCTGGAAGGTTAGATCATTGGATTATGATAGAGACTGTAATGTACATTGGCAAGTAACTAAACATAATCATGATTTCTTGACATGTAGAACAACTTAGTTATTGTTACTCCCCAACCTCTTGGAAATAACAAACTGCTCTACTATAAAACAAAGAATCTGAAATAGAATGAAGAGGTAATTATATTTAGAACTGATCTAAGAATTTCCAGTCTGAATGTTATGCAATTTTAGAAGATTTGAAGGGAAAAGTGATATTTGAAGTTATAAATACTTTATTTAATTTATTTGAAGCAGGAAATAATGAATTGGTTATTTTTTAAAAACTAAGTCATTTCTGGTCAGGAAAATTAATCTATTAACATAAAGATTGATATCCAAAAAATAAAAACAATAATGATATTTATTTTGTGTACATTTGTCTTACTCTGCTTTTGCACAGAAGATATTTTCATGATGTTCTGTGGGAGTCTTAAAACATTTTAAAATTTTGTATTTAATAAACAAAATATCATTTTTGATTATTTTTAATCAGACTATTATCTTTGTTTTTCATTATTGTATATCTAATCCATATGGCCAAAATACAAAAAACTGAATGAAAATAGAGGCCTCTATAAGGTGGCCAGCCTTAAAGTCTGTGGAGATGGGGATGGGCATAGGGAAGAATTTGCACATTAAAATTAGTTTGTATCATTTTCCCAGAATCAGGAGCAAATAATATTCAGAAGTGGGGAAGTTCATCCCAGGCCCTCCTGTGAAAATAGTTGAGCTAAAACATCTTGTATGAAAAATAATTATAACTACTGTAAAAACTAATAATGCTGGAAAGTTTTATTAAGAACATAAAAAGTTTTCAAAAATAATAAAAAATAAAAAGTAAAAAAAATATTAGAAAAGAATGAACCAGAGGAAAAGAAATCAATCATTCCATACAAATGAATAAAAAATAAGACAATGGGTAGAACAACTGAGATGTGATAAATAATAGCAATAACAACAAAACAACAATAGTAACAATATAACAACATAATTTGCAATATAAAATAAAATAAATGTAAGCTTTTACAAAGAACATAATTTATGACAGACATGCACAAATGAAAATAAAATGTATTACTAAATGGTTCTCATAAATTCTAGAATTGAAAATATAATGTAGGATAAAAGTATACATAAATATACATTGATTAGAAATCCCATGAAAGAGTACATAACTACAGAAGTTGTAATAGGATCATGTTTACGATGAAAAGAGAAAGAAAGGAACTATTTGAGATTATAAAGATGAAGAAAGATAACAATGATTATAACAAATGATATTGAAAAAAATTATGAAGATCACATTTGAAAAAGAGACATTGGGTTAAAGGATGACAGAAACTATTTATTAAAGAAAGAATAGCAGAAAAAAGATCAAAGACAAAAATAAGATAGGGATAATGCTAGAAAGAAATTGCCAGAAAACAAAGTGGTGTTACTGAGAAAAAATAATGTTTAAAAAGAATGGCTGAGAAAATTATATATAAAGATACAAAACATTTATACACCACCACATATTGACAAAATAAGAAACTGATTCAAATAGCTGATGCTACAATTAAACATTTGCTCTGAGCAAATAGTAGCATATAGAAAAATTCTTATTTTAGGAATATTTAAATTCATAATATAAAATAACACTTACGATATATATTTGAAACTCATATACATAAAAGAAACGAGTGTAATGTTTAAGTCATTTCTAGTTAAATTTTCCAAATTGCTATAGTAAAATAATTTCAGGACATATATTATTTTCTCACAATCTCAGTGTTTCTATCTATCTATCTATAGATAGATATCGGATGACTATATATATATATATATATATATATATATATATATATATATTGTTACGATAGAGATGGAGGAACCCCCCTTTATTGCTACTGATTAATTGCAACAGAAGGAAAATAAAAATGATTGAGCACAACTCAGAGTTAAAATACAGACAAATATTTAATTCACAAATCATTAGATAAAAATATTTACAAATATACAGTTTGGCATTCAAATCAAGAGACATAGAAAACATACTTTACTACTGCCCGGTGAAGTGTAACGAGGAGAGAAAGGGAGAGAAAGTGTCAAATATCTTACCCAGTTAAGTTGGCAGGGAAATTAAGTGCTATACTTTTTGGAAATCCTTAAATGCATATATAAAGACTAATTATTGGCTTGGTCAATGAAAAAGGCAAAAGTATGTATTTACCCAAATAGTTCCATGAGGTTCTCTTTCAGGTTTTAGTTGTTCAGACTTTTTCTGTGAGATTCTTTCTGCCAGATATCGATCCCTGAATCATTAACTGGAGTTGATATGACAGAAAATTCTTTTAACAACTCTTTCAAGTTTTGTTTATCGTCTACTAGAGAGATTCTTTTGGCTGGAATATAAATCCTGAATCGAAACTGGTGCTGATGATGTCAGCACATCCTGTTATCAACTGTTTCAAGTTTTAGTTTTTTTGTCATTGACTTAGGTATTCTTTTGGCTGGATATACATCCTGAATCTACCGGAGCTGTAGAAGTCAACCCATCCTGCTATCAACTAACAACTCTGTGCCCAAAACCTATTTTTATAGGGGCTAACACCTAATTTGCATACTTCTAGAACTTTTAGAACTCTCTGGAACATTCTACCAACTTCCAAATGTTCTATTTTTAATTTCCTTATTTTTATGACTACTTTCTGAATTAAAACTTTTTGGGAATAACACTTAGGACTCAATAGAATCCATTACTATAACTTTTTAAACATTATTATTATTATTTTTATATATAACTGCATCCTTGTAACATATATATATATATATATATAGATAGTGTAATTACTTAGTTTTTGATCATAATAAAATTAGATCAGTGAACATTTGTATTAAAAAGTGTTCAATACAATTATATTGTAGAACTTTTGAATATTTTCCATTTGTAAACGAGTTATTACGCAACCTATATTTCTAGCATGAGTGGTATCTTCAGGTGATTTGCATTAATGACTCTCTCTCTCTCTCTATATATATATATATATATATCTGTGTTTATGTTCTATCTATCTCACTATCTTCTTTCTATCTATTGTAAATTTAGATAGCAGGAACTTCTTCAAACAAGTTTTATTTTAGTGAACAATAACCACAAGATCTTTTATTTAGCTTTTCCATCTTTTGACTAAATATCAAAATTAAAAATAGTGAACATTCCAAAGTTAAGTTTTGCATTCAAATATTTGTTTGAAAACAAAAAAAAATAAAAAATTATATATATATATATAATAAAATGAATAAAAAAAATAACTGAGGCAACTTGAGTTTCACTCTCCAAAATGAAGGACGTCAGGATACATTTAATCTACTATGTGCTGCTTGCAGTTTATGCCTTAAATATAGAGAATTCCTATTATATATATATATGTGTGTGTGTGTGTGTGTGTGTGTGTGTGTGTGTGTCTTCTTTTGAAGAACAATTTCATTTTTCAAATGAACATGTGGAATGAATTCCTTCTTCAGTTGCAGAATTAAAATCTTTATCTTTATATTTAACTTCAGGAATATATTCATATTCCACATACACTGATTAATGTATACATGTATATTTTAGATAATTATAAAAATAGTGACTGTAAGTAAATAGTTAATTGGAAAAATAAAAAATAAATTCTTATAGATGAGACAGGAGGGTTTATAAAATTACCTCAATAATAATATTCATAAAAGAGTTGTTAATTAAGATACTTAAAAGAAATTAATGTTATTGATACATAGAAAAATGTGCACCTTCAGTTCTAAGTTTAATAATACATAAATAATGAAGCTACATCATACTCATTAGACTTAACTAATAATTACCAATTTTACTAATTGTAAACATGGATTATAAACGAAAATATTATTATTGGAACAGAATATATCCTAATGACTTTCTTTAAATCCTTTACAGTCTATTCTGAATTAATAATTACAAGCTAATCATTTTTATTTGCTTTTTGCCTTTTTTTCTCTAAGTTCTAACTGTATAGTAGAAAGGAAACAAAACAGAGTTAAGCTGAGTAAATCTCTGATTTTTTACTTTGAAGTAAACTGAAAAGTCATTCAAACTTCTACTAATATTGTGTAAACCAGAAATCAATGGCTTTGAAAAACTAATTAAAAAATTATCAACGTGGAAAAACTTTTTCCACAGCCTGTATAATATTAGCTTGAAAAAACTTCTATTTAAATAGTGAAAAAGGTATTAAATATTCATACCTATCTGAAGAGGGTTGTAGAATGTAATTTGAAATAGAGACATTAAAGATATTAAACAACTACAGAGAAAATATATGAAGGAAGCTCTTCAAAAACAAAAATTGGATCCAATAAGAATGAGATTTATGTAGAAGATATGTATTATGTGGAAATGGATGATACACAAAATTCTCAGGGAAAGAAATAGAATACCTTATATTCAAAAATAAATAATTAAAAACAAAAGAAAACAGAAAAAACATATGTTTAAAAAAGAAACTAACCATGCCAGATTATGGATACACATTGCAAAAAGAAACTTGAGGCAACAGAAAATGAAAGTATTGCTCAACTCACTAAAATAAAAATATATACATACATTCTATACATTAAGAATAACAAAGAAGACAGGCAATACTGACCAAAATGTTTGAGTCACCAGATATAATATTTCCTCCAAAAGATCTATTTCAGCTGACCAATTTCATATAACACACATTATAGTCACAGTGTATCAACTAAGATGTGAATTTATTGACTTCCAGGCTCAAATTCAGACTAACTTACTTATTAATACTATTTCCTTTCCCATGGCATTTTATTCAAAATAAACTGCAAAGAAAGTATTTACTAATTGGATTGGTTTCTTATGTTCAATCTTGCTTAAGCAAATGAAAGGCAAAGAAGCTGTTGATTGAATTTTATAGAATATTGCCTGAAGATAAAGCTAATTGACAATATTTGAGTTTATTTGAATAGTTATGAATTGATAGCCTAAATTTGCCTAAAGGTTTCATGGATGCTTTGATTGCAATAGTGGCTAAAGAGTTGCCTGCAAAGGAGATACAAGTTAATATCTTATCTATAAAACATTCTTTCTTTTATTTCTAGCAATTACTATGTTTTTCACCATGCAACACCTACTGGTGTATAAAGCATATATCAATAATATAGCAAAAATATTTAAGGAAAAAATTAAAATTGTAACTATAACCTGTATGCAATTATCTTTATATTTTAAAATTATCTTGATTTTAAATAATAATTTGATCATTTAAAATAATTCTGGGATCATCAGAATAGTATGTGAAACAAGTGTGTTTAAGTGTTACTCTAGTACAGGTAACCTCTAGCTTAAGGCTTACACAATCTCAATTATCAGTGGTATAAGATGCAGAGTTATTTTTAGAGTATTATTTTTTAAATCATTTCACCCCAAGCAAGGCAACAAAGCCACTAAGATGCAAAGCATTACTGAGTGAGAGAGAATATGAGAAAAAGAAAATATTATTAAGGAGAGAGAACAATAAGATTTTTTAGAAAGAAAAATCTGCTTTACATTGTGGAGAATATGGAAGCTATTAATAACAGTAAATTTATACTAAATTTACTGGAATGCATGAAATGCAATAATTTTCTGTTTTACTTAATATCCAATTATTAATTGTTTAGAGCTTAACATTATTTGTTATTCTGATTTATGAAAGAGCCATTAAGAAAGTTGGTTCTGTGTCGTGTAAGACAGTTTTTCTTTCCAGAATCTATCCTACATGTCTATAAGTCTACTCTTCATCCCTGCTTAGAATATTGCTGCCACATATGATTTGGTGCTCTTGCTATTTATCTAGAGCTACTTAATAAAATCCAAAGACTCGGCAATATTATTGGTCTTGACCTGGCTTCTTAGCTTTAGTTACTTCCCCACCATTATAAGGTTGCCTCCCTGTTCCTTTCTATAAATGTTTTCAGGCTAATTGTTTGCATAAACTCTTTGCTATGGTATCTAAACTTTTTTAATTTAAATACAGTACTGAACTGGCATCCAGATATCATCATTTTACATTTGAACTGGCTAGATGTAATCATTATTTATTTGCTAACAGTTTCTTTTGTTGTGCTTCTCACTTGTGGAACTCTCTTCTGGCTCCATGCTTTCCAGCTAACTTTTAATTTAAATTTAAATTCAGGAGGACAGTAGATATCACTATCTACTGTCTATTGCTCATTAGTATTTTTTTGTTTCTAATTCTTCCACACCCAGTAGCCCTCTTGTGCTCTATTGGTTTTACTACCTTACATGGGGTGAACTCAATTAAAAATCTAAAAAAAATCTAAAACGTCACTTCTTTGCAAAATTTCCTAGCATATATTTTCAGAATATTTTTAATTTCAAAGAGAAACTAAAATAATCAAGTTATTTGCTAACTTATAATTTATTGTTTAAATGGCTTTGGTAATATCAAATAATCATTTGAGTGTATTACATGTTGTTAATATAAATAAATAATCTATCCATTTAACCTAAGCAGTGTAAGTTATTTTCATTTATGCTTTTTACTACAAAGTGACTGTATATGCTTTTCTATTTCATTTGGAATTTTTGCAGGTCTTGGTGAAGTTCTTATAACAGAATTTGTTATTTAATGTTGAATAAGAAATAGAAATAGGTGAATAAGAAAATTTTCTTTTAAATAAATTCAGTCACTCTTGTTATAAATCTGTGTGGATTTAGTTATTTTAAAATAGAAAACATGTTTATGCCTTTTTATATAGTCCAATTTTACAATACCTAAAATAGTGGAATTCACTTAGTAATTTGATAAGTATATTAACCATTTAACTATTCTCTTGCTTATATCTTTATTTTGAGCTTTGCTACCATTTGCATTAGAAATAAATATTCAGTTGTTTTCTTGATCCCAAATTTGATTTGTTCAAATTTTTTACTTCACAAAATTATTTCTTTAAAAAGTATAAAATTCTGAATTAATTCCTGTTTGTCTTGAGAGTAAAAAAAAATATTTTTCAAAATGAATTTTTGTCAGATAGCTTTGTAATTAGTATTTCCTTTACACAATCCTTTCAAATTTTGGCAAGCTGAGGAAAAATACAAAAAGAAATTTGTGAGCATATGTGAAATTGCTTTTTTAACAAATGAAAACCTTGCCTTCAGAAAGATTGGCCAGTGAGCAAAGGGAAAAAACAGAAAGAAATTTGTGAGCCTATATGAAATTTTCTTTAGACCAATGAAAATCTTTCCTGAGAAAAAGACATGAAGAAATTAGCAAGCTTTTGTGCAATTGCTTTTGGACCAATGAAAACCTTGTTTTCATAGAAATTTTCCATTGAAAAAGGAAAGAAAAGAAGATAGAGAGCCTATGTGAAATTCTTTTTGATATAAAATGAGGAAAAAATTAAATTAACACTAGAAAAGTATCTTAAGTCCCATGAAAGGTTTTGTTTCTGTTCACATGTCCAGTATTGAAGTTTTCACCAGTATCAAATTATTCATATTATAGTATTCGCCTTAACTAAGAATGTGGCACTTCAAAAACATTTTTTTTTTCAACAATCTAAGAAAGCCAAGTATTTCAAAATTTTTTCTCTTCATCATCTTCATCTTCATCTTCATGCAACAGTATATCCTTTTTGTGAGCAACAAACTCCTTTACATTTATTTTAAAAAGATTTAATAATTTCAGATCATTTAAGCTGTTGTATGAATGTTTACTCTTCACATTAATTCATTATAACCCTAAAGTCCCACATCACTATAATTTCTTTTTTTATTTGCTTTAACATGTACAAAATTTAATAAGGATACTTTGTTATTTCTTCCCATTTGCCCTACAAATTATATAAAAACGTTTGGTGCTATATTTACCAGCATGAGTATTGAATATTGTAAATATGAGTTATTTCTAATCATGTCATTTCCAAAGGTAAAGCCATCAATAATGATCTATACTATTTTTTAGTATATTTTGAAAACTTTAATGAATGAATCAGATATTTTTCCCTGATTCATGCATTTTTTTGTTTAACCTATTTTTGAAACATTTTTCAGATTTTAGTGACTAAAATTTGGTTTCTAGTTTCCATGCTAATCTTCAGAAATTTAATTTTAGACTCATAGATGTTCTGTCCATTCACATGGCACATTCATCAGAGAAGTATATTTCTTATATGCCTTTTCATTTTCATTAGAGCATCACTAAAATATCCACAAGCCATTTTGTGTAAAATATATATATATATATATATATATATATAGTTTTCCATTGAAGCAAAACATATTGAGATATTTATTAAAAGCATGAAAAACTTGGAAATGAAAAAAAATTGAAAAATGGAAGAAAAAATAAAGGAAAGAAGTAGAACATAGAAACATGATTTTATCTAACCATTCAAATATATCTAATTTATTTCATGAATGTGTAAGAATTTCAAGATATATATATATATATATATATATATATATATATATACTGGTAGAAAATAAAATTACAACACCTCAAACAGGTGCTTTAATTTCTTCAAGAATAACATGGATGACAACTGGTATGAAAGAAGGAAAACTCTGAAATACCAAATTGGTAATGGGAAACTATTTCATTATCTTTTTTATAACAATGTATGACAATTCAGAAATAATTAAGAAAAAATATCTGAATTTATGATCAGAAGGAGCATGGCATTTTAAAAATTATATATTTGGATAGCAGAAAATTGTTATATACACAGATCAATATGTACATAGGTTTCAAAATAAGTGATGTATTAACAATCCTCAGACCCATATTAATACACTGTATATCCCCCTTGGGCACAGGCCAGTACTTTCATAGGCATATAATAGTAAAGATGGTAAATAGAATCTTGCAATACATTACCCAACACCTCTTGCAGCTGGGAAAACGTAGTTGGAATAAGGTATTGTTCTACCAATCTTATAAATTAATCAACCTGGTCAGAAATGACAACAGGTTAGGTTGAACAATATTTTGAACATAAATCTTGTGTTCATCATTCTTTTCACAAACACTAAAGTGAATGATAGTTGTAACATGGCACCCCAAACCATGATGCCCTGGGATTGAGCTTGTGTCATTGGTGAACACACTCTAAAATATCTTATGCTTCAATTCTATGAAGCACATGAAAATAACTATCACCTAAAGAAAGACAGGATGTGCTTTCATCACTGAGCACTAAAAAGTTACAATTCAATTCCCCCGAGCTCTCATGATATTACTAGAGATGAACATTATAAAGGGATGTGACATAAATGCAAGTCAGTCAGGAGACATGCATGCACATACTCCTCTTGCAAAGAAATGGTTCTCAGCAATTCATGTTGACACACCTCTGATCTGTAGTGTGAGAAATTGTCAGGATCTGACACATTGTAAGGGCATATCTTTAAAATGTGTCAGTGTTATTAATTGTCTGTCCAGGATTCTCAACAATTTTCTAAAATGAAAATGCAGCCTTTTAAATGCCAACAATCTAACCTCTGTCAAATGTTTTTAATTGAACAAAAAAGCATGTTCCCAAATCTATGACACTATGTCTACTTAATTCTTTCACAGCACAGCACCATAACATAGTAAATATCACTGTCTAAAACTCAAACATGCATGTTGTACTGGTATGCATATTACTATGTCACAAGACGGCCAAAAGCTTTGAAAATGTTATCACAGTATCTACTATATACTAGAAAACACTTTCTGTACTCAAATCAAAATCAGCATTATACTTCAGAGTGTTTTAAAAAGTACAACATTTTTAGTGTTCTGCTTTTTCAAGATGTTTCCGAATCTACATTGCTGGCTATGTTTTAAAAGTCAGCAATAAAGTTTTCTATAGGTTTTAATCAATGAATTATTCTTGAAAGCCTTCTTCTTAGTTTGAATAGTTTCAATGAACAATTGCACACATTTCAAGCAAAACTAACTTATACTCACTATATGCAATTATCTTATTGCTAACTTATTAATTCAATGAGAAAGTGTGCATGTTTCACACATGTGCACTTAGGTTTCTTCTGGTTTGGCTGTCAAGTTACATCAAAGTTGCAAAACTTCTATAGATACTTAAAATGGCTTGATACCTTCTTGACAACACACACACACACACACATACATATATATATATATATATATATATATAAAGGCAGGGTAAATGCTTCATAGGCTTGCTATAAAGGAGAGGTGCTAGAGTGGTGAAATCTTGCATGCATTAATTTAATCTCTTCTTATTAATAATTGCAATATTTTTTTCTTTCAATGACTGTTTAAACAAGATTTAAAAAGTGACAAAATTTAGCACCATGGTGTTATAAAGTATCTGCAGAATAGGGGTTTAGCCTGCTAGGGACATTCATGCAGATATAGGTGCTATATTAGGGGATGACACAAAAGTGGGCAGCTGAATTTGAGAGAAGAAAGGAGTGTCTTGAAGATGACACAAGGACTGGATATCCTGAAATTGCAAACCCAAAGGAAAACATTGATCATATTCACCTCATTGTGATGGATGACATGTGTGACCATAAATCAAATAGTCACTGCTAGTAGCATATCCCATGAGAAAGTTAAGGCTGATCCTAACACAGGAAAAATCTGACATTGAGGCTGATCCAGTTGGTTTCCTTGAACATTTCCTAACCCAAGATGATTGTTGAGTGCACTACTTAGCCAGAGATAGAGAGACAATCCATGCAGTGGAAACACTTGTCCTAACCTTCTCCAAAGAAAGCCAAGTAGTTTCATCTGCAGGGAAAGTTATAGCCTCAGTTTTAGGGATGCAAAAGGCAATAGTGTTTATTGTTTATCTTCAAAATGGCCACATCATTAATAGAGAATACTACACCAACTTTCTGAGACAGTTACAAAAGCTCAGGAAAACCAATAAAAGAGGTTTTGTTTCATCAAACATTTCAATGATTGCTGTGTATGACTGTGGCTATAAATGAGTTGATTACCTTCTCTATTCTCATAATTTGACTATCATCTGCTCCCCAACATGAAAAATCACTTGGCTGAATACCATTATCACAGTGTTAATGATGTCAAATCTACTGTTGATTGCTTTTTTGAACAACCGGATGAAAAGCCTTCTTTGCATAGTCATATGTCAGTTTACCTGGAGAGAAACAATGCCATTATTAATGAGAGGAGTTCAAAGTAGGTCATTCAACATTTTACAGCTTTAGAATTACTCCTTCATAGTCAACATATGAACTTTTCTGTCCATCCTCATGTGTATGTGTGTGTCTATGATAATATATATATTAATAAATAATAAATATATATATTATCCCTCACCAGTCGCACCAAGAACCTGAAGATGAAACTTTGAGTTGTGCTATTGGTCATAGACAATATGTATATTTATTATTTATATATTTAATAGATCTTTTATATTATATATATATATATATATATATATATAAATATATATATATAAAATATTTCACATTGAGTGCTGGTGCTAATAAAAGAACGTTCGACATAATATAAAAGATCTATTAAATATATAAATAATAAATATACATATTGTCTATGACCAATAGCACAACTATATATATAGCATGGTATCCATTGTCTGTTGAAAGATATATATATATATATATATATATATATATAGAATAGATAGAATGATGTAAGGAGATAACAAGATTCAGAACATAGCTTCAGTCTGTCTACTCTAGGTAAAAAAATTATCAGAAATAATACAAAAGCTCTGTGAATCAGATAACATCAGGATAATCTTCAAAAGTGATTTAACACTTTGCATACACCTCTTCTGGGTCAGATAGCGGAGAACTTGATTAAGGACTGTGTACACCATCACATGCAGCTGTAACAAGAAATTTAAAGGAGAAAGAGAATACCCACTTAAGATAAGGTTGCAGGAACATTGTAAATCTATAACAGCAGAAGAAATAGGAAAATATCAGGCATGGAAGACCACATACAGAAAGAAAAGGGAGATCACTACTCCCTGTGGGTTGAAGTTGAAATAATTGACAGAGAAGATCACAAGAAAATATTTTAGGAATTTTTAAATATTCTTATTTAATCATTTCTGTTGTGGGATCTCCCTTTGTTCTATGATAATGAACTCGACTTGAGTATACATATACTCCTGCCATAGTAAGACGTCGTAGAGATCTGTCAGGTTACCGTAAGATACCAAAGTTACAGAGAATACTGTGTCAGTAGTCATAGTAACTCTGAGCTCCTCTCAGTCAGAATAGTATTACACAGCACCCTTCAGTTTTGACATGGACATAATAATTCTAGCATGGCTTCACTTCAAAGCTTTTATTCCTACTAATCATATTCCTTGAATTAATAACCTGCATTTCATTTGTATCTTTACATTAAATATAACATATTTTTCTATCTCAATTATCTGTTTTGTTGTTCATTGGTTGCTTCTAATCCTTGTACATCTGTAAGGATTGGTTGCATCTAAGGACAGTGAAATGCATAAAAGAATGCTTACCAAACTCCAAAATGAGCCAGGATTAACACTTCAAAAACTATCAGAAGACTGCCAAAAAACGCTTATGTATTAAAAAAGACAGTAAAGATATTGAGGAATCAGGAGTACCACATATACATGAGTTAAACAAAATTTTACATTTTTCATCTTCCACTTAAGCAAAGTAAGAATTTAATAACAGAATTACAAGATATAAGGCAACTAGTGACAGAAATCAAATAAAAAATAAAACCCCTTCATCTGCATGTTACAGATGTGGTGGATTCCACTGGAATAGAGATTGTTGGTTCAAATACAAGAACTGTCTAGGTTGTAGAAAAATGGGACATAAGGCAGCTGTATGCAAAAACAAAAGACACTTTAGTAGAGTAATAACTACTAGAATGGACTACAAAGATAAACAACTCACAAGGAAATATGTAGAACTTGAAATATTAAATAAGCTCAAACTGCAATTAGATTCAGGTTCAGATCTAATGATAATTAACCTACAAACATGGAAGAAACTGAATAGGCTGACCATGATACATACACAAAAAATTGCTAAATCTGTCACAGGAAAGTGAATCAATTTCAAAAGCAAAATAATCATGAATGTGAACTTCCATGGAAAAACAAAACAATTAAAAATATACGTTATGAAAGACACAGAAAATTTGGTAGGAAAAGACTGGATGCAAAAGTTTGATGTATGAGATTTACTCATTAGCACTTTTTGTAAAAAAATAGAGTGCAAGCCATCAGGAGTTATGAAATTGAAAGAAGAATTACACAATAAATTTCCAGGAGTATTCTCAAGCAGTTTAAGAGGCTGTAACAAATTCGCAGCTAAAATTGAGCTGAAGCAGAATGTTCAGCTACTATTTAAGAAAAAGCGAAACGTACCTTTCGCAACAATAGACTAAAACAGATAAAGAGCTGGATAGACTAGAACAAACTGGGATCCTTTCAAAAATAGAATTCAGTGAATGGGTGGCACCAGTGGTATATGTGAAGAAAAAAGCCAGGGAAACCTTTGTTTGTTGAGATTTCTCGACTTGATTAAACAACGCTATAAAAGATTATCATTATCCATTGCCAAACCCGAAGGAAATATTTACTAAGCTTAATGGTGGTAAAGTATTTTCTAAAATTGATTTAAGCGAAGCTTATCTTCAGATTCCAGTTGAAGAAGAAAGTACAAAAATATGCATAAAGGACTCTACAAATTCAACAGTTTGTCATTCAGAGAAAAGGTAGCTCTGTCAATCTTTCAACAGACAATGCATACCATGCTAATGGGACAGAACTTTGCTACTGCTTATTTTGATGACATTCGAATCAAAAGTGATAATATGGAAGAACATGCAACACATATTAAAAAGGTTTTCAAAAGAATACAGGATTTTGGATTTAAAGTAAAAGAGAAAAAATGTGAGTTTTTCTTAAAAGAAATCAAATACATAGGCCATATAATTAATGACAGTGGCAGAAAACCAGACCCAGATAGGGCATCAACAATAAAAAATATGCTTGAGCCGAAAAATGTCACAGCGTTGCAAAAGTTTCTTGGTCTTGCAAACTATTATGGTGAATTCATTGAAAACATGCACAAATTGAGGGCACACCTCAATGAACAATAAAAAAACATAACCAATGGAACTGAATGGAAGAGTGTAAAAAAGCATTTAAGGAAATTATAAGGAAACTAATGTCGGAATCTAGCACTGACACATTTTGATCCCAAACTGGAAATCATCATTGCTAGTGACACAAGCTCACACAGAATGGGAGCTTGTATAATGCACAAAAGATGCAGGATGGCACAAGAAAACCTATAACTTACCCATCTAGATTGTTGGTACTGGCAGAAAGGAATTATTCGCAAATAGAAAAAGAAGCCCTAGGCATAATATTTGCCATAACTTGCTTTCACAGATACATATATGGAAGAGAGTTTACTCTTCAAACAGACCATAAACCTCTGCTTACTATATTTGGATCAAAAAAGGACTACCAGTTTACACCACCAATGATGAAGGTGGGGAACAATATTACTAAACTATAATTTCAAATTAGAGTTCCTACCATTGAAGAAAATTGGTCGTGCGGATGGATTATCTAGATTGGTACCTATGAAATGCGAATCTCTGGGAGACTTGGTAATAGCAGCTTTGAGAGCCAAAGACGAAGTCAGTAAAGTGCTAAACAATAGGATAAGGACATTACCAGTAACACTGTTAGAAATAAGGAGAGAAGCAGAAATGGACGAATTCATAAGAAGCACAAAGAAGAAAATAGAAGAAAATAGAAGAAAAAGAAAGGAATTTAGCAGACAGTTTTTCAATTTGTGATAATGTCCTACTTTATAATGAAAGAGTGGTAATACCAAAATTGCTACAAAGAAGAATTTTGAAGGATTTTCATTTAGGGTACCCAGGGAAAAATGCATAAAAGCACTAATGAGAAGTTACATGTACTGGCCTAACATGGATGACAATATTACGCAGATGGTGGAAAAATGTAAAAGCTGTGCGGCGGCAGCAAAGGCACCACCACTGATTCAGAAACTATAGCCTAAGGTGGACAAACCTTGGTTGAGAGTCCATGTAGACTATGTAGAACCCATTGATGGATACTACTACTTTATAACGGTAGATAGTTTTAGCAAGTGTCAAGAAGTCTTTAGGTATAAAAACCCTATGACGAAAAATACCATAAACTGTTTACACAAATTATTCGCATGATTTGGCGTAGCAGATTGGCTAATAATGAACAATGGTGTGCAATTAACTCCAAGCAACCTCCAAGAATTCTGCAAGACTTACCAAGTAGAACAGATAAAAATAGCACCTTATCATCCATGATCTAACAGCCAAGTCAAAAGGTTTGTGGACACTCTAAAGAGAGCATTGAGAAAAACAGGGGGTATATCTACGGAAAGCGCTATACAACAGTTCTTACAAGTATACAGAATTACACCAAACAGAAACAAACCATCTGGTCTTTTACCAGCTGAAGTGATGTTTGTCTGCAAAATACGGTCTGGTTTTGATAAAATGCCACCCAACAAAAATAAAAATTGGCATACACCCATAGTGCCAAAAAGATCATTCAAACCTGGTGAGCGAGTTTACTTCAGAGTGTTCAAAAATAATATGACATATTGGGAACCAGAAACAATAATATACAACCTGGGAAATGTCATGTACACAATACAAGGAGAAAAATTTACCCATAGGAGAAGCATAAACCAAATACAGAAAAGAAGGATAGAGGAGCCAATCTCATCACTTTCAGAAAATGATGACGCGATGGAAGAAAACTTTGAAGCTTTTGAGATTCAAAGACCTCAAGTAGCTACAGAAATTAGAAGAACTAGCAGGAATTGAAAATTTACGGAACCGTTAATCATTGAACCACAAGTGGAAAAAATATTAACTCCCTGCCCCCAAAGCTAAGGAGGTGGGTATTGTGGGATCTGCTCTTTTTCTATGATAATGGACTCAACTTGTGTATACATATGTGATACTATCTCCCACTGGTATTTTTTTTGTTTGGTTTAATGCAAAGGAGAGAGAGAGAGAGGAATTAATATTAGTGGTATTATTAGTTGTGCTTTATTGTAATTTGTGATGTGAACTTATGTAAAAAACTATTTTAATACTATCCTGTAACTGTAAAATCCAGGGAATAGAAAAATTAGCTAACAGCTGGGAAAGAAAGAGAGAAATATAATTATTCTTCTTTCGTGTTCAAAGCGGATTGTTTTGGGCAGCTAAAATTTTGTAAGTAGCCATAACAAAATGTTAAGATTTACTTGATGAGGTCAAGTAGGGTTAGATCCCCCAACAAATGTTCCTGGGAACAGAAACTATGGGATCGGAAGACTGATGATGTAATCAAAAGAAAGAAGACAGAAAGACATTATATCATGTGAGCTGTTGATATTTCATTCATCGAGCCATGGTTTCCGTAAATCGTGTGGGTGGAAAACAATCTCATTGGGCTAGAACACCCAATATGATTGGAGAGGGTTATAAAAATAGAGACTCAGTGAGAAAAATCAGATAAGTTGTGAGAGAGCTTCCAGGCGACAAGGATAAACCAACCCCCACATTGCCGCCATCACATTGCCGCCATTAGCTGCCTCTAATTTGGAAAATTCCGTTAAAGCTCCGATAAGGACCCGAAAGAACTTAGTTGTTTTAAAAGTTGCATAGAGAATTGACGGCTCTGTTTATAGAAAATATGTGAAAAGACTTTAAAAAGAAATTGAAAAGTTCTGATATTTTTAAGCAAATCCTCTCTCTGTTATAAACTGGTGTTCCAACAATTGTAATTTCTGCTTTTGTAATTAATAATTTTTTTTCTTATTTTATTATAAAGACTTTATTCGCAACTCTCCAGGTGTCTTCGACCTTATTCATTTATTTAATTCTATTTTTTCTTTTTTGGTGCCGTGTTTATTTTTAATCACAAGTGTACACAAATGCCCAGTCTGGATCTGGTACGGCTACTGGAATTGCACAACGTGACTTTCTGAGATCAAATCCCGATGTGGGCAGTGGTCTGTTGTTGTAATAGATGTCTTGAGGACCAGCTCCTGTGACGAGATCATCAAGACCAGTAACAGCGGCCTGAAAACATTGACAAAACTGGTACCGTTTCGACATCATTGCAGTGGGATCTGTTCTCAAACCAGCGAGTAACCGAACCAACCAACCAGCCAGCCGGGTGGCAGTGTCACACATATACTCCTGCCATAGTAAGACATCGCAGAGATCCATCAGATTAAAGTAAGATACCGAGGTTACAGAGAATACTGCATCAGTGTTTTAGTTGTATCTTTACGTTTAATATAACATATTTTTCTATCTCAATTATCTGTTTTGTTGTTCATTATTTTGTGCAGTTCCTTCACCCAGAATCCACAACAATTTCAACACAAGCAAAACAGGTCTGCCACTGCTGTGCAGGAAGTTACAGTGAAAGAAAAACTGGACACAGTGGGTATTAAAGAAAAAATAAAAGATGAATGGAATTGAAGAAGATAGAAACAGCAATTAACATTACATTTTAATTTTTTGAGATTGTAACAATCAGGGAAACAAGTAAAAAGAAGGGAATTCCACAGGTGGGAAGTGTGTGAAAAGAAACTGTTTGAGTAGAAGTGACAGTTTGCATTTAATTATTTCAATGGTAAAAGAGTGGGACCTGCATGCCAATCTAGTAGCATGCTTAAATTCAAGTGGATGGGGCACCAGGAAAAAAGACTCATCAGAGCAGTTACTATGAAAATATTTGTAGAAAAGACAGAAGGAATTCAAGTCATGTTAGTGAGAAAGTAACTGATGTTGAGCTACCAAGTCAGAATCAATTACATTGCTCATCCTTCTTTGGATTTTGTCAAGAGCCTTGAGATGAATAGCAGGAGCACCCAACTAGATATGGCTGTAACACTCCTGCACGCCAGATGTGACACTTCAGCCTGGCTGGCCGTCTGTCTAATGTGACACTCGTGATGATCCCAGTTGTGACACTGCCACCCGGTCGCGGTGATCCCGTCCGATGACGTCGTCACAAAAGATGGACTACAGGATGTCTTTTGCAACAACGGACCACTGTCCCACGTTGTGATTAGATCCCAGAAGTCTCGTGCAATTTCAATAGTTGTCCCTTTTAGCCAGTCCAGACACTTGTGTACACTTATGAGTTGAAAAAAAAAACACGGTACCAAAAAAAAAAATTAATAAAATAAATGAACGAAGTTGAACAAGCCTGGAGAGCTATGTAGAATGTCTTTATATAAAGAAAAAAAAACAATGTCTGTTTTTTCCAAGACTACAGTTGTCGAAAATGATATACAATCGTTGAAAATGATTTTTACAATGGAGAGAGAAAGTTTGCCAAAAGCATCAGAGCTTCTAATCTTCAAGTAAAATGTCTAAGTTTCGTTAGCGTTAAACAGATCTCTTTAAATATTCGCCAAAGTCTCTTGTATTTCATTAAAAGTCTTTTCATTAATTCTCTATAATCAGGATTGTCAATATTCCTCTGTAACTTCTAAAACAGCAAAGTTCTTTCGGGTCCTTATCGGAGTTTAATGGAGTTTGCCAAGGTTGAACGAACGAAGATTCAAAATTTTCGATTTTCCCGTGATAAATAAAAATAACAATAACATTCTTTCGGGTTTCGTGTCGATGGCGCATTATTCCAAATTAAGTTCTTTGAGTTAATTTGTGGCAGGCTTCATTTGAAATTAACTCTTTAGCCATAAGTTCTATGGTAGGCAACCAGTCATGGGTCATGGCTCCCAGGCTGGGCCATTTTTCCCCCAGCTGCTACATTTCGACTGATAGCAGCCACAAACTCGAAAAACTTCCGCAGACTCTGAAAAAACTACTTCCCAACTCTAACTGAATTTCTTGTGTCGAGCATCTATTTTTATAACCAATTTTGATCCTCTCTGGGGATCCAGCCGGCCCACAGTCTTCGGCTAATGAAAATCAGTCTTCGCCCACTCAATTTGCAGATGTCTTTAGCTCAATGAATGAGATTTTGCCAACTCACATTGGAGCTTGATTCTATTTTAGATTCGCACAGACCCAAATGTACTCACCAGCAGCCCTGACCTTGGGTGACCTTATCAAATCACTCTGACACTTGTTTTGTCTACGCTTTTCAGATTAGCGGAATACATTTCAAATCTAAGAGAAATCCATATTGAACATAAAAGAGGCGAAAATCATGAAAGATGAGATATTTATATTTATCCAAAATAACTTTATTTTATATTTCCGTGCTTTTAGAAGCACTTGATGGTACTAAAATGATTATTTTTTCCTAAGCTCACATTGCGTGATGCAATAAAACACTAATAATATCACCAATATCAATTTCTCTCTCCGTTGTTTTAAACCAACCAAAGGAAAGTATCCCCGCGGGAAAAGGGAAAGCATCACTGTGTGAGATAGTGTCACAATGGCAACACCATTTAATGCAAGGAAGAATAGTAGATTTATAAGTATTCAAGATGGATTTTGATGAGAAAAACTTTCTGACCTGACATAGAGACCTAACCTTCCTAGCAGTAGATGCAGCTAGAGATTTGATACATTCATTCCACTTCAGATCAGTTGAAAATGTGAGGCCAGGCAGGTGCAGTGTGTTGCTCTCAAGGAAACTTGCATCATTCATGCTGATGGCTAGCAGGAATTATTTTTATGATGGTTAATGGGAAGCATTTTTGCTTTAGACATTAAAATTTACAAGCCATTTCTTGTCACAGTTAACCACTGATTGAAGATCATATACTGGGCCACAAAAATCTACTAATTTGGCCATGCATAGGCATTAATACAATATAAGAGCCAGTAATATCTTCTGCTAGAGAAAAAAACAATAACACCAAATAGCAATAAGAGCTCTGATAAAAAAATGGTGACTGAGATATTAGTTTTATATGTTCGACAAATTCATACACTAATGTCCTCAAGGACACATGGTCCAATGAATAAAAGCTTTAGTAGAGTCCAGTGACTTGATCCAAAGAGTTCAATAACTGGCAACAGCAGAGATGAACAAAAACTTGAAAAGTTAAGTTAAAAGGGAGATAACTGATACCAAAATATCTGGAACAGGAAAGGCACATGAATAATCTACACTGGTGGACAAAATAAAGGGTTTGGTTTGAAATTCAAAACACCTGGACAAGGCCTGAGCTGATAACAGTTGAAAACGTTGTGAATGTGACTGTGCCTCTGAGGTCTCGTCATGGGTGAAAGCTGGCACTGATGCCTTCATACCCACCAGGAAGTATTGCTTAAAATCTCATTCCTCTCTGTGGCTCTCTCCAGCCTGCTCAGCTGCTATTGCCCACAGGAACCATTACTTCCGTCTGTTCCGGAGACAGTCATTTGATCACAATAGGCGCCTGTTCACATCTGCTCACAATGAGTGAAAGAGAACCCTAAATGATGCCAAACAGTTGTTTGCTGAGAGAATGCGACAGTGCATAGCTGACTGTAAGTTCGGCTCCAAGGACTATTGGAGGATTTGCAAACGAGTGCTGAACAATAGGAAATCCTTAATACCTCCTTTAATCCATGAATTTGAGGTTCTCACGTCATCTGTAGACAAAGTTACCCGCAGATTCTTCATTCAACTCCACATTTGACTCGTCCGGAGTACACCCATCCGACTTCCCTATTAGAACTGAGGCCAAACTGCACGATGTATATATTACCCCGACAGTAGTATCCCGAGTAATTTCAAAACTGACCCCCATAAGGCGAGTGGAGACAATGGAATCCCAGTAATAGTCATTAACAGGTGTGCTCCTGAACTTTCCCCTGTCCTCTCTAAACTGTTTAACTACTGCCTTTCTGCTTCCTGCTTTCCTGCATGCTGGAAGTTCTCTTCAGTTGTTCCTGTATTTAAGAATTGTGGTGAACCCTCGGACCCATCCAACTATCGCCCTATTAGTCTTCTACCAATATTCGGAAAAGTATTCAAGGCCATAATCAATGCTGAAATAGTTCAACATCTCACTGCCCACAAACTCTTCTCTGACAGGCAATATGTCTTCCGCTTTGCCAGGTCCACAGCCGATTTGCTAACAACCATAACGGAGTACATGCTCCAGGCCCTTGATGAGTCTGACAACATCTCCAAGGCTTTTGACAGGGTTTGGCACTCTGGCCTCCTATGCAATCTATGGGGTTATGATATTACCAGTCACCTGCTTGACCTAATCCAATCTTTTTTAAATAACCGCAAAATGAAGGTCGCTTTGAATGGGCGTGCCTCTTCATCCTACAGCACGAATGCTGGTGTCCTACAGGGCTCTATCCTGGGCCCAACGCTCTTCCTTATTTTCATCAACGACCTCCCATGAGATCAAGTCCCAAGTAGGCATCTATGCAGATGACACTACAGTATACTCCTGCACCAGTAAGAAGCCTGTCATGGTGGACAGACATAATCTCGCTGCTGACCTTGAATGGATCTACACTCTGTGGTGAACTGGGGCAAGAAGTGGCTTGTCAACTTCAATTTGTCTAAGACCAAGCTGTTGTCTGTCAACCATTACAGGCAACCTCTCCTGCCTCCCATAAGCATGGACCAAGCGATTCTCCCTGAGAGCAATACACTATGCCTCCTTGGCCTTACCCTCTCCTCAGACCTCAAATGGAACCACTATATTGAATCCATAGCTAAATCTACTGCTAAGAAGGTTGGGTCACTATGTCGATCCAGGATGTTTTTTCCGTCTGAATCCATCCTGCATATATACAAGTCAACCATCCATCCGTGCATGGAGTACTGCTGCCATTTATGGTCAGGCACCCCTGCCATTCTCCTCAGTGTTCTTGACAGGCTCCAAAGGAGAGTCTGTAATGTGATAGGTACTGATCTGGCGGCTCGACTGCAACCACTTCCCCATCGTCGAAATGTTGGCCTCCCTTTGTCTGTTCTATAAATACTTTCATGGCTTCTGCTCGGACGAACTTAAGTCACTGGTGCCTCCTCAACAGGTGTTTACTTTTGCAACCAGACTGGCAACTAGGTCCCACCCATTCACAGTCAGGTTAGCCAAATGCAGATGACAATTCTACTCCTGCAGCTTCTTCTCTCGCACTTCCCGCCTGTGGAACTCGCTCCTGTATTCTTGCTTTCCTTGACGGCTACAACCTCCAGAAATTTAAATGCAAAGTCAATACTCATCTACTAACCACTGGACTCTAGCTCTCTCCCCACCCCCGTATAACCTTCCCTTTCTCTCCACCTATGTATCTGTCATCGCACCTGCATTCTCAGCTTTCTATTGCTCCTTTCTAAATAGTTTGTACTCCTCACTCTTTTCTAATTAATCTTTTTACAGTTATGTAGCCCCCCCCCCGCTCATCAGTGGCATTTCTGCCTTGCTCGGGGTGAAATGATTAAAAAAAAAACAAAGATGAGAACAACAGTCCAAACAATGCAAATAGTATAAACACACACACACACACACACACATAATTATTAGCGAGTTATTGGTCAGAATTAAATCAGACACAGTTGTATTCAAAAGTGCTCAATATATATATAATGTAGAGCTTTTAAATATTTTCATTCAGAATTCAGCCAATTACGCAACAATACTAACTTTAAACTTCCAGTAATGTATTTGAAAAAACAGTTCATATAAAATGGCTGCAGATGCCAAAAGGTTGAAACCAAGGTTATGTAATTAACTGAATTCTAAATGAAAATGTGTGTGTAGTAGTAGTAGTAGTAGTAGTAGTATATTCACAGGAACAAAGAATACATCCAAGCAAGCATCCATCATAATTTGGAAGGCTGAGCTTTTGGTTCATTGAAAAATATCTTAATAAGCACTGAGAGATTATTAAAATTATCATGCTAATGTATATTCATGCATTGCATTGCATGGATAAAGAAACACAAATGAAATTATATTCCTTATCCATTCAAGCAGTTCCACAACTATGTACGGTAATATGTGCCCACAAGCACTAAATGATGCACCACATCAATATGGCATCTTCCCATACACATTTAAATAGATCAATGAGCACCAAAAAAGTTTTAATCCATGCTTATCCTCACAGCATTAATGTTATTACATGCTAATTCAATCTTGTTGCAAGAAAGAAATTCTTCTACATGATTGTCTTTTTTTTCAATGTACCAAAAACAAATTTTGTGTAGCAGTGACAATAGGTTTATATATTTTATATATATATATATATATATATATATATTCACAGTTCTATATATTATATATCGAGCACTGTTTGAAATTAATGTTTTGGACATTATAAAAGAAATTTTCTTTATTCTGTATTCACTTTTATATATATATGTATATATATATATATATAGTCATCTGCACAGATCTGTTTCACTATCACAGCACATCAGTACGGTTAGGCATCCGATTGCATTAACAACAAAATATTTTAACTCTGAACTATCCACCATCAAGACAATTATTTTCTTTTTAATCTTCATCATCAAGCATATAAACTTTCTATGTATGTTTTCTGCAATAAGTTTTATAGGAACTTATTTAACAAGTCAGTTAAGTGCAATATGTGTTACACACTTGGGTGATGATGTCTTGAAAGAGACATGACTGACTAGGCAGAAGGTTTTCCCCACAATAGGTTGCCCTTACTTTCTGTGGTAGACTGGTTGCTAACCAAGACTATAAAACCAAATCTGTTCTGCTATTTAACCCATAGTTGAATGGAGAAATAACTGATTCATACCTTTCCCAAGAGTATTTGCATGTAAGTGAATGCTCCAAATTCAACTGTAATTTGAATTTGGATCTCTAATTTCTCATTCCAAGCTAATATTCACTGCACCACAGCATTGTATATATATATATATATATATATATATATATATATATATATATATATATAAAATGGCAGTTCACCTGCAAGATCCAAACTACAACAAACCAATATTATTTATGAATTTACATATTTTTCGAAGAACTGTGTTCTTGATCCACCTAATTTCCTAAATAGGAACACAAATACGAAACTGATGTGAAGACTCACATTGCATCTCTCAGAACAGAGCACAATTTGATCACATTTAAACAGACCTACCAAACCCTATACATAACATACTTTGTCACAGCATCATCTACATGCAAAAAATGCGTAATGATGGAAGCATTATTAATTAAAGAGAAAAAAACCTTCATAATGTGCTTACCTTTATTTGAAAAAGAAAACATACATTCATCCACACTAAAAGTATAGTTGAAAGTGCTCAGATAAACAAATGAAAATTTACATAAAATCTTTACTTTTTCTTTCATTTTTAATGAAACCTGCACATATATATAATGATAATAATAATAATAATAATTATAATAATAATAAAATAAGTGGTTAATACTAATGGAAGTACATTCCACAGTTAAATATTTACTTTTAAAAAGTGCTCCACATGAAAGTAGAGCATATATATATACAGTTATTATTATTATTATTATTATTACTATTATTATTATAGCATACTGTGACTTAATACCTATAAAGTTTCAGTGTTTAATACACCACCATCAGGCAGTCATCATCAAGCTGTCTGATGATGGTGTATTAAACACTAAAACTTTATAGCTATTAAATTACAGTATGTTATAATAATAATAATAATAATGATAATAACAATAATATTGATATCTATAACTATCAATATATATATATATATATATATATATATATATAACAAAAAATATTTTAACTTTGAACCACTCAGAATCAAGACAGAATTATTTTCTTTTTAATCTCCATCATTAAACATAAATTTTTTGTGTATATTTTCTACAATTAGTTTTAAGTGTTGTGAATTGTTGTACAATGGATATTAGCTCAGAATGAGAAATTAGAGAGTTGAGTTTGAATTCCAGTTGAATTCACTGTATTCACTCATGCACAAATACCCTTAGGGAAGGTATTCATCGATCTCTTCTCCCTCCAGCTAAGGGTTCAATAGCAGGACAGATTGGGTTCTATAGCCTTGGTTGGCAACAAGTCTACCACAGAAAGTAATGGCAACCTACTGTGGGAAAATTTTCTGCCTAGTTATTCATGGATTAAAAGATACATGATCGCATAAGCATGAATCACATATGGAATTTAACTGACTAATATAACAAGTATCATTGTACAATACATTATATAAGAGTAATTTTTTCTCATGCATGATGTACAATATATTGTGCTGCATCCTTTTTTAATTATAGCTCACATTACTATTTTTTGCAACTCAGTGTGAATATCATGAAATTGATTCATATACATATAAACTTTTTTTATAATCATTTCACCCCAAGCAAGGCATTAATGCTAATGATGCACAGAGTGTTATATAAGGGGAGAATGATGAGAAAGAGAAACAAGTTACAAGGGGTGTCAGAGAATGAGTAAAAGAAGGATGAGAATACTAGCGTGAAGAGAGATCCATTAGAGTAGAATGGAAGAACATAATACAAGGGTTGTCAGGGAAAGAATGAGAGTCAAGGAGATAAGAGATGGCATCTGACATTGCATTGAAATTCTTAGAGATTGTAGCTGTTGGGGAAGCAAGTATATGGAAAGAAATTCTACAAGTGGAAAGTGCGAGAAAAGAAGCAGGGGGAATAGAAGTGGAACCTAGTTGCTAGTCTAGTAGCTTGAGTAAATTCATGCAGAGGGGGCACCAGAGAGCTAAACTCATTAAAGCAGAAGCTGTGAAAGTATTTGTAGAAGAGACAGGGAGAAGCCACATTACTTTGGTGAGAAAGTGACTGGAGTTGAGCTACCAGGTGGGGATCAATTACAATGCAAATTCTCCATTAGATTTTATCAAGAACCAAAGGATGAACAGCAGGGGCATCTGACCATATGTGACAGCAGTATTCAATGCATGGGTAGATGATAGATTTATATATGTACAAGATAGATTCAGATGATGGCTCTATACATGGAACTGACCTTCCTAGCAGCAGATTTAGCTGTGGATTCAATGTAGTCATTCTACTTGAGGTTGGCTGAGACATTTAGGCCAAAGAGGCACAGTGTTTTGCTTTCAGGAAGACTAGTTGAATCCATGCTAATGAGGGTGAGTAGGAGCGATTGTCGATGGTGGTTAAAGGATAGCAGCTTTGTTCTGGAAGCATTAAAATTTACAAGCCATTTCTTACCTCAGTCCACCACAGATTGGAAGTCTTTTTCAAGATCAGCCGCGAGGTTTGCTTTGTCAGCCTTGGCAGATTTCTTATCAAGGCAAGAGTAAATGGTGATGTCATCAGTATAGATGCCTATTTGGGATATTATTACATCAGGAAAATCATCGATGAAGATCAGAAAAAGAATAGGGCCTAGAATAGAGCCTTGAGGAACAACTGTGCTTGTAAGATAGTATCTGGAAGCATGCCCGTTCAATACTATCATCATTACGTGCTTTGAAAATGACTGGTTTAGATCAAAAAGTGTCCAGTTATGCCATATTCCTGTATGTTGCATAAAAGACTAGCATGCTAGACTCTGTCAAATACTTTGGTGATATCTAGGGAAACAGCTCAAGCTTTGCTGTTCTTATCAAGAGCCTGGTATATATACTCTGTGAAACCATCCTGCCTGTCAAAGAAGAGGCCATGGGCTGTGTGATGTTGAATCACTTCAGCATTGATAAAAGCCTCGAAAACTTCACTAAAAATCAGTAGGAGACTGATAAGGCAATAATTAGAGGGGTTTGAGGATTCTCCAGAGTTCTTAAATACAGGAACAAAAGTAAGAAACAGAGTGGCAGTAGTTGTAGAGTTTGAAGAGGAACAAAGGGGAAGTTCAGGGGCATATTTTATCAGGACAGTGATTGAGATTTTGTCACCTCTGCTCACTTTATGTGGGTCAAGTTTTGAAATTATGTTAGAGACCAGCGAGGGGGTAAAATCACTCAATTGAGCCTCAGTTCTATGTGGGAAGTCAGATGCAGACATCAAATATTGGTAAAAAATCTGTGAGCAAAACACTCAATCTTGTTTGCTGAAGATGTGAGAACCTCAAATTTATTGATTAAATGGGGAATTGAGAGCTTGCTATTGTTTAACAAACTTTTACAGAACTGTCAGCAGTCTTTGAAGCTGAACTTGCAGGATGCTATACACTGCTTCATTCTGTCAGCAAACATCAGCTTAGTATCATTTAGGAATCCTCTTGAACTCATTACAACCAGAGATAAAATGGCGCCTATTATGGTCAGATGCATGGCTTCAATAAAGCCAGAAGAAGTGATTCCAGTGGACAATAGCAGCCGAGCAAGCAGGGGAGAACCAAGTGGACGAATGGGGTTTAAGTCATAACTTCCTGGCTGGGATGAAAGCATTGATGCCAGCTTTAACCCAGGAGGAAACCTTGGATGCACAGTCTTCAACAGATAGCAGTAAGATATTCTACTGGTCAGGGGGTCCTGGGGGTAGAGGATATCAAAGGAAACCACAGCATGATCAGAGTTGCCTAGAGGGAAAATCTGCATGACATGGCAAGAGTTGGTAATAGAAGTGAAACAGAGATTGAGAAGTGAGTCAAGTCCCTTAGAATTATTAGAAAAACACTTAGGAAAATCCACCACTTGTGTAAGGAATTGAATGATTGAAAAGTTCATGGTATGGACACCAGCAAGATCTGCGACAGATTTTTCCAGCCACTTGGCAAGGTGGGCATTAAAGTCTCTAAGCACAAATATATAAGCAAATGGGTGAGAGAAAATGGCCTTATTTATATTGTTTGAGATGCTGTCAAGTATATAACAGTCAGGAGATGAAGGGGGGCAGTAGAGAATGAAAAGATAATTAACCAAGCTTAGTAGAGAGAGATGGTGACACATGTAGGAATAATCTGAATATTCAAGAGAAATCACTCTAGCTAGTGGGAGATGTTTGCTGACATAAACCCCAATTCCATGCATATGAACATTGGAGTCCTTCCCAAAGAGGGGAAGGTAACCAGGGATATAGAAATCAAAAAAAGGAATAGAAGGAATCAAGTTTAATTTCACAGAGAGCTAAGATGTCAGGTGAGTTTACTTGGAAGAAGGATTCAATGCTGCAAAAGTTGGTACAAATACCACGAATGTTCGAAAAAGAGATGTTAACAGGTTTAGGAGATTTTTGTTTAGCTAGTTTAGTTGTAATTTTTACTTTGTGTGATGTCATAATTCGAGATTTTTTGGTAAGAAGAGGCCTAGAGTAGTAGAATCAGTTAGTTGTCAAAGGCAACATGCATACAAAAGAAACTAGCGCAGACTGCAGCATAATGTGGCCTCAGGGTTGCCCACCAGAAGCACTTGCAGGGACACCTATCCATGCATGACATGGCACGAACATTTATTTATCTATATTTTGTTAAATAATTTTCACAATTTTGAGATTGCAAGAAAATTACTTTGTTTTTCTTGTATTCTAACATATTGTATTGTATCATGTTATTATACATTAGCTATAGCTTTATAATAACTGAAAGTTTGTATAATAATAAAGAACTATTTTGTACCAAATATAGGTATCATCTGGAACAGACATGCCAGTGGAAAGTTTTCAACTTATAATGTAATTATGCTAATTCAAATAACTGTTCTGCCAGGAATGTTTGATTCCTAAAACAAAATAATTGTGTTGCTGAGAAAATTATTTGAAAAATTATAACTGCTGTATGAAATAAGCACCACGTTTATGGAACTGATGGAAATAATTTAATTATTTTGGTACTTTGTTACATAAGATATATTTGTTTCGAATTCATTAATTCTTTAAGCTTTCTTATTGATTAATATAAAAAGATAGATTTCAGGGCACTGTACTTTATATATTTTACCATACAGTAGAAAATTAAATGATTTCAATACTCTACTAAAATATTTTAATAGTCTATATTTTTCAGCAGTTTTATTGTAAATTTGAATAACAAAAATAAGCAGTTTTATTTTACTCTATATTCTATTTTTAGAAATCGTGTATAGAATAATTTGCATATCTTTTGTATGCGTCTATATCTTCTATTTGCAGCTTTATGACAAACATAAAATTACTGCAGAATGCAAGCAATATTTTAATTCAAAATGTAGTTCTGTAATTCACATCAGCAATAGAAGTTTAAGGTATTGTCATCAATTAAGAACTGCTCAGCTAATCATATTGTTATCTATATATCATTAGAATATACATTTTTATTGACATATGCAAATGATTGTGGGACAATAGAAACTTTATAAGAGAAACAGGCATCATCTTTTAGAATATTGAATATAGAAGATGTAATTTAATTGATCAAGGAATTTTTATTCCAAAATTATTTCTAATAATTAGATAATTCTGTGATCAAAACATTAAAGGTTCAGTCCCCACTACAATGGGGAAGTGTGGGTAGTGGCTTGGAAAGAGAAAATTTGAATTTTCAACAAATTTGTTATTCCTATTTTTTCACAAATACTCCTGGGAAAAATATGAATTTATCTTTTTTTTTTCAAGCTATGGCTTAAATAGCAGGGTAGTCTGAACTCTCTATTCATACTTGAAAATTAATCTAGGAAAAGAACCATTCAGAATTCAAAACAAGTTTGTAGCCCTGGTGAGATGTGCTAGTAAATGAAAAGATTGTGAACACTATGATCTTGACTGAGATCAAATAAAAAAAAATCAAACACTTTCTTTAATAAGACTTTTGCGGCACTAAACTGGTGGATGTTAATTTCATTGAAAACAAATGATGTCTACTAAAACATGTGAACCCACGTTCATAGTAATAAGAAATAATTAAATGCAGGCACCACTTCTAATCTAACAGTTTCTTTTCTGGCACTTCCCACCTGTGGAATTCTATTCTGATTACTTGCTTCTGGGATGAGAATAATTTTCAAAAATGTAAATGCAATGTCAGCTGCCATCTTTTGTCTTCTTAAACCCCATTCATTTTTTGTCATTTTCTTAATCCTCCCCTTTCAGTTTCATTCCCTGTAAACCATTGTGTACTAGTGGCTTTATCACCTCGTTTGGGGTGAAATGATTAATTATGTTAAAGAATAAATAAGAGAATGATTTCATATGGACATTGAATATGTTTGCTAAGTCTGTTTTTTATTCCACTTCATAACCTAAGAGCAACTTGATTGACAAAATAACTAAATGTATTACTTACTTTGTGGCTGAAATTATTTCATATGTAACATTAGTTTCAGGTTAGTACCTGACCTTGGATTGCCAATCACCTTTCCTTAGAGAAAATAGTCCTTTATTTAGTGTTTTCCCTCTTTGTCCTTTGTTGAAATTGGAAGATAAAAACAATGTAAATTTTCAATCATTATATTCTGTATTTACAAAAATCAAATTAAGTATTATTCTTTATATATTCTTTATCTTTACATCTGTTATTGTGATTTTTTCAGAGTTAGCAACCCTAAATTGTGAACTTGCAAAAGAGAGGATTGTCAATGCTGATTTTCAAGGCAGCAAAGCAGACCATCCCAGTTCAAAAGAGTGGTGGGGTAACAATCTTCAGAGGAATTTATGTAGAGGTACAATTGCCAATGTCCTGTAAAAAGATGGCACATAAAATAAGCAAGTATTTATATTGACAGTGATTAAATTAAATCTTAGTCAAGATAATAACATGTATGCCTAATAATAATGATATCATTTAAATAAAGGTGACAGTAAAAAATAGTAGCAAACTTATACCTTTATGACCTCCCAAAAACAAAGTGTTAAAAGTTGTTTTTTTTATTGTGATCACTATTATTTTAACTATCTTCTCTTCCTGGGCAATATTTGTTGTTTTAAAAAGTGATGATGAGAATTATAATAAAGCCTAAACACATGAAAGTCAATTTATACATTTTCTTTGTTCCTGGGAACTGACAACAAAAATCATAAGTACTATTTATTAGATTGATTATTTATACTATTTATTTATTAGATTGTTTATTTTGCTTACTGGAATGGTTGCCAAAATATCTGCTAATTGCCAATTGAGTTTAACTTTATACAATGGTAAATAATAATTAGTTTCTTACAGTTGATTTATAAAACGTTTGTTTTTAATTTTGAAAATGTTAACCTTGTTCAAATGTATAATCATCTAGGTTGTTTTTTTTATACATGTTCATTTGAAAGAAGTGTATTTTTATGAAGACCAGATGGTATATGCAAAATTTGTTACAAATGTATGTCTTTTTTGGCTGAGTGGTTAAAACCCGCCAATATTTGTGAGGATCCATTTCCAGTTTATGGAAAATTATTTTTTCATATATATTGACCAATGAAAGATGTGGTCTCAAATTTTAATAATACCATGAATAGTGGAGAGCAGGGAAGGCTTTAAATTTTTGAATAAAAAAAATAATAAAAGCTCAGGTCAGTAGATATGAGGAGAAGACCTTTTGATATCAAGTTAAGAAGGCAGGTCAACATCAAAAGAATGAATTCACATTAATAGAGCATCAAGAAGACTCTTGTTACCAGCCATCTAGCCAGCTACAAAAAGATTAGAGAAATTTAAAGTACTAGTGAAAATTCTCTTGAGATTGGGCAGCCTAAAATGAAAGATTTTCTTAGAAATTTTCTCAAGAACAAACTGTGTAAAAAAACCTTTTTAAAAGAAATTACTGTGTCTCACAGACTCCTGTGGAGGGATTCACATGTAGATCTTTTTGTTTGTTCTCAAAGGCAGTTGCACTTTTGTTTTTACTGACTTATTATTTTCTCCTTTTGTCATTTTTAAAAATCTTGTTCTTTTCCAGAGTTGGAATTTTTTTTGTATTTTTTTTTATCATAAATTGTTATCCTGCCTTAAAAGGTGCACAAAAAGGACATTTTGGTGCAAATTTTGTTTGTAACTTTTTGTAATTGTAAATTGTAAATAAATGTGTTTTTCCTTTTAAATTTTTATGCAGTGGTTGTCTTATGTTTTATAATTTTGCTCCTATTATTGTGTCTTGCTATTTCTACTAAATTTTTATGTCTGGCACAAGAGCTTATATTTGGTAGGAATAAAATTTTTATAGGTTCATATGTTTGTTATAATTTAGTAAATGTCTATAAAAATTGTTTTCATATTTATTTCTTTATAAATTGGTAAATGACAAATATTGCATTGCATTAGTTTTAATTGTATTACTTTTTAGAAAGTTGTATAAAATTATTCTTGTAAATAAAATATCTAATAAACAAACAGTGTTTAATATTTTGTTGTAAATTCTCAAAAACAAAACAAAATGTATAAATTCACTTTCATCATATGTTGTGATTTTATTACAATTCTGATCATTGCTTTTTAAAACAATAAACATTGGTGAGGAGTGAAGTTCATTAACATGATAATATTGTCAATGAAAAAAGGCCCTTTTGGCAATCTTTATTTTTGCAGCAATGAAAGTTCAAGTTTGCCTGCCAACAACATGTCTGATGCTAAACTCCAGGAGAGTAGCTCTCTACATTTTCTCCTCCTTACATTTTCTCCTGACAGGAAGTAGAGCAATTATATTGAATCAACTTCTACATCTACTGCAAAGAATGTTTCTTCACTATGTTGTACTAGAAAATTTCTCTTGTCAGAATCAATCTTGCAAATTTATAAATCTAACATAAAGCATTGAATATTGTTGCCACATTTGGTCTGGTGTACATTTTGCAATTCTTGACAAAATCCAATGAAAAGTCTGTAATGTAATTGATTGTGACTGGACATCTTGACTTCAGTCAGTTTCTCACTGACATAACATGGCATCTGTCTGTCTTATCTACAAAAATTTAATGGCAACTGCTCTGACAATTTTTTTATTTATTCCATGATGCCTCGACTACATGAATTTAAATGTGTTAACAGATTGGCAGTTAGGTTTCACTACTTTACTGTTGAACTAGCTCGATGCAATTGCCACTTCTACTCTGTTTCTTTTAATGCACTTTTCACTAGTGGAATTTCATCCTAATTCCTGGCTTCCCTGATAACTACAACCTTCAAAAATTTAAATGCAGTGTCAACCACTATTTTTGTCTTGTTGAACTCTGTTTAGTTTTTGTTCTTTCATTGTTTCCTTGCTTGGGGCAAAACAATTAAAAAACTAGCATTTGTATTTATAATTATTACTTAATAATTATAAGATTACTTTAAAGTTGATAATGCATTTAAAAATTTTTTTACCAAAGGAAGTAAAGCAATATATCAAAAGGAGTCAGTATTTCAGATATTAATTATGATAAATATAACAATGGCTTTAATTAAAAATAATTATTGTACAAGGAATGGTGTGTGAAGGAAGATAACTAAGTGAAACTATACAGAAGTTATTAACAATGGAACATGCCGTGTAGGGTTTTATCATCTTTCAGTTGCATTGCTGACTTTGGGCAGAGTGCGACTCAGTTGTGGCTCTGTCCACAGACAGAGATGCAGCTGAGAAAAATAAATACTGCAAAGTATCTTGTCCTGAAGAACAGCTTCTCATTGCACTAAAGAGAAGAGATTGGTAGCATACCAATGCTAACACAACTGATAGTTGAGGAGGCTGGGCAATTTTTATCCTTGGCCTATGTGTACACACTCGGGTTCACTGCATAAAACCTGACCTGGTGTCACGTCCCATCTCAGTGGTGAGACCAGGGTAAATAATTCTAACAATAGAACAAATACTCATTAAATAAAGTTAACAAGTTTACCATATTTTCTATGACAATATAACAAAATACTCATAAGACACAGAAATATTTGGTTGAATATCCCAGAACTAAGTTATTTCTGTAAAACTGGGAAGAAATCAATATAAAAATGTTATCAAATTTTTAACCCAGAAGAAAATATATAAACAAATCAATTAAAATCGGTTCTAATGTATTTTATACAAATTAACAATACTAGTGAAAGATGATGAAAGCTGGTTTTAAAAATATTAGAAACACTGACCATAAACTTAAAAGGAAATATAAAACTAGATTGAGAATTTAATAACAAAGAAACAACTTAGCAAATATTCACTGGTATTTGTTTAAAGACATTTATAATATTTATAATATTGTTAAATAAATTCCAGTGAATACTTGCTAAACATAATGGCAAAGCTGAAGAAGATTACTGTTTACAAAGTTTTGTGTAGTCAGAATAAAGAGGCTGATCATAATGATGATGGTGATGGTGGTGGGGGTGTTGGTGATGATGATGACTTTCATAATCTTTAGTGTGCCGAATTGAATAGAATTTTCAGGACAACTGCATATTTTGGGAATCTAAATGTCAAGGGACAACCAAAAAACTGTAAAATAAATATTATCACAAAGCTGACATCAAAACAAAACAAGCACATCACAACATTAACAAAACACTATAATTTTAAAAAGTTTGCTTCATTAAAAGAATAATGAAAACAAAATGTATAAAAGACAACATAAGTCAAAAACATCAATTATTGTTTCTAATATGTTGTTTTAAAAGACTGTAAATATGTAGAATCAGAAATTCTAAATACTATTGTATGAAGAGGACAATATACAATTTCTTTCAACTTTGTCAGACAGTGTTTTGGTAAACCTTTATCTTTGTCACTAGGCATCATTATTTACAAAATGTAACACCTATGAGATTGCTAGTCTGAAAACATACTACTGCTTATTCAATAACTTCATGCCTAACTAGGTGTGTTGGTATGAACATGCTGACTTGAATACTTTTAAGTTAATTACAAGTCACTCTTGAACAAGAAGTTAGGCCTGTCAACATTTTTGGATTCTAGTAGATAATAATATCTGAAAACCTGGTAGACCTTCATATGTCATATCAATAAATAACAAGTTAGTTTTCTTGTTTCATCAAAGGAATGAATGAATGGGTATAATTGCTTCCTTTTTTAATGAGAATGTCTGAAGGCAACATTTTGGTTAATTCAGTTTCAAGAGCATTAAGAACAACTGAATAATTAGTAACAGTAGGTTATGTTCTATATGCAATACACACATGGGCAATCATATCTCTTTTGATAGTAATAACCCAATCTATCCTGCTATTTAACCCATAACTGGAGAGAAAACAGACTGATTAATACCTTTTACAAGGGTATTTGCACCTAAGTGAATGCAGCAAATTCCACTAGAATTTGAACTTAGCTCTCAAATTTCTCATTTCAGTCTGATATCCACTGCATCATAACACACATTCATTAGTAACAAGCACAATTTAAAAGCATAAAATGATTGTTATATACTTTATGTGATGGTATATAATATATTTGCAATAAAATCAAAAGGGGGATCTGCAATGTAATAGGTCCTGACTTCAATCAACTTTCTCACTGATGTGACATGGCTTCCCTCTTTCTTTTCTATAAATATTTTTATGGCAACTGCTTTGATGAACTTTTTCTCTGGTGCCCTATCCATGTGAATTTAAATGTGCTGCTAGATTGGTATCTAGGTCCCAACCTTTTACAATTGAAATAGTTAAACCAAACTGCAATTTCTACTCTAACAGTTTCTTTTCTCACACTTGCCACATGTGGTACTCCCTTCAATTTATTTGCTTCCCGGATAGCTAAAATTTAAATGCAATGTCAAATCTATGCAATGTTCTTTGCATACATTTCTTATGGATTAATGATCACTGAATACATGTAACTGACATTCTATTATATCATAATTGCATTTTATATCTTTGTATATACTAATCTTCAAGAAACTGGTGGGTTCATATTCTTTTGGACCAATGAATTCCCACCCAGCTTGTGAAAAGATTTATATTAATGCTCTTCTCAACCTTCAAATGAAAATTAGTTAAAATAGAGTTCATAATGATATAAAAAGCATAAGGCACAGATTCAAAAATGTTAAAGGTTATGATTACCTCCCTGTACATTTTTCCAGCAACCAAGAGTTAATAAAGACAGTATATATTCTATTTATAGGAACAAATGCTTGTGATCTGTTTCTTTCTATTTTTCCCTAATCAGCTCATAGGTTCTCTTCTTCATTCACACATTAACATTTGGACATGTCATCACTGCTTTCACTATTCATTTCTCAACTGTAATCCCTTTCTCACAATAAAAATGGTTGAATCTAATTATGTTGGCATTCATGGTGTCTTGTCTTAATCATTCTCTTCTTTGACATAATCCAGAACTTGAGAAATTTTTTGTCTACTTTTCTTATTTTTTGCATTTGGTTCTCTCTCTCTCTCTCTCTCTCTCTCTCTCTCTCTATATATATATATATATATATATATATATATATATATATATGTGTGTGTGTGTGTGTGTGCATGTGGGGGGGTTGGTATTGGCATGTCAAGTTCAAATTCTAACTTTCATAGCTTTGAGAAAACTATGTATTTATTTCTTCTGCCATTTCTACATATGAATAGTCCAACAGTGCAATTCTAATAAAAATTTAAACTCCTATGCTCTCATATATCAAAACTGACCAAAGTGTCCACCATATATCATATATATATATATATATATATATATATATATATATATATATATATTAGTCAAACAAAGCAATAGCTAACCTTAAACTTATTACCATACAGAAAAAATTTATAATAATTTCTAATTAGAATAGCATTAAATTTTGACTATTATCACAAACTAAAAATCAGATGAAGATGAATAGGTATTTCTGAAATTAAGTATAAGTTACAAGGAAATTCTTTAATACTTACTAAAATCACTAAATTTAAAATGAATGATGATCTGCAGACTCAAGAACAAGATTATCATTCCTTGACTATAATTTGTTTTGTTCAAACTTTCATTTTCAGTAGCTTTGAAGTATTTTAGTGAAATAGAGTTTCAACATATGAGTAGTTCATATGTTGAAACATATAGTTCAGTTTTTAGAAGTGATCTGCTAGATAATTCACACAAATGATTTAATTGGAGGGAGGAAAGCTTGTGTAAAACCAGCCACACTTTTTTGAAGAACTGATAACAGGGCAATAGAGTATCATGTACTATAAAGTTTCCAAACAAAAATTCTACAGATTTTAATTCACATTTTTCCTTCCTATAGACTTGTTTGCAAACCAAGATTAAAGATCCCAATTTGCCTTGCAATTTATCTTTGAGCACTGAGGAGAAGAGATCAATTCATAACCTTTCTCAAGGGTATTTGTGCAAAATTAATATAACAAAACTTAGCTCTCTGATATCTTTTTTCATCTATCCACAAACATGCATATATATATATATATACAGAGAAAGAGAGAGAAAGAAAGACAAAGATAGATATTACTGCATATATATATTACATTTTTTTAAAAATGCTCCTACTAATCAAATTGTAAAAACCTTTGCTAGAAACCATTCTGTGAGAGAGCCTGTGACCATAATGTTGTCACAATCCATTACCAATAAATTGAAAGAAAGTGCTCAGCATCTTCCTCTACACACACACACACACACACACACACACATAGACACACAGAGGCACACACACATACAACACACAGAGGCACACACACAACAAACGCCTACAAATAAACACATCATATATGTGTTTATATATAGAGAGAGAGAGAGGGAAAGAAACGGACAGACAGAGAAAAGGATAGATATTCTGATGAACATTTTTTTTAAAGATTTATTCATTATGAGTGTATCCCTGCCTTAAAAAATGATGGCAAAATCTTTGAGAGGATTATTAGCTGTTATCACCCTTGAGTGGAACAGGAAGGAATATCTATCTATCTATCTATCTATCTATCTATCTATCTATCTATCTATGTGTGTGTGTGTGCATACAAATAAATTCACAATGATCCTTATCTTAATAGAGAGGATATATATTTTTTTTCACTACTTAACAATATAATTTTTGTAAAAAAAAAATAAAATAATAAAACACTATTAAAAAGCAAACAGGTAGCAAGATCTTTTATAACATAACTGGTAGTAAAGAGAAGGAATTGGGCTGACACTGAATTGCTATTGTTTCTCTTCATGAGCATGACAGGAGGGAAACGCACACACACACGCACATATATATATATATATATATATATATATATACAAAACTGTCTTTATTATAATACAGTGAATTGTAGTACTTAAAAATTGGCTTTAATCCAAATATTTACCATATTGAAGTGAAATATTCTATTTTCTCATTTTATTTCTAAAATTAATGAAATTTTTACTGTTTATGTTTAATCAGAAGAAAAATTTATTCTTCAAACTAGAGAAAATAAAAATAAATTAAATAAGTGTATAAAAGAAAAAAACTTGATAAAATATCACCAATAGGAACAAGAATATATTTTAGTGATAAGTAACCAAATGATCAAATAAAAAACACAAATGTTTAACAATGGAAAACATGTCTGTATATAGTTGTTTAATTTTACAATATTTATTTTTGATAACAAAGCTATCAACAATGTTGCATGCATTTAAAGATACAAGTAACAATATTAACACATCACTCAATAAGTCCAGGGCCTGATATATATAGATGGGACTAATAATAAAAATTCCATATAATTTTTATGAAGTACTAACCTTCAAATAGTACATGGCAAAATTTGGCCCAATCGGATTATTAGTTTACAAATTACAGTTATTTAAGTGAAGCTACTTTTGCAAATTTTCAAAACAATGGAAAAATCTGAATTTCATGTCGTCATAAAGCATTGCTTTCTAAGGGGAAAAATACTGTTCAAACAAAGCAATGGCTTGATAAGTATTATTCAGACTCTGCTCAATCAAACACAATGGTTAAGAGGTGGTATGCTGACTTTAACTGTGGTCGTACAGACTCAAATGATGCTGAATGCTCAGGTTTGCCCAAAATGTCCCAGAAAACACAAAAACCCCACAAACTCGTTTTAGCCAAACGTAAATTGAAGTTGTGGAAGATAGCAGAGAAGTTGAACATATCAAAAGGCAGTGTATTCATCATTTTGCATGTGATTTTGTCAAAGAAAAGCTGTGTTCAAAGTGGGTGCCATGTGTGCTCACAGTCAAACAACAATGCAGCAATGATTCAGAACATTGCTTGCAAGTGATTCAATGCAACAAGAAAGTGTTTTTGCATAAATATGTGACAATAGATGATAGATCCACCACTTTGCCCCAGAGTCAAATCAGCAGTCAGCTGTTGAAAGCCGTCCAAAGCAAACCAAAGACGTGAAAAGCTGTCCAAAGTGACCAAAGCCATAAACATCAGCAGGCAAGGTTTTGGGCCCTGTATTTTAGGATGTGTAAGGTATTTTGTTCATTGATTACCTTAAGAAAAGAAGAACCACCAACAGCAAATATTATATAGCATTATTGGTGTGTTTGAAGGAAGAAATTTCCAGAAAAAGTAATCTTTCACCAAGACAATGCACTGTGTCTGAAGTCAATCATAATGATCACAAAACTACATGAATTGCACTTCCAATTGCTTCTGCATCCACCCTTATTCTTCAGATATGGCTCCTAGTGACAACTGGCTGTTTACAGACCTCAAAAGATTGCTCCAGGAAAAGAGATTTGGCTCCAATGAAGAAGTGATATTGGAAATTGAGATGTATTTTAAGGCCAAAGACAAATTGTTCTACAAAAAAACATCAAATTGTTAGAGAATTGTTGGAATCAGTGTATCACCTTAGAAGGTGACTATGTTGATGAATGAAGTTGAATTTTGCCATAAAGTTGTTATTTAATTAGTTAGGCCCAGGATTTATCAAGTGATGTGTTATATAACATATCACTTACAAACATAATAAATAAATGGATTATTTCAAACATTAAAATAAAAAACAATTTTTTACAGTCAATTTTAGTAAATGATATGACTTAAGTATTGAGACACATTTTAAAAATTAAAAGTATATGAACTGCTAAAATATTATGACACTCTAAGCAACAAAATGACAATGTTTCTTGCTTACAAAATATATTTGCTTAACATCATTAAAAAATAAAAAATCATGAATTAAGACATTAAATACTATAAGTTTATATTCTTAAAACCACTTTAGAATAAAAACAGATTTTTCATTATCTAACAAAACTATCTACTGTATTTTCTAGCTTACAAGACACACATTTCTTCTTAAACAATACCCTGAAAAATATGTGTGTGTCTTCTCTGGTGAATGTATCACTTGCTACTATGGTTACTACTATGACATGAATTGTAATGAAGATCATTTATTGTACATGACTGACAGTAGTGATAACTCTGGAGGTGAGAGTTTAAAGCTTTTACATGAATACAGCAGTGACAAGGATTAACAAAATTTGAGAATAATTAAAACTTTTTGATTGTTTTATATTTTTACATGCATATTTTAAAATTTTTTAATTCACTTTTATGAAAATAAAACCACCCTTAAACAATGAATGATGTATATTTACTAACCATCAATTATTATGTCATTGCCTGACAAACAAAATTGGACAAGTGATTTATATAAACAGTATATGGCACTAGGTTGTGAGGAGTGCGTGGAGTATCTGTTGTTGTATGAGAAGGACTTTTTTTCTTAAAAATTTATTTCAAATATTAGAGTGCCTCTTCCAAGCTGCAGCATCTTGTAAGCTGAAAAATACAGTATTTCCTTTCCTCAAAAAATTTGTTAGCAGATTATCTTTGATTCCATAGGCTCAGTAATTGAAGATTCTGATGTGAAGGAACTTTTTTCTGCTCATGTTGCATTTTCAAATTTACCAGGGTTGATTTTAGTCAATTTTGGATATCTTTTATAGTTAATGTTCTCTGTAATTTGTTTGTACCTTCAACTAGCATAACTCATGTCTTATTTCTTTCTTCTCTAGACAATTTGTTGTGTTTAGACATGTTTTAAAAAAAAAATTAATTAAAATATTTAACTTGAAACTTGTATTTGTAAAGAACAAAAATGCAACTTTACCGCAAGGCTGAATTAGTCAGTCAGTTAAGTGCCATACGTGAAACACGCTTGGGTGATCATGTTTCAAAAGAGACATGACTGACTGGGCAGAAGATTATCCCACAGTAGGTTGCCATTGCTTTCTGCAGTAGACTGGTTGCCAGCCAAGGCTATAGAACCCAATCTGTTCCATTATTTAACCCATAACTGGAAGGAAGAGATGAATTAATACCTTTCCTAAGGGTATTTGCGCATAAGCGAATGCAATGAATTCAACTGGAATTTGAACTTGGCTCCTCGATTTCTTGTTCTGAGCCAATATCCACTGCATCACAATGCACACTTAACTAAAAAATATTTTAAAAATACATATAAAGTAATATATATATAGAATATATAATGGAAGTGTGTTCAGATATTTCAACAAAGGACACACACACACACACACACACACACACACACATATAACTCTGGAAGATTTTTCGGTCGCTAATGGCAGGGTAGCAAGTATAAGACAGAAACATTTTTAACACATAACTTTTTCTTGGTTAATTTGTAGTGACACTAAGAGCAGAAACAGGACATTACCTCCTTTATAGCTTAAAACATAATAGCCTATTTCAGGCTTTGTGCAATAGGCTCCAAACATAACTTCTGGTTGAAGTTGATTAAATACAATCTTAAAGAAATATATGTTGACCAATAAGAAATGAGTTTGCCTGAAATAATCAACAACTGAATCAGAGTTTCTTTCAACTTTGTTAACAATATAGACTCCTATCTAAAAGAAAGAAAGGAAAGAGAGATTCCAACAGGAGACACACAGAGAAGACACACAGAGAGACAAACACTTACAACTGTGAGCAGATACATCAAAGGCATCTTGGCTTCCACAGTCACTACTCTTCTACAAACCTTTCTTGTCGTTTTTACCCTCTTTTGTTCTCTCCTATTGTAATATAGCAATCTGGCCCCACCCGAGGAAGGTTGATGCAAGCGATGGTGTTTCCCGTCGGTGAAGGGGTCGGCGAACGACAAGACAGGTGTTTGAGAAATACATCCTGTCGGGGCCTGGAGCGGATGTCGTTTGACCTTATTTCCGACAGCGGCGGAAATGACTACGGAGGCAAACAGAACAGGTGTCTCTGGGAATTACGTGGGCGTTGCGTGGGCGAGGCAAAACCGGAAGGAAAGTCCCGGTTCTAGAAAGACTATAAAAAGACCTCGACACACGGATTCGCCAGCAGAGAACGGCCAGTGGAAGCAGAGGGACACCACAGGCAAAAACTACACTCCCGTCGACCTATTCTATGTGCGCTCTCACTCTTCCATTCTCTGTTCCACACGGGTTCGTCGTCAAGAATAAAAATATAACCTTATATTTTTATATATGCGTGTTCTCGTTATTTTGTCGTCGTACGGCGATATATAACATACGCAAATTGGTGCCTAGTGACTTGCTGTTTTAAGACAACAACAACAACAAAACAGATAGATGCGAACTTGGTTACCACGGCGACAATTGAAATTCGACGGAATTACAACCACCAGATAGAGGAAGAAAAAGAAAAAAGAAGACGAAAATAGAAAGCAACCGGACGACCATAGACGACATCAACGAAAGGTAGGTGACTTTTGATTCGATCTTGTGTGTGTTCTGCTCTTGTTCATAAGTTTATAATAAGTCTAATTAAAAAAAAAAAAAAAAAAATGGAACAGCATACTTTTGCCGATTTTGTTCAAGGTCTGACTCTAGAATTGAGAAATGTGGCTTGTTCGGTGTCGAACACTTTAAGGGGAGAATCTTTTTTAAAGAATATACAGCCATTAGCGTGCAAAGAAGATGGTGGTTGTAGTGCTTGGTTGGAGGATATGGAGAGGTATTTTAAAGTTGTGCGCGTGGCAGAAGAAGACAAGTGTCAGGCAGCTCTTCTCACAACAAGGGGAACTGTTGGACACTATGTATATAGACTAATCTCTAATAACCCACAACTCACATGGAAGGAGTTCAAAACTTCTTTAAAGGAATATTACGGATTGGTTTTAGACCCCGACGCACGGTTAGTTGAATTAGTGAACATTAAGCAGGGTAGAACAGAGGGGGTGCAGGACTACATGCAGAGAGTAGTACGCCTAGCGGAGAGCGCATATGTTGGGGTTGACGGGAGGAATGAAGTTGTGATAAAACAAGTTCTAGGATTTTTCATAAAAGGTCTAAGGGATCGGGAAATAAAGATGGCAGTTATGAAGGATGAGCCACAAACACTAGAGGCTGCCTATCAGAAAGCGTTATCTGAGTTGAGATGGAAAATTCGACTCGATGCAAACTCTGAATACGAAGAGGAGCCTATGGAAATTTGCCACTCTCGGAGACGGGTACCGATAGAAGCCGTAAGCCCCGCTGAATCTAATACTAATAATAATAGGAATAAGAACAATAGAAAAGTTGGTAATAGGGGAACTAAATACAAGACTCGTGAGCGGGAGAGGAACGGGAGCGTTGTTAGGTGTTGGAATTGTGGGAAAGAAAGCCACATAGCGAAATTTTGTAGACGCGCCCCGGGAAACGGCAGAGGTCCGTTCGTGCGACGCCCAACGAACGGAACAAGGCGGTACCAACGCACATAGTTGGTAATATGGGCGCGCCAAATTCCATCTTTATTAGAATAGAACGTAGACCTTATAGGGCATTGGTAGATACAGGAGCAGAGGTATCGGTTATAAGCTGTAGGGTATTTAAAAAATTGCGACTGGGACTTGAACTGCAAAAGAGGGACATTAAACTTCGAACTGCGAATGGATCCCCGTTATACGTTGAAGGCCTTTGTCGTCTACAGGTTCAGATAGGAAGTAAGTCCATACCCCATGATTTTTTAGTCGTGAAAAATCTCAATAGAAACGTTATACTTGGCCGAGATTGGCTGATGCAGAACGGGGTGAGAATGTATTTCGATTTGGGGGCATTGAAGATTGGTGAAGAATACGTGGCATTAGAGGAGGATGTTCATATTTCCTCTGTTGTTAGGTTAGCTCAAAAAGTAACATTAAGACCTCAACACCTGCATGCTTGTCTGGGATTAACCATGCTGAGAAATGGACGTAGCAAAGAATATGAAATCGAACAGCTGAGTAGTGGATATGTTAGCAACTTATGTGGTATATCAGTAGCCAACGCAGTTGTAAAAATGCCAAAGTCTCGTAAGTTTCAGTTGCTGATAATGAATAACACTAACCAGACAATCACTTTGAGACGGGGGTGTCCGCTGGCTAAATTGGAAAGGGCGGGTAATATTACTGAAATTACTATGCCCGATAAACAAAATAATAAAAGTCCTGATGTAGATTTGGAACAGGTACATGTACCGGAGGAATTCAAGCCTGAAATTAACAAATTGCTAAAAAGAAATAGGGACATGTTCGTTAGTGACGACAAAAACCTGGGCAGAACCGATACTGTGGAGATGCGTATCGATACTGGAACGCATGAGCCCATAAGAAAACGCCCATATCGCACACCCCTCAAACAAAGAAAGACAATGGATTCAGCAATCGACGAAATGATGCAGGCAGGTGTAATTGAGAGATCCAATAGCCCGTGGGGTTTTACAGTAGTTTTAGTAGAGAAAAAAGACGGTGGTAAGAGATTTTGTGTAGACTTTAGAGCACTTAATAAGATTACAAAGAAATATGCTCGACCTCTTCCTGTCATCGATGATATACTGGCATTACTTGGTTCGGCAAGGTACTTTTCGAAGCTTGATTTAAAATCAGGGTACTGGCAAGTTAAGCTTCATGATGATGACAAAGAAAAAAGTGCATTCACCTGCCACAAGGGTCTGTTTCATTTTAATGTTATGCCATTTGGACTTGCAAACGCACCCGGCATCTTCCAGGAATTAATGTCAGTTGTTTTACAGGGACAGGAAGATTTTGCTCTGGCATATTTAGATGATATTCTGATATTTTCAAATACGGTGGAAGATCATTTAAAACATATAGACACAGTCTTGAGTAGTCTACGTAAGCACAACCTTAAACTGAAGCCAGCTAAGTGTGAGTTCATTAAGAAAGAGACCCAATACCTGGGGTTCAAGATAAGTGAAGAGGGAATACAACCAGACCTCAATAAAGTCAAGGCTATAAAGTCAGTTTCTACTCCAACCACTGTTAGGCAAGTAAGAGCTTTTATTGGGATGACCTCATACTATCGCCGCTTTATTAGAAATTTCTCTGATATAGCCGAACCGCTGGTCAATTTGACAAGGAAATATGCACGATTCCAATGGGACGATGCTTGCCAAACCGCTTTCGATACACTAAAAACGAAGCTCGCGGAGATGGTAACACTAGCCTATCCCAACCCAAATAAGGCGTATAGGTTATATACTGACGCATCCGATCAATCGATTGGCGCATGCCTATCCCAGGTGGTGTACGATAAGGAAAATAGGAAGGATGTAGAAAAACCAATTTATTTATTGTCCCATAAATTAAGTGACACACAAACGAGGTGGTCAACTATAGAGAAAGAGGCTTATGCCATACACTATGCTCTTCAAAAACTGAATCACTACCTGCATGGCGCAACATTCACAATATACACTGATCATAGGCCCCTGGAGCACTTACTTAACTCGCCCATACAAAATAAGAAGATACAGACTTGGGCTCTGAGCATGTCTGGCTACAATTGCAGGATACAGTATCTTAAGGGTAAGGATAATGTTTGCGCGGATCTCTTATCACGCGCTGTTGATGTGAACGAAGACCATATTGCTTCTCCAGTAGATATAGATGATAGAAATTACTTGGTTAGTGTTATAAACTCCAACCTAATGGAGCCGGAAGAATTAGCAGCCCATAAAAATGTCGGAAATTCATCAGAGGCACCCGAACGGCCCACATTGAAAGGAATAGACATAATCAGGGAGCAAGAATCAGACAAAAACATCTTAGACCTGAAGATTAGATTACGAAATGGTAGGGCTACCAAAGCAGAACAGAAGAGATATATAGTAATGGATGAGGTGGTGTACTATTTGTCTCAACCTGATGATGAACCCCTCATCAGGCTGTATGTACCATCTCACCTTAGAAAAAGGGTGCTAGTTCAATACCATGATGACAGTGGCCATATGGGGGTGGATAAGACATGCCACTCAATAAAACAAAAGTATTTCTGGCCTTGTTTACTTAGAGAAATAAATGATTTCGTAGGTAAATGTATCCCGTGTCAGACAAGAAACCTAAAGAGGCAGCAATCCCACATACAGGAATGTGACTTCCTTCCTTTTCCTTTCGCAAAGGTTGCTTTAGATGTCTCAGGACCCTACCCAAAGACCCATTCAGGTAACCAATACATAGTTACATTCATAGATATGTACAGTGGTTGGCCGGAGGCATTTGCGGTTCCTAACAAGAAGGCAGAAACAGTGGTGCATCTCTTAGTTGACGAAATCTTCCCCAGATTTGGGACACCACTTCAGCTTTTAACTGATAATGGGCCAGAAAATGTCAACAGGGTAATGAAAAAGACATTAGAAGACCTAAATATACACCATGTGACAACTTCTTTTTATCACCCCCAGAGCAACGGTAAGGTTGAGAGGTTTCACAGAACAATGCATGATGTTCTAGCAAAAAAAATCGGCAACAACGAACAGTCGTGGGATATTTACATTAACCAAATGTTGGCGGCTATCCGGTTTCATGTGAGCGATACCACTAAGTTTTCACCGTATTACTTGCTCTACAACAGGGATGTTGTTTTGCCCTTGGACAATATACTGAGGCCTCGTCGCATATATTATGGTGATGAGCATCACCAAATTGCACTACAGGAAATGCATCGTAGCTTCACTTTAGTTAGGAATAATATAAGAAAAGCGAGGAGAGCCGCGATAGATAAGTCGCGTGGTAAGACGAAAAATACAACTTTTGAGGTTGGTGATTTGGTGTACTATAAGAATCACCAAAAGAAAGGGAAGTTAGATGTGCGCTGGCGGCCATATTATGTGATCATTGAAAAGACTGGCCCGGTCTCTTATAGAATTAGAGATCAGTTAACCGGCTCGGTCATTAAGACGCATGCTGAGCATCTTCGGGCAGCGTCCATTGATGAATGGAAAATCCCTACTTCCGATAGGCCGTTACGAAAGATTGTATTGGCTGCTCCAGTAGAATCCAGTGATTCGGATGACGAATCCGGAGCGGAACAGACCGACTTTCCAGTGCACAAAAATCGACACCAACGTGTGGAATCAGACGATGAGTCTGATGTTCCATTAATGGAGCGCCGCATCATGACGCGACGTAAAATGGCGAATAAAAACGTGTCAACTATTGATAGTGATGATAGAATCGGTGGTATAAATAATGTTTCATCCACGTTCGAGGATGATTGCTCAAAGTGCGAAACGTCTGGATCTACTCATGTAGATCAGGGTTTTTCTAGGGAATCACCTAGCAGCGAAGATGCCCAAATGAGGCAAACGTCTGTTGGGGCAAAAAGCACGGATAGACCTGCAGATTCCACAGTTGATCGGAACAAAAAGAAAGAACAACTGAAAAGTCTTGTAGACTTATTGGCTGATATGCTATAGGATTGGGAAAGAAAGCAGTGGGAGGATTAACGATAGTTTAACGATAGTTTAGTTAGGTCACCTTCCTTATAGCAAAACATGCGGAAGATACAAACTAAGGAATTACGAGTCACGGGTCCATTTTTTTTAGACTAAATTAAGATAGATGAAACCTCTAATCCTCCACAAGTAAATTGCATGCGGATTAACGTTGGAATCAGGGTAATTTTCTTCGTTTTCTATTGAACATTTCTCGGTCAGACTATGAATGATATGTACTGCAGATAATGGCAGTTTTTCTGTGTTCAAACATAGTATGTTTGAAATTAAATTAAATGAAATGAAGTTACATGTGTAACAATAAACTCGAGCGGAAACACGCATGGTGTTGGTCAAAGGTCATTTACTCGATGTCAGTTTAGAAACTGGGGCGCGGTTACCGCCTATGATCATATGGTCGTGCATCGAGGCGTCTACGCGTATGGACAGAGTCGAGAAAGGAAACGAACATTGAAAGTTACAGAAACTTAAAAAAAAAAAAAAAAAAAAAGAACATTATGAAAATTCCACAATGGACACGAACATTGTTGGGTTGCCGATGTAGGCTCCCCTATATATTTTTTTTTTTTTTGCTTTGTTGTTTCGGCGTGCACATGTTTTGTACAATTGTCGGGCTTGTGTGGCATGGGGGGGGGGTGAGGGTGTTGCGCTTAAAATGTTCTTAGGTGAACATTTTGGAAAATGGGAGGGCGAGGAGTGTAATATAGCAATCTGGCCCCACCCGAGGAAGGTTGATGCAAGCGATGGTGTTTCCTGTCGGTGAAGGGGTCGGCGAACGACAAGACAGGTGTTTGAGAAATACATCCTGTCGGGGCCTGGAGCGGATGTTGTTTGATCTTATTTCCGACAGCGGCGGAAATGACTACGGAGGCAAACAGAACAGGTGTCTCTGGGAATTACGTGGGCGTTGCGTGGGCGAGGCAAAACCGGAAGGAAAGTCCCGGTTCTAGAAAGACTATAAAAAGACCTCGACACACGGATTCGCCAGCAGAGAACGGCCAGTGGAAGCAGAGGGACACCACAGGCAAAAACTACACTCCCGTCGACCTATTCTATGTGCGCTCTCACTCTTCCATTCTCTGTTCCACACGGGTTCGTCGTCAAGAATAAAAATATAACCTTATATTTTTATATATGCGTGTTCTCGTTATTTTGTCGTCGTACAGTGATATATAACACTATGTTCTACTTCCTTTTTCTAATTCACAGGCTTTATTACCCAAATGAAAGTAGTATCTCTCAAATACACTCAAATACTTTTACAAACTCTTGTATTCATTGAAATGTAACAAAAAATTAAAAGAATTATTTATTTAACCTTATTTAAATACCAAACTTGTGCCATCTATGAATATTACTACAAATTTTAAGAATATAAAATTATTTAATAATGTTCATATAAATTATTATTGTTATACTCCAGGCTTGATTATTCTTAATATGTAGTTTATCATGTTTTATTTACTTATTCATATATTCCTTATTGTGGGCTAATCCTAACAAGGCCCAAATTGAACCCCACAAATAACCCACTATAAATTTACTATTATGCCAAGTTAGATTCTTTGAGAGGAATATCTTGTACATAAAATTCATATTAAGTCAATGGGGATGTTTTTATACATTTTCTCACTCCTCTCACTCATATTAAATTATAAATGTCAGATTTAGTTAGAATTTTTGAAGATTATGAAATTATTAACATTGTTTCATGAAAAAAACAATTAAAAATGGTTGTGTTTCTGAATGCAACAAGCTGAGTTAAATGAGTTAAAGTTACTAAAATCTATTAATTTCTTTCCGCACCAATTTTAACCTTGTGCCATAATTTTCTATGGATTTTTTGTGAAAATGTCAATTAAAATAAATAAAAAAATGTGATTTGTTCAAATACTTATGAACAGTATTTTCTATAGCCTTTTCTTTCTTCACATATATATTTGAATAAACACAAAACAATTTTTTATTCCTTCAGACTGCAGGAGACATTAAGGATTTTAAGCAGTGAGATACAAACTAACTTATTTTTTTTGGCAACTCTTTCAAATACCAATGTAAATTCACCTTTTCAATCTTACTGAAGATTTTTTATAATTCTGTTACCATCCACAATCATAAAAATTAGTAAATTCAAACTTTTTATGTTGATTTGCTTTGTCTTGCATAATGTTCTTGTTTTTAATTCTCAAAATCAAGTAATTTTGTGTGATGTGTTTCGTTCTTTAGAACTTTATCAGACTAAGTTTATGTTTATGATGATGCAACTACACATACCATCTCTTGTTTATGTGAATGTGTAGTTCTATCATGTGTAATCCCATTAGTGTATAAAACTTAGTTTGATGAAGTTCTCAAGGATGAAAAACATCACACAAAAATTTCACCACTTTGTCATAATTTGAAAACTGTTCTTAATATATAAAAAAACATACATAGTTATCCTATATATATATATATATATATATATATATATATATAATATTCTCTTTTTCTATTATTAAAATTTTTTATAATTTATTGAAAAAAGATAATGAACAAATAATTAAATTTTCTTAACAATTACAAATTTCTTTTCAATGGAATTTGAGTTATTATTCATCTAGAGAATCCTGAATATTTGTAATTTTGGTTTAATATGAGAGAAATCGATTCATTATAATTAGTTTTGCAGCTAAAATATTTTGTATTATTGTTATTGAAATAAGACACTTGCTGGTTCTCTTTAAAGAAAAATGCTAATTTTAGTTAATGTAAGAAAAGTGTGTATTATAAAATTGAGGAATGAAGTTGCTAAAGACCAATTACACATTTCTGATAAGGCACTTATAAAATAATTCTGAGGATTTGGTTAATCAATTTTGTTACAAGTGATAGCAAAACATGCTAAGCAGAGATTGACATCTCACCTTTTTAATATATTAGATATTAATTTCATATTCCATCTCATTTTTTCTATAATTTTTATTTATTTATCAAGATTTGAATAAATGTCACCTGATGATTATAAAGTAACAACTGTTTTAGCATTTTATGACCTGAGCATTTATTGATTTAAGAAATATGTGAAGACTAATTTTATTTTTTTTCTTGTGAATATATAACAATGAATGTTTGGTTTTGCTTTTTTATTAAAAAACTTAATTAAAAAAATGAAAAACAAACCAAATTAACAAAAACATGTTCAATTTTAGGAAATCATCTGATATCCAATGTGGTTAAACCATTAAGAATTCTGATAACAGATGCTACCATCTGTTTCATTTAGATTAGATTATTTTGCTATCAGCATCTAAGAAAGTTTTAAATGAAAATGAGAAAAATAAAATTTGTTAAAGGAGTTTTAAAGTCATCTGATAAGAATGGCTGACAAAACTTCTCATTGAAAAACTTTAAAAGAAGATTAGTTGTATATCTTTGAATTTTATCTTTACTCTGGTGATTTGAATACAGAAATCCCATAAATGAAATAGGATTAAATGAATTTAATTATTTCTTCTTGATGAATTTCAGCAACAAAACAACCTAGGAAGTAACTGATTTCATGACTTGTGCCTAAGGCTTGTAATATTAGAAACAAACTTACAATATCATGGAAAACATTGACCCTAAATTTGAAATTGAATTTGAAAGAATTATTTATTGTAAAAAGGTATAAAATAAAACATATTTTCTTCTTAACTATATATTTGCTATCTCTCAATAAAACCTAGAATTTAACCACCATAGAGACAGGATATAAATAAACAGATCAGTATTTTTGCTTACATTTCATAAAGATATACTCAATGATAAAGATTCAATATACTATAAAATACAAGAGAAATAACTGTACAATAACTTCACATTTCTTCATACACTAGAAGCTGTTTGATTGTGAAAGATACTTGCTGTTGGTTAATTTGAAAAGGAAATGGTTGAGAATGAGATAATGTTAAAATTTGGAATTCCACTTTCAATTATGAACCTTGTTCATGATAATGAAGAAAAAGAAAACATTTTATTTTGCATGTGCTGAGATGGGTTTCCAAAACTGTGTCTTTGAATAATAGAATAGAAAATTGATTAAAAATGTCTTTTGCAAGGGACCAAATATCAGAGAATGGGTTAAAAAAATATCAACAAATAAGTAAAATGTTGAGAAAACAATTACAATTTTTTTATTGTAGCCTTATTAAACAACTCAATAAAAGTAGTGGATTTGATGGCTGAAAAAGTATTTTAAAACATGATAATGACAAGTGCAGTAAAACTTAATCCATATAATATTCTTGAACTTTAAGGATTTGAAATTTAGTAGCATAAAGGTTCTGCCTTAAAAAAGCTGTCCAGTTACTTTCATGTCCCTGTATATAAATACTGAATATATAAGAAAGTTGAGGTAAAATTAAGTTCATTTAATATATATATATATATATATATATATATATATATATATATATATATAGTAATGCAAATTAATAAATATATATATGAGGGTGCACAGATGCATAGTATCATTATTCAGGTGTTAATAAAACAGTGCTCAATATATGAACAGAGCTGTATTATATATATATTAATAAATATGCATATTATCTTACATCTATGGCACAACTGTCTTTTAACAACCGTAAATACAGCAAAAGTACTGCTTTATCCATACATTATTGGAAATTAAAATACAACAAAAACAACCCAATTGTTACCTGGAATACCATAGCTAAATCCAGACCTTACAATGGAAAAGGAGATAAATGTAATCTATGCCTTTTTGAAAAACTTGTCATATTAAGCCATATCAATAATCCTAATTTGCTTAATAAAAAAGTGATTTAATGACCACATGCTGTCACAGAAAAAATACTTACTTTAATTCTTAGACCCAGATTGATATAGATTCCCCTAAAACTTTGCCCTTTTCTTTCCAGTTTGTTAATACTTCCTCTTTCTTTCTTTCTTTCTTTCTTTCTTTCTTTCTTTCTTTCTTTCTTTCCCCAGCAATACTACTTTTAACAATTATGAATTAAACCCCTTTTATTTTTACTCCCTACATTGTTTAATTTTTAATTTTATCCTAAATTCTGCTTTTTAATTCTTAATTTTCATTTTTATTTTATTTTATTTTTATTTTGAAATTTTAATTTTTTATCTACTTGCAATATTTGAATATTTAAATTTTTACATTTTATGATTTATGATTTATTCCCCTTTGATTTCTTCACTCTGCATTTTATTACTTTTAATATATTTCATTTTAACTTTAAATTTTAAATTTAAAATTTTTATCTACATCTAATTTTAGAATATTTAAATTTTTAGTCTTGTTTTAAAAAAGCAGAAACTTGACTTCATAAGATTTAATTCTCATGAACATTGAGTGAACTTAAATTCAAATCTATTAAACTGTCAGTTTGAAATATGCACCTGATGATTGCATAATGCATGAAACTCTGAATTGTGCCATAGATTAGGATAATATGTATGTAAGTTCCAAATTTAAATCTCGTAAATTTATTTTAAATTCATTTATATTTTATTGATGCTAAATATGATTTCCAAATAATATTTTCTAGCTTTATCCTAACTTGCTCTCATTCTATAACAAACAAAATGGCCAGATAAGCAGCAAATCAAAAGAAAATGAAATTATAGATAAAATATTGTTGGTTTTATTCTTTTTTTGACTTAGTATCTTTCCACAGTAGAAAGCTTCTATGTTACTACATCAAAGAAATATTAATTCTCTGACTTTTCAATTAGTTAATCATTTACTGATATAAGAGAGCCCCTATATTAAGTGTCTGAGATTACTGCACATTTATCTAACTGCTTTGACATGCAAGAATGTGTAATTTGCTGATGTGCAGTGCCCAAATTATGAAAGGAACATGCAAACTGTGGCAACATTTTAACTATTCTATTTTTTTTTTACCATGAACAATATAATGAATAAATATAGTTTTAAATTTGAAAGCATCAATAATTTTCTTGTGGCTGTAAAAAACATTTACTGAAATAAGTAATTTTGACAGATTTAAATATTTAAAAAATCGAAAATAGTGAAATAAAGCCATTGGACAAGAAATCCTTATTTTGTTCAAATAAATCAGAATTTATAAAAAATATTTTTTTAAAAGAGATATGTGACATGTCTATACCTCTGAGTTGAATTAGTATTTACATTATTTATATTGTTCAGAGTGTTGACCTCATCTTTAATGCCATATTCACAATGTTTCAGTCAATGTATGCTCTGGCCTTCTTCAGGTGATTGAAATTTCAAACTGAATTCTCAGCAAGACAGTGGATAAAAATGTTGGTTAGATCCAGTGACTTAACTTGACCCAAAGAGTTGAATTCAACACTTGGCTACAAAAGTGGTGAACAACTAACTTTTAAGTTTAAGTTGAGTTAAAGGGGGACAACTAAGTCATCTGAAAGTGCATAGCTAATGGAATGAGAACAATATATCCAGTGATCAAAATAAAGATTTCAGTTTGAAATTCCAATCACTTGAAGAAAGCTGGAGTGTACAATGTGAATATGGCAATAAAGATGAGGACAACAGTTCAAACAATGTAAATAATGTAGATATATGACTGTTGCAGAATTATATTTTCTTAGCACTTTTTTTGGTGTTGATTTTATAACTCAGTAAAAATTATCAATGCCAATATTTTTTTCTAAATGAATGCAAATCTACTATATGAAATAAAGTAAACCATTGTTTGTATACTCAACATTCCGATATTTTAACTAACTTCATACACAAAACAACAATTACAAACAATGAAGTGAAAAACCTAAAATTTGATCAGTTAATTGTTTAACTACTTATTTTTGTCTTGAAGATGTTTACTACCTAAATATCCTTGTGTTTTGAGACACATGTATGTTGATTTGAACAATTAAATGGCATTGTATATATATGTGTGCTCTTGTAAGTAAATTATTTTCAAATAGAGTGTATCTGTTAAGGAACAAAATGAATAAAAAGACAAGGCAAATGTCTTGAAAAAATCCTTCAGAGGACAAAATGCATTGGGTAAAAATAGTTTTAACTCTTATCTTTTTATTCATATATACATGCATACATATTTATTTCAATTGATTTGTTTTGAACATTATTTTTAATGAATACTCATATTTAAGTGGACAGTCTGTTTTTTCCATAATTAAGCAGTACATCAAAAAACAGACTATCCACTCAAATACGAGTACCCATTAAAAATAATGTTCAAAACAAGTAAATTTAAATAAATATGTTGGTTAATACCAATTTCGTAAATTTCCATATAATTTCATAATACACACACACATATATATATATATATATATATATATATATATATATGAGATTAATGTTATTATGTCATTACATAGCTGACGAATAGTGAATGGAAGCAAACCAGTAAAAATATTTGAACATTTTTTTCACCTTAACAGTGCAACTAAAGTTAACAATGTATTGCTTTATGTTCTATAAATAAGTTACTTACATTCATCGTATTCTAAGTTGTACTTGTCTTGAAAAAATTGAAAAGAGATTTTAGATTTAATTTTCAAAAACATGTTTATGCACTTGCTGTAAATTAAAGTTTTCTAATTTAACTCTCCAATGATGAAATTTTTTTTCAATATAATTGAATTTCTTTAAATTTTACACTCATCCTTTGTGTCTTTGTAGAACAAACAAATATAAGAATTGGTAGCAGTTATATTCTTCATCAAAATATCACACTCTATATTTGTATCATTTAGGGCAGTGGACAATATAGTGAGGATCTACCAAGAAATGTAAGCAATTTGAAACCATATTCATACATAAACAGGCAGGTACATAGACAAATTCTATCTGTTTGTTTTTTCTCATATATATACATATATATATATAGTCATCTGCAGACAAATCTGTTTTGCTGTATCACAGTTCATCAGTATGGTTAGACTCCAATTGCTTTTTAACCCAGGATTGAAACCCAACTGAATACCCCACTTATATATAACATGCTAAAGAATTTTCCTTCTCTGCTTCCATATGTTTATGGCTTAGAATTAGTGACTCCAACTAACACCAAATTGGTTGAGTTTCGATCCCGGCCAGAAGCAAGTGGATGTCTAGCTACACTGATGATCTGTGATATAGCAAAACAGGCTTGTATGTTGATGACGAATTTATATATATATATATATATATATATATATATATATAGATTTAATTAAAAATGACAGACAAGATATTATGATTCATTTTTTATGTACTTTTATAACTCAACCCTGGGCTGCATCTAGTCAACCATCCTGATCTTTGGCTGAGTCTACCCACATTGGGTTGTTGATCTCAGATTAACCACTCAGGGCCTTTTATTACCACTTGATGAGGATGATCCAAACTTGTGAGGGATTGGTATATGATAAAAACCAGATTTAAGACTGCAATGACACATTCTAGATTTATATATATTGAATAATTACAAAATTACAAGCAGGTCAAAATAAATGATGGAAGAAAATGTCAGTTGGCTGGTATTTCAGCATAATATTTATGTCATATTATTTCTTCGGGAAAATCAGTTGATTGAATTTGCAATATTTCTTTCTCCCATCTTTTTCTTATTTTTCTAGCAGCAGACAAGTTTTTATTATTCAGGATGATCAGTTATTCAACTTTCAGTTGAATGTATTTGCAATATCTCTCTCCAATCAGTTTCCTCTTATTTCTAGCAACAGGCAACTTTCATATGGACAGGTAATGAATTGAGTAGATATACAAAGATAGAAAGGGGTGTTAGACAAGGATGTGCCTTTTCACTGGATCTGTTCAACTTGTACAGTGAGAATATTTTGAGGACCCTAGAAGTTATGCCTTAGGTACGCAAATGATACAGTGCTGGTAGCCAACACAGAAAGGAAACTACAAGACCTCCTACAGAAGGTAGCTGAAGAAAGTAACAGGCAAGGACTAGAAATAACCTGCAAGAAAACCGAATGCATAGTCATCAGTAAAAAGGGCAGCCCAATATGCTAAATACAGGTCGGGGATACTAGAATCAAGAAGGCACAAAAATTTAAATACCTGGGAAGTGTTATAACAAAAGACGGAAAGTGTGACACAGAGATCCAAAGCGAATTGACAGAGTGAAGGAAGCATTCCAGAAGTTGAGTAAAGTATTAAGAAACAGGACAATTTTGCTAGAAAGAAGGAAGAGAGTACTGGATTGCTACATGCTGTCCGTCCTTCAATACGGCAGTGAATGCTGGACAATATCATCAAAGATGAAGGAAAAACTTGAAGCAACTTAAATGTGGTTCTACAGAAGGATGCTGCAAATATCATGGATCAAGCATGTGAGCAATGATGAGGTCTTGGAAATGATGGAAACAAAAAGGAAATTAATACTGAGCATCAGAAAGAGACAGCTGAAGTTCCTGGGACACACAATGAGGAAACTTGGAAAGCTATGAACACCTACGTCCTGAAGGAACAGGGCACATAGAAGAGTATATCAAAATCTCTTCTTCCACAATATGGGAGCTGACTCACTAATTCTCATGTTGTATTCTGATTTTGTTAAATATCACCCCAACTAGTATGGGAAAGAGGGGTGTAGGATTTTCATTTCCCTTTCTGTATAACGTTTATGAGCTTGAAATGAAAATAATTACACTTAACCATTTCAACTTCCAATAGTAAACACAGTCCCTCTATTTGTCTGCATGTTCTTATTATTTTCATCTTGAAAATCACTTAAAATTAATACTGACCATCTGAAAATGGGGATACAATTTTTCATGTGATCATATGACGTTTTTCTTTTCAGAACATAAACTATATAAAAATTCTCCAAATGTTTTGCTTTTCTGAGTGTTTTCAGCTATACTTTTAGCCATCATTGATGATGAATTTTTTTTACATGTGACTGCATTGAGTTTATGCATGCATGCAGAGTTATGTGTGCATTATTTTCCGAACAAGATAAGCATATTTTTGTGTATGCATAGTTGATATTATTAAGTGCTAGATTTTCATTTTTTATTGAAAATGCTTTTTATTATTTTTAGCCTTTCTTTGCATGTGGATGATGCTATTATATTTGTATTATCAACAAGTAACGGACAGAGTTTGGTAGATCATCATGTGCATTTAAATAATGTCAGATTAAACTATTGCCTGAGAGGTGCAACATGAGTCATCTCATCTCTCACGTGGTAGTGTGTTTAATGTAATTATTTACAAATATGGATTGATCAAGAACACAGTTCTTCGAAGGACATGTAAATTTAAAAATAATATTGGTTCTCTGTAGTTCAGATCTTGCAGGTATATTTTGTATTTTTGACAATGATATTAGCAGCTATAAATTTTGTATAATCCAACACTTAATATTATCAACTATGACCAAGGCAACAATGTGGTTACTATATTCAGAATATAACACACAGATAAGCACTTCACATATTCAGTCATACATAAAACAAAATTCATCCTTGATAATAGCTAAAAGTATAGTTTAAAGTATATGTGTGAGTGTGTGTGTGTGTGTATGTATGTTAAAGTGTTAAGTTCTCATTCAAATATGTTTCATCTGTTATTCGACACACAAAAACAGATTTTATTACTTAAACATTATTTTTAGTAGATAACCATATTTGAGTAGACACTCTATTTATTAAACAGTTATATATATATATATATATATATATATAGTGATGATCATCCACGTATACTGTCTTAATATGTATAGGAAAGAATATTAATAAAAAGTTTTGAATTTAAAAATGTACTTTTTTTGAACAGTATTTGTTTATTTTTATTATATTTTATATTTCAGACCGTCCTCGGTCCTTCATCAGAAACAAGTGATTTTTAAATTTGAATTAGAAACGTATTTCACGATAGCGTCCGGATATTTTATATATATATATATTATTTTAAATCAAAAAAAGAAAGTGTATATAGATAAAATCCCCAAAAACAGATCCTATAAATATTAATTTTACCAATATTAAAATTGTAGCTATTCAATGAAATGTAATTTTTGGAAATTTTTTGATATATATATATATATATATATCAGTTAAATGCCATACGTCATACATGTTTAGGTGATCATATCTTGAAAGAGACATGACTAGCTGGGCAAAAAATTTCTCCTCTATAGGATGCCATTACTTTCTGCAGTAGACTGGCTACTAACCAAGGCTACAAAACCCAATCTGTCCTGTTATTTGACCTATAGCAGGAAGGAAGAGACAGATTAATACCTTACTCAAGGGTGTTTACACGTATGTGAATGCAACAAATTCAATTGGAAATCGAACTCAGCTCTCTGATTACTCATTCCAAGCCGATATCCACTGTGCCACAATGTGCACACACACACACACACACACACACACACACACACACACACACATATATATATATATATATATAACAGTGGAAATGGAGTTTTGAATGTTTTATTTTAAATAGACAGATGCTCACAAGATGTCCAACCATGCAAATCACATGATATCTTTAAAGAACTCTCCTTTTCAGAAAAATACTAAAACACAAAAAATTACATTATAGTCAAACATGAGGACCTAACAATACCATAATAATGACATCCATGAAAATAGCTTATGAAGACGCTGAAAGTGTTTGGAAAGTCAAAAATTATAGCAATATTTCTACATTCCTTAACTCCAGCAAAAAAGGAAACATGTAAGAATACTGGAAAAATTAAATCAACAATTAATAAAATCTTACTTAACGAAACACGTTTCTGTTAAAATGAAAGATTGCTGTGCAAATATATACATTAATTAAACTACATGATATGGCAGCCAGTAAGGAACACAACACTAGCACATTCTGGAGAAAAATCATGGAGTGACAACTGGCAATAACCAAAGAAAAGTTTGGCAATGTTGAAACCGCAATTCAAAGACATGGATATTCTACCAAATATAATGAGTACAACAGTATTAATAACTACCGACCAAATGTCATCTCAACCAACTCAATTAAACTAAACCAAAAACACAATATCTTTTTTATAATCATATCACCCCAAGTAAGACATTTTACTGCAACTGTTTTGCAAGGGGTTACATAGGAGGAAAGTTATGAGAAAGAGTGACAGGTTATAGGGGGTGTCAGGAAGTGGGTAAGAGAAGGATGAGAATACTGATGAGAGGGGAGTGGATGGAGAAAGGAGCATGAGAGAGAGGATGCAGGTTAGTGAGATAGGAGATGACTATTGACTTTACATTTAAATTCTTGGAGATTGTAGCTGTTAGGGAAGCAAGTAAATGGAAGCTCAAGAAAAGAAGCTGTTGGAGTAGAATTTGTGTTTACATTTTATTGGTTTCACAGTAAAAGGGTGGGACCTAGTTGCTAATCTTGTGGCTTGAGTAAATTCATATATAGGGGGCACCAGTGAGCTAAGTTCATCGGAGCAGAAGCCATGAAAGTATTTGTAGAAGAGACACAGGGAAGCCGCATTGCGCCGGTGAGAAAGTGACTGTATCTGAGTTGCCAAGTTAGGATCGATCACATTACAGATTCTCCATTAGATTTTGTCAAGAACACCTAGGTGGATAGCAGGAGCACCCGACCAGATATGGCAGCAGTATTCAAAGCACAGGTGGATGGTAGATTTGTATACATGCAAGATTGTTTCAGATGGGAAAAACTTCCTGGCCCTACACAGAGAACTGACTTTCTTAGCAGCGGATTCAGCTATGGATTCTATATAGTCATTCCACTTGAGGTCTGTTGTGAGAGTTAAACCGAGGAGGTGCAGTGTTTTGCTTTCAGGGAGACTAGCTTGATCCATGCTAATGCAGTGTAGGAGCGATTGTCTGTGATGGTTAATAGATAGCAGCTTTGTTTTGGAAGCATTAAAATTCATGAGCCATTTCTTACCCCAGTCTGCCACGGATAAAAGATCCTTTTCAAGCTCAGCAGCTTGAAAATATTACTAAAAAACTTTGCAATCTATATAAAGAAAAAATTTTATTACCTCATGGTAATTGTAACTTTGTCAAATTGTCTGAACAACTCACTGATGATCAAATACAATTCTTGAATATCAGCCCAAATATCTCCCTCCAGCCTCAATATGATCCCATTCAAAAGTAAACTGAAATCAAAATACTCTACCAAGCTATCCAACAGTTAACAACAGAAAATCTAACTGCAGAATGCCAGCATCTGAGAGATTTTCTCAAAGCTGAAAGTTTAAAGAACCGTTCTCCACACAACAGACACAATAATATGCTCACAAACTAAAATTAGTTGCAAAAGATTTATGAAACAACACCAATATCATCATTGATGTGCTGACAAAACCAACAACTACAATTAACTACATAGTTCTCAACCAAAAATTACAATCTATCCTAGATGACAAAACAAAATTTACTATATTAAAAAAGTCCCACAGATTCATTAAAAAAATACATAAATAACTTAATCACAATGGACAATGCAGACAGGAGTAGTTTAAAAATCAAGAAAATTTTTGGTGAGTAGCAACTGAGATATCTTTGTAAAAGTTATCAATCCCAAAGGTAACATTCTATCTTTGCTGGATGTTGAAAGCCTTTTTACCAATGTCCCAGTTGAAGAAACATTGAATATAATTAGTAACTGCATTTACAAACACCCATCTACCCCTCCGCCAAAAATCCAGCCAGCAATTCTTTGGAAACTTCCGTGTGCACTTTTCAGACCGTAATGGTAACATCTACATAATGGTGTCAGTATGGGAAACCCATTAGGTTCTACTTTCTAGAATTTTTACATGCCCCATATCAAAAACAAAGTGTTTAAAACAACAAAACTTTTGTTTTGATAAAAAATATGGACAAAATTGTAAATCTAAAATTAAATTTTAAAAATAACTTCTCACTAAAATTTACTTATGAATTCATAGACAATAACACAATCCCATTTCTTGACATCAACATAGAGCTAAAAACTGATGAATTTACCACATCTGTATAAAAAACCCACCAGTAAGAAATCTTGTCTTTTTAACTATAATCTGAAAGATAAAAAAGAGAGCAGAAATAATGAACTTCTTAAATAGAGCACATCAAAATTCCTCCTATCAAAGAATATTTTTGGGTGAACTAAAACATTAACAACAATTTTCCCAACATCATTGATAAAAAATAAAATTATTCCTACAAAAAATACATGACACTATTATTAAAAATAACACTAGTATTAAAAATAACACACAACATATTTTATTGTAACCAAATGCACATTAATTATAAACAGGACAAATTTTCTCCACAAAATTTTTAAACATCATATTTTTGCTGTAATTCCTCAAAATCATGTAAAATTTATAATATATTATAGAAAATGGAGGTGCTATATTGGCCATACTACCACTTCACACCTTACATGCCACCTATCTAGTAATAATAGTGCAAAAAAAACTTTCCTAGCTCATGACTTACAAGAACTCTTCAGAAAAAGGTTTGGTTGAAAATACAAAAAATACTATTTAAGTGAGGCACTATATATCAAGCCATTTTCTTCTACCATCAACCTTACATTATTTAACAATGGAAATGGAGTTTTGAAAGTTTTAAAAAAAAATAGATGCTCACATGATGCCCAACCACCGACATCACATGATAGCTTTAAAGAACTCTCCCTTAAAAAAAAAACAAAAAAATTATAAACATGAGGACTTAACAACACTGTAAAAATAACATCCTTGAAAATGGCCAGTGAAGAGGCTGAAAATGCTTGGAAAGTCAAAAATTACACATCATTTTTACATTCTTTATCTCCATCAAAAATGAAACACATAAGAATACTAGAAAAATTAAATAAAAAATAAATAAAACCTTCGTTGTCAGCCGTTTGTAGTGAAACATGTTTAAATGAAAGATTGCTGCCCAAATATGCATTAATATAAATATATATATATATATATATATATATATATATATATATATATATCAGTCAGTCAGTTAAGTGCCATACATGGTACATGCTTGGACAATCATGTCTCTCTCAAAACATAGAATGACTGATTATCCTACAGTAGGTTGCCATTACTTTCTGTGGTAGACTGGTTGCCAGCCAAGATTATAGAGCCAAATCTGTCCTGTTATTTAACCCATAACTGAAGGGAAGAGACAGATTAATACTTTTCCCAAGGCTATTTGTGTGAAAGTGAATTCAAGGAATTCAACTGGAATTCAAACTCGACTCCTCAGCCGACATCCACTGCACCACAACACACATCCACTTATTATATATATATATATATATATATATAGATAAGCCCTTATCACAATATTTCAATAAACTGCTTTTGCTACTTTTCTTTTACTTACAAAGTAATTTATCAAAATTCTAACTTACTGAACTGTATACACATACAAGAATTGAAAATGAATGACATGAAAAACCTCGACATTGATCAATTATTTTCCTTACACTTATCAGGTATTCATATACGTATGTATGTATGTTTTTATTTCTAATTCATTACATGACAAGAAATTTTCTTAATATAAATCAAAGAAAATAGATCATTGTCTTGTGTAGAGAATTCAGTTTGGTTGGTTGTTGTGAACTGAAATCTGAACTGTCTTACAAGTCTTGGACATTAATTATAATATCATTTTAGAGTAGGCTTCTAAATTAAATTTCATTATGTTCTACATCAGATGGATGGTTATAGATATATTTTATCCTATAAATAGCAAAGAACTGAAGCTTATGTAGCAAACTAAGAATAAAACTACTTTATGATTTCAAAAGTAAAACTTGAAATTACAATCCATATGAGTCTTGTAAACAATGTAATAATGTGCATTCTTAAAAACTTGTGGCTAATATTGAAAGCTGTCATGAAACTAATATTTAATCATTGTGTTTACATTTCCTGAATTTTTCATGAGCAAACAAAATAGGTGTCTTTGTGGGATATAAAAGAAAGATTTATTCATACAATGAAATAATAACAAAAAGAGTCTATCAAATAAATCTCATTCTACTTCTTTCTTCACTCAAGATGAAATATTTAGAAAGAAATGAATACAGTGAAACATTCTTTCTTATCAAATTTATGAATGAAATATTGTAACAGAAACCAACCTTTGAGAATAATTTTGAAACTTGAAACACAAAGGATGAGTGAACATAAAAATTATTGATTCATGTTTCCTTGCAAAAGAGTTTAGTTTATTAAATTAAATTATGTTATTTTTTATGCTGTCATTAGATTAAAACATCAATGGAATTTATTATTTGGAAAATAAATGTACAATCACTTAATAAGATCGTATAATCAAATATACCGTCATTACAGTTAATGATTGTTTCACAAAAATAGTTTTATTTATTCTTCAATATATTTTCCTTATATAATATTGAGAGTGTTATCTATAACATGGCTTTGCCAAAGTTCTATTATAACAGAAAATATTTCTCTCCTGATGAAATATAATAGAGCAAAGAATTCTTGGCCAATTTTAGCGATATTTTCATGCCACTTTTTGACAGATGCTAATAAAACTTTCCATATGTCTTCTTGCATTTTCAAATCTGCCTGCAGTGGACACCAGTTATTCTTATCTTTTATGGACACAGTTAAAATAAATCCTGAATCAACTTTTTTCACTATATATTTGATGTTTTCTAGACATGTTTAAGCTGGTGACTAGTACTTCAGTTCACTATATATCAAGAAGAAGCTGTGATCTTTTTTGATTTTGTTTTTTAAGTATGACATGAAGTTAAGATGGACAACTGAGATTAAATCCAAACTAAATATACAAATAGATTTCAATTGAAGGTAAGTTTTAAAAGTATTGAAAATGTAAAGAACTTAACTGAAAGGAATGAAAACAAATAAAAAATTGTTCATTTAGAGAAAAAAACAAACATTTGACAACTTTAGTAACAACATAAGAAAAAAGTAGATTTATGTACAAGTGAAAAACTGACCATAATCACTGGGTTTCCATCATGATTTACTTTTTCCTTTTCTGATAAAAAGAAAAGAGACAAATTAGCATAAAATATATGAAAAAAAAACAGTACTTATTTGCCTTACACTTACCAGGTATGCACCGAGGAATAAGTGTCCATGATCCATTGTTACAGCGAACATCTGCAGTATCATTTAGAACAAGGCCATCTCTGCATTGGAAATTTATAAAGGTCTCATGGTCAACCCAAACTCCTTCTCGACCATGCATCACACTTCCATTCACAATTGATGGCACCTGGCACTGACCTGTAAAACATAAAACACAAAATGTTTTTGATAAAATATATTACCTGAGATGATATTGTCTCTTAAACAAAATATCTATATTGTATATTTACAGCAATAAAAGTTGCTGGGTATATTATCTGACAATCTCACTTTGATTTGATCATTTTACTATATCTTACAGACAGACTGACAATATTAAAAACTGAAGTGAAAGCTGGACTGGCCAAACTGAACAGAAACAATGTAGCAGAGTCTGATGGAATTGAAAATAGAAATGTTGGAGATTTAGATGATTTCTGCATAGAAAAGATCACAAATAAAAATTAAATTTATAACAGTGATGATAGACTGAAAGACCTAATCAGATCCTTCTAAGAAACCAGGTGCAAATGAATGTAAACTCCATTGTACAATAAACTTAATGAGTTATATAACAAAAACATCATCCACATTCTGATGAATAATGTGCAGCAGAATAAGACTGGAGATAAAAACAAGGAACACAAGATTTATGCTCAGAATGTTGTCATAAAGAGCAATACAAATGCATAACAATGTGTACCTGTGTTTTACAGATTATGCAAAGACATTTGATAAATTATGCCATGGTATATTAGAATTGCTCAGCAGTCTTGATATACTCAGGAAGGATATGAGAATAATCAAGAATCTACACTGGAAGAAAACTGCCTGCATAGAAAAATGAATTTGGCAGATATACAAAAATAGAAAGGGACTGTAAGACAAGGATTTATTCAACTTATACATTTAGGCAAGTCTAAGAGAGAAATCTTACCAGAATTCACTATTGGTGGCCACAATCTTAACAATATAAGATATGCAGATGACACAATGCTGATAGCAGACACAGAAAGGAAACTACAAAAGCTCTCACAGAAGATAGCTAAAGAAAGCAAGAAGAAAGGATTAAGTATAAACTACAAGAAGACTTAGATGTGACACAAGTCCAAAAGTATTGGAAGCCTAGTGAGGATTGAACTCACTACTCGGTCGTAATTGATCCTATTATGACAAGCTTGTTAACCATTATACCATGTCGAGATCCCCAAATATAAGAAGACAAAATGCATAGTTGTTAGCAAAAGGATGAGCCCAAAATGCAAATTATAAATCAGGGATGATAAAGTCAAATAAGTACAAAAAGTTAAATTGCTGGGGAAATATTCTAACAAATAGTGCTACATTGAGATGTGAAGATGCATTGGGATGGCCAAAGATGCATTCCAAAATCTAAGTAGTGTATTAAGAGACAGAAAAACCTTGTTAGAAATTAAGAAAAGAGTATTGAAGTGCCATGCAATATATGTCCTCCTATATGGCAGTGAATGCTGAACAATCTCATCAAGAATGAAGGAAAGATATGAAGCAACAGAAATATGGTTCTGCAGAAAGATGTTGAGGATAGCCTGTAACAAATATGTAAGCAACAACAACGTTTTAGAGAAGTGGAAACAAAAAGGAATCTTATACTTAACATCAAGATGAGGCAGTTAAAATTCCTAGTGCATGTAATGAAGAAAAAAAGCTTGGAAAATCTGATACTCACAGAACAGACTGAGGGAAAGAGAGACAAGGGAAAACAGCATGTAACATACTTAATAGTCTTGATTAAATGGATGGCAGAACAGAGTTTTGGAGAAGTAAAAAATACAAACCTTATTAAGAGCTACAAAGCACAAGAACATATGGAGGGCCACAATCGCCTACATCCTGAAGAGATGAGGCACATAAAAAAAGTGTGTGTGTATATGTATATATGAAATAAGATAGACTTAATAGATAAGTTTATTCACAGAAAGATGTTTTGAATTTGACTTAAGCAAAGATATTATAATATTAGTATTTCTAAAAGTTTCAATTATTTTAAAATAAACACTTGAGAAAGATCCTTTACATTTTTTACTGAGAGCACAACATCAATGATTATGTATGGGGACAAGGTCAAAAGTCTCATGGGCTGATAAGAATCTCTCCTCACCTCTATTAAGTGACAGAAGATGGCATGGTTTCGCAATGACAGCCGCAGCAAGACCATAATACTCTGTTGAAGGTGGACACAAGTGACAACAGCCATGCAAAAGCTAGTCAGACAACATCAAAGAGTGAATAAACATGACAATGCCAAAACCCCTAGGAGCTATTGCCAACAGATCATCCTGGAGGATGTAGTCTGTTTTTTCTCCTAGGTTCTGCTCCCTGACAGCTGAAGACGTCAAGAGATTGATGATAATAATTTCTAAAGAATTAACAGATTTAATTTTTTATCCAAATTACTTTTATTCTTCAAATGTTACTGCTAGTGAATACCTGTATTTGAGTAAAAGCACTGTTTTTAGTTTATTTTTTATTGGAATTAATGACCTATGTTCTTATCTCAAGTTAGTGAAAGCTTTGTGGTATGCATTGCAAGAAACGGTGTGCATCTGGGAAAATAGATGTTTCTTTTTATTTTATTATTACAGACAAATGTGACCAAATATAATACCTATGCCTTAAGGCATAGGTATTGTATTCTGTCTCATTTGTCCATCTGGGTTCAAGATATCTCAAGACTTCCCAGATGGATTTGGATGAAATTTTGAAGGATGATTGACCTTTTGATTGCCCAAACTGATTAGATTTTGATTTTGATCTGGTTCAATATAAAGTTTCTGGGTTATTTTTCTAGTTTTATTAATAAAATTTAATTTTTGCCTTTCAAATGCCAAAAACTGAATTACCTCCCCTGCATCATTTTAAATACTGAATTAGCTCCTCGGTTTTATTTTAAGTGAGCATTTAATTTTGAGAGCAGTCAAATTCATTGTAGTTATTCTTTCTCATTTTAAAAATCATCTCTAGCTAATCACTGAGATGTTGTCTGCATTACTTTGGTGCAGGTTTGAGATATTTGACTATTCTTTCCAATTATTATTATTTCAGTTTGTTTAAAAATGTATTGAATTTTTATAAAAGGCGTTGTAAATTTATGTGAAATATTTTAAAGAAAAATTCATGTGATGTTCTTTTCTGCTTATGGTTTTTGTGTGTTTTGCAATTTCAACATGCATTTTCTTGTCTATAGTATAACATTAACAGTTGTAAGTAATTGTCATTTGTTTTAACAAGATAAATTTCTTTAAATTTTATTTCTCTAAAGAAATGAATATTTGGTGAAACTGTTCAATAAATATGAATTTACTTAAATTTCTTAATTATTTTAACTTTTTTATTCAATACAATCAGAAAAAAACTGTATTATTGCATTATTCAAAATGCATTATTCATTTTTGCATTTATGCATCAAAAGAATGTGTGAGTGTGGAAAATGGAAATATGAGTCAAGTTTAAATTCTAGGCAGATTTGCTGTGATTATTTTCATAAAAATACTCATATTAAAGGTCTGAATCTTCTTTTTCCAATTATGATTTAAAAAGCAGGTTAGATGGGCTCTCTAGCCCTGAGTGGTAACCAGTATAAGAAAAGGAAAACTGAATTCTAAACCATGGAAAAGGCAATAAGAAACCACCCCACTATCTTTGCCAAAAAGATATGGAAATACATAGATATGTTTGTTTGTTTTTTTGGGTTTTTTTTCATATTATTTCATACTCAGCAACTCCTTGCATCTTTGTGGCTCTATTGTCTTGCCTGGGATGAAATGATTTAAAAAAACATAAGGAAAAATAATTTATAGAAAGCTATGATCACCTACATCATGAAGGAACATTCATAAATTAGAATATATAGAAAGTTGATTGTCATAGGATTTTAGCAAGGAAATAGCATTTGACTTTTTCAAATAAGGTCATAGATATTTGCATATCTGTCTGATCCTTACTGTCATGATTAATCTTTCAATAATGATTAGGAAGATATATTTTATTTGTTTAAACATTAAGAGATTGTCAAAATGTCCTTTATCGTGATATGATGATGCTTAACAAATATGGCTTCCTAAGTTTGATTTGGGGATGAAATATGCATGAACTATATAAATATGTATAGTTGAATGAGGACAACTGTCACTGCTACTGTGATGCCCTTCCTACTACTTCTCTTTGAGTGGGGGATTGTACAAAGAAATATTTTTCTTTTTACTGAATTTCACCCATTATAAAGCTCAAAAGCCATCTAAGTTAGCGGACGACATTAGGAATGGTAAAGATGATTGAATGTATGATATAAACGGAATAGAAGGTGCTAGGAAGTGGAGGATAGATAACGATTGACCCACCATAAGGTAGCTCTGGAGGAAAAAAAATTTTCTGCCATTTGTAACATAGAGAAAATGAAAATGATTCAACTCTATGAAAGTGGTTTGGCAAATCCTCACTATAAATGTTTGAATTTGTGGAACTAAAGAATGGAACTCAGTTGAATATTTGTCATGGAAATAGTAAAGTTGTATTGGAAAAGAGGTTGTAAAATGGGAAAAATAAGTCATATACTCACAGGACAGATAAAAGAAAAGAGAAACTGGGGAAAGCAATGCATGATATATGTGATGAGCTTGAGCAAATGGATGGTAGGTCAGTATTGGGAGAAATAACAAGAGGATATGCATTGTGGTGCAGTGAATATCAGAGAGCTGAATTTGAATTCTAGTTGAATGTGTTCCATTCACTTACATGCAAATACGCTTAGGAAAAGTATTAAATCTATCTCTTCTCACTCCAGCTATGGGTTAAATAGCAGGACAGATTAGGTCCTGTAGTCCTGGTTAGCAACTAGTCTACCAAAGAAAGTAAAATGGGAAAACGTGGGAAAATCTTCTGCCTAGTTGGTTATGTTTCTTTTAAGACATGATCGCTCAAGTGTGTATCATGTATGGCCCTTAACTGAACAAGAGAAAGTGTTTTAAAAGCTATAAGGGATAGGCAGATGTGGAAGGCCATGATTGCCTATGTCCTGAAGAGACATGGCATATAAAAGAAGAAGAAGCATAAATAAATCTTTTATATTCATTACGTTGAATTCGGTTTGAATAATGAAACCATTGGATCAATTTTATGATCATCATCTTACTCTATGTATAGTCACAGAGACATTTCTTTTTGAGAAAATAAATGAAACAAGCAAGTTACCAATTCAATTGTTGAATAAAGTTGAAGAACAAAGTGCAGATTTTGTGTGCAGAATTATTTTGTGCTTACTTGATCAAGTCCCAAATCTTATTGCTGGGAAGAAATTGTAAAGTAAACTAGCTTTTTGTTTTGTTTTGGTAAAGATTTACTCGGTTCTGATTTAGTCAATTTGCAACTGAATTACCAAAGAGTCAAGTCTGAGATCAGGGAATGTGGAAAACATTCTCAAGAATGTATCTTCAATTAAATTCTGCTGAGATGGTACCATGGTACTTTTTCTTTGTTGTATAATGAAGGTTAAATTGCATCAGTTGAAAGAACTCAGAAATGAAGAACACTAGATCAGAATTCATAAAATAAAAAAAATGAAAAGGAAAATAAACAAGTTCATGATTTTTAACAAACTGTTTTGTTAATTTCTGCACACATGTTATTAATTTTACAAATATTATACCACAATATACAGACACTGATAATACTATTCTAAAAGACCCAGTAATTAAAAAGAAAATTGATCCTTTCTTGTTTTAGTTGTAACAAATTTGATTCATTTTCAAGTTACATTCAAATACCAAATAATGATGGCCAACCAGTTTTCTGACAAGCTATCAAGTTGTAAACACATTCTTAACAAAATGAACATGAAGAACATGAGCTATATCTGAAAAATATGAAAGTAGACACTGAGGTCACAAAGATTGGCAACTGTCTCTTTCATGATCGAATGCAGTCTTTAAGCAATGTAAAAATGTTCAAATTTACAATGTATGATGTTCCATATGGGTCAAATTGATTTTATAAGTTCTCGGTTATTCCCCCTTACATTGGAAACCATGGAAGAATGCATTTTCATTTTTACGATATTTTGTTCTCTACGTTTCTAAAATTTAACAGCCTGTTTTGCAAGTAATTCCTTCAACATTTAAAGTAAGTATTTTTTTTCAATTCCTCAATTTTTTAATTCATTGTGACCGTAGGTGCATTAACTAATTTGTGATAATTAAAAAAAAGATATGGAAATTTTGGCACGATTGTTGTCATACATTGCGATCTTGATAAGAGGATCTTTCATCGCCGTGAATGACTGACATAAAACATGGCTACCATAATTAAATTTTTTTTATTGTAAATTTCTGGTAGTAAGCAATTATTAATTGATTGAAAATAGATAAAGGTAAGTTTTAATTTTAAAAATTGACTTAAATAATGTTTCAGCGAGGTATATTTCATTTTTGCAAGATTTTTAAAACAGAAATTTGGCTACTGTTTACGTAATGTGTCAATCAATCAAAAATGGCGGTATATTTTTTTTAAATTGTAAAATTTCAAACTTTTAGATTTCAATCAATATAATTTCGGTTAGAAAATACACCAGTATGTTTTGCTTACTAGAATTATTAAATTTAATAGCTTGGCTTTCAATTAAAGCTAATTTTAATGATTGAAGATAACTTATTTACTTTTAAAATTTCAATTTCAATTTATGTATCGAAAATGAGTGGAGGTACCTAGACTTTTATCATTTGTTTCTATTAGTTATAATATTAAGTCTTGCTTAGGCACTAGCCATGCTGTTCATAAAAAATACTCTGAAGACTTACTCCAAAAAATCTTTTAAACTACTTGAAATTCTTTAACATAGCATTTAGAGTAGTTCATTTGTGTCATTAGGAGGGGGTATTATTTACTCAACAATACTCACCCTTTTAAGATTTCTTTTATAATAAACATTTAATTTTATTTATTATTGATCAACTCCTCCTTTGTCTGGCGAGTTCACAATGCACTTAACTTTGTATCTTTTATCTTTAGATTCAACCTCTAGTTTTTCCATACATTTCCTTTTTCTGGAAATCATACTTATACATTCAACAAATTCTTGGGGTGCTGGTACATCAAAATCATCATGCAATACTTTCATAGGTTCTTCTATTCATTCAGGCCTTTCTGAAGCAAAGCTTTTCTTTACCTGATTATAATGTTTTTATGTTCCATTTTTTTCTTTATACCATGTATATCATCTTGATTTGTGACATCATTATTCAATATTTTTACATTTCTTTTCCATTTTATATGCTTAAAGTACTTTTTTGCTGATCTTGAAAAACTTTAGCATCTTTTTAGTTATTATCATTCTTTTTTGACCTCTTGTCAAAGACCAATTTAATTTTTCTTATTAACATTAATTCTGCTGCTGACAGACCTGAATGTATATTTGGATTTAGCTTTATCTGGTAAATATGCAAAAATTATTGTAGTACTTCTTCCTTCATGTTTTCATGACTTGCTTTTTTAAAAACCTTTTTAAAAATAACCACAAACCATCCACCTTGTCCATTTGACACTGGGTGATATGGCAAAGTTCAATCAAAAACATTTTACAAAATTCTTTGAATTTATGAGCAGTGAATTGTGGACCATTATCCGAAACTGTGGTATCAGGAATGCCATATCTTGCAAACAGTTTGTGTAAAAAAAAATCATCGTTACCAAAGTAGTTGGTTATTGCACTTACAAATTTCAGGTCATTTAGTAAAGTTATCCACTACCACAAGATAATATGATCCATCTATTGGATCTGCAAAATCAATGTGTAGTCTTGACCATGGTGTTACTGTTTTTGGCTAATTTCTTTTTCTTGGTAAGTGATTTTGCTACCAGGGCACAACCTCTGCAGACTTTTAAGTAATTTTCAAAGTTTTGATCAATTTTGGTCCAGCATACATAGCTTTTTATAAGAGATTTCATCCTTAAAATTCCAAGATGTTCACGGTGAAATTCACTTAATATCTGCTTTTTTAATATACTAGGTATTACTTGAGTATGCATTCAAGTCTGATTTGTGCTTTTTTTACTTTCTTTTAGTTATCTTTTTATTTCCACAATAAACTTGTCTGGTTCTGCTTTTTCTTTTATTTCTTCCAGGGGAACTTTTAATTTGCATACTGCATTGCATAATATATTTTTAATTTCTGCACTACCAACATACTTAAATGGTTCATTATTTTTTGGTATCAATCTTGATAACTCATCCAAATGTCCTAATTTTTGGGATGCTTGGTATTCCATTGTACATTCATAATTTAATAAACATTGTAATATATTTGCTCTATGCATAGGAATTACTTTTTTTACCATAAATTGTTAATAGAGGTCTGTGGTCAGTCTGCAACCAAAAACTTCCGTATATAAATTTGTGAAGTTGTTTCACTGCAAATATAATTGCTAATAACTCTTTTTTGATCTGGTTGTAATTTTTTCCTGCTGGTACTAGTGAATGCAAATCCTGTGACTGCTTTCATACTACTGTCATCATATTTATATAAAATTACTGCTCCTATTCCATAATCACTAGTACCTGAAGCCACTATGATTTCTGTATTTGGATCATATTGTGCTAATGATAAGCCTGAAGTTAGTATTATTTTTATTTCTTTAAATAACTTCTGACACTTATCAGTCCAGTTCCACTAAATAAGAGTGGAACTGGACTGATAATTTGAGTGGAGCACTCAAATTCTACAATATTAGATACATAAATTTGATAGTAGTTTGCTAGTCCCAAGAATGCTTGCTGGGGAGGCATATTCTTAATTGCACTTGTCCTCGACAGATCTGGTTGATGACAATTTTTGTTAATTATTTGTACTAAGTACTTAATTTTTTTTTTTCTGAGATCACATGATTGTATTTTTTTCAAAAATTGCTTTGACATGCCCAATATATTGTTCCTTAGATACACTTTTAAATAATATACCATCTAGATAAGCAACTGCAAAATCAAAATCTGCAAGTATGGTTTCTGTAGCTTGTTGAAATATAGCTGGAACCACCTTTATATTAAAAGGAATTTGTTTAAAATTATACCATCCTTTGTGCACACTTCTTCAAACCTATATTTTTAAATACACTTCCAAAAGATCCATGTTCCAAAAAATTTTCCACTGTTTAACTTTGCAAAATATTTTTCTGGGCTTAATAATAGGTAGTTATGAAATTCTAAACAGTTGTTTAACCTTGTTGAGAAATCAGCACAAACACAAATCTTATTATTTTTTTTTTTACATACACTACTTGGGCTTCCCATTTTGAATGTTTAATCTTTTCAATTACACGTATTTTTTCAAGTCTGTATAATTCCTTGTTAACTTGATCCAATGCTGCAAATGATACACTCCGTTTTGGTTTAAATACTGGTGTTGAACCTTTTTTCACTTGAAATTTCACTTTGAATTTGAATTTGGAACACTGACCCAATTCATTCAGTAGAACATCTAGGAAAATGCTTTTTCAATTCTTCCCTTAAATTTTCACACTATTTTTTAAATTGGTTGCTTATATTTATTTGCAATAATTATTTACAGTAAAATCCCAAAGCTCAAATAATTCCATTGAATCAATACCAAATAAATCTGAGGTACATGAGCTTTAGCTTTTGCACACTTATTATGAAATGATACATTACAAGTAATTTCACCAATAAAATATAATTTCTCACCTGAGACACTACTTGCGACTTTTGAAGTTCTTCTTAATATAAGCTTTCCAATTTCTTTCCATTTGGCTTCATTAATTATTAATTATCACTACAATTGTCTAGTTGCATTTTCAAACCTATATTATTTATTTTCATTTTCATAAATTTTCTTTTGTTTTCTGTTTTTCTTTTTTACATCACAATGCTTTTTACAAAATTTTTCTATGAGAACTTTTTACAGTTTTACTGTGTCCTACTTTACCACACTCAAAACATTTTGAATTCTTAAGGGGACATTCATCTTTGAGATGTAACTTTCTACATCTGAAACATGGATTAATTCTCTTTTTTGTACAGTTTTTTTTTCCTTTATATGTATGTTTATTCTTTTACCTAAATTTCTTTAGCATTGCATCTCAGATTTAGGATTCTGTGACAGTTGTTTGTTACTTCCTGCAGTACATGTTTATTGTTCTGTTCAATTTTTGTTAAAATTTTTGCTTGTATTTCTGTCTTTTTTGCTATTAACTCTTGGACAAAAATTAAAACTTTGAACTTATGCAGAGTCAGTTGGTTTAGTTTTAATCTTTCACAATCCTTGTTAACGATCTCAGCATATGTGACAATATTTTTGTCTTTTTTTGTTAGATTCATACATTCCCATTGAGTGTTAAATAAAAACATTTGTCACAAAATTTTTTTGTCAGAATCTGTTTCAAAACAAATCTTTTTTGGTAGTACAAAATAACAGTATTTTTAATGTTCTTCTAGTGCTAACTTTTTCAGCAAAAGTTTTGTTTTCCTCTCATCTTGGCCCTAAAAAACTTCAAGAATTTTCTGTTTCCTTCAGAATTATTTCCATCAATTTTTGTTGTTTTTTCTACAATTCAAGCAACTGTTATTGTTGCTATTGCTGAATTTTTCCCATAAAAACAATATCTTCTCCATATTTGAAGAATTATTTTATTGTTATTTTTGCTGTATTCTAATGACACCAAAGCAAAAAAAAAAAAAAAAAAGAATCATGGTTCAAATTTACATCCTCACTGTTATTTTGTGTACCAATGCAACAAGTATTTATTACTACTTGTCATATTCAGTATGAGTTTTGATTCTCATTACTGCAGTTATAACTTATATGAGTTTAGTTCTTCATCATTACTGTTATAACTTGGTTTCTATTGGTTATAATATTATTTCTTGCTTAGGCACTTACCGTGACATCTGTAAGCAATACTCTGAAGACTGACTTCAACAGTTTTTAAGACTAAGTGAAGTTCTTTATTATAGTGTATAGACTAGTCCATTAACATCACCAGGTGTGTGTTATTTACTCTATAACAGTTACATTACATATGTTTTATATAGTATGCATATTTGCATTTTTCATGTTGATATTTTTAGTTTTTGATTTTTACATAAAGATTTGTTTCTATGTCTGCATTTTGTAACCATCTTTATCATATTATCTGTTTTATAATGATTTTCTTCATTTTGTGATTAGCAATTATATTTTCATTGTTTTCTTTCTAAAATGTTTCAATATCTTCTTAAGAAGTTTTGTACTTATTGATTCAAATAACTCATAGAAACTGTCATCATTCTAATGGACCAAAGTCTCATGCCATTATATTTTTCCCAAGTCATATTAAAACATTACTTCAGTCTTTAGCGGCATGATTTCTCTTCTGTAAGATTAACGGTTAAGAATCATAGCATTTTAGTTAACCTTTAGTAGTTAAACATGACATGGTTGATTTTAAGCTTGATATTTTTGCTATTTTTCCAAGAGGAAGAATCTTTATTAATTATAAATTCATATTTTATTTATAAATAATGTATTTGTTGAATATGCAGAATAAAATTAATTACATTACATTAATTTTTAGACAAATAGAAATTCAATTAATTAATGACTTGCATTTTATATCTGTATAATCTCATAGTAAACCATAATAGAATTGAAACTGGGAAGTAAATATTTTCTGACACTAAAAAGAGACCCGGAAATTTCATCAGAAACAAAGAATGGAGTGCTAAACTGCTATGTAATATTCATCTTCTTATATAGCAGTGAATGGGAGATAATTTTTTCATCGATGAAAATGAGACTTGATATAACAAGATGTGATCCTACAGAAGGATGGTAAGAATGCTACAGATAGAACATGTAGGCATCAAGGAAATCTTAAGTTAAAGATAAGAACAAAAAGGTCACTTAAATTTAGGATCAGAAAGCGATGACTGAAATTTATAAGTCACACAAGTGAGCTTAAAGAATTTAACATTCACTGAATGTATTGAAGGAATAAGGAACAAAGAGAAACAGTGAATAACCTACCTAACAAGCCTGTATAAATGAAAGGCATAACAGAGACTGGGAAGGATGGTTATATGAGTGAATAAAGAAGAAAGAAGAAAACATAGTAAATAAAAAGTAATAAAAATATGAAAGCAAAGATTTTGGTTGAGAAGATGGGGAGATGAACCAAAGTTTGAAAATTAACTGTAAAAGCTGTGTCACAGAACCCATGGCAAGTCATTTAAAACTGAATGACAAAAAGAAAACCAAAGCATTTTGATAAAATGATTTCATTTGAATTAAATAATGAACAAAAGTCAGACACAGGAAAGTGATATTAATTATGTTCAATGGTATGAAACAATTATTTTCAATAATATGATTATTTTCTTTTCATTTTTGGTATTTTGTTATTACTTCTGGCCTAAAGAATCAGTGGAGGCAAATGAACAGATGAAATATAAATTTAAATTACACTATAATCACTGAAAAATTATATAAGTATTTGATAGAGCACTAGTAATTTGATGCATCATAGCTTTCTTCAAAGTGTTCAAACAATTTTTGCCAGTCTTAAAATAGTGTATTGAAAACTCAAAGAAACACTGCCGAGTTTGTTGTGATAGAAAGAGAGTATTTTGCTTATTTTATGAAAATTATTATTCTAAAGATGGTGGAGTTGAAAATAAAGATTTTAGTACCCTCTTCCTAAAAACCTAATTTCTTCTACTGGTTATTTTTTACCAAGTACCTAAACCACTTCTTTATTGGTAAACCTTGAATTTACATAGCCATTCATTGATGGGAGAGTTCTTTAAAAAGAAAACTGACAGCTCGCTGCCAAGTTTAAATAAATGTATACAGATCAAAGGGTGATATTTTGATTAAATTTTAATAAAATTTTTCATTTATTTTGTCGATATAAATCTGCAGTTTTTTTTACTGAAGAATTAAATTTTCAGTCATAATTGATGCCAATATAAAAGCAAATGCAAGTTGGAAAAAACTAATTTTATTTATCTGCTATTTATTACTTTTCTATAGCATTTGTTAGCAAATTTATAATGATTTAATCTTTATATAGGCTGATTTATAATTATTTTCTTTATTCATCACGATAATGTACAAGATTTGTTGGCATTATATAATTTAGATACATGCCTAATTCTTCAAATGAAAAGTATCATATGTGTTATTAAGTGACAAATCATGATTCTTTATAAATTATCTATCATTTGAAAAACTGGCATGTAAAATTAATATTGATTAATAATATTGCTGCTATTATTAACATAATGGCTGGTTACTTGTGTCTGGTATGTAGCAAATATCCTGAACAAGTTTAGACCTTCATTCAGAATGATCTGTGAATGTATGCTATAATAATAATAATAATAATAATAATATAGTAGTAGTAGTAGCTTTCCTGAATTGGTTGTTTGACACCAAGTTTTTTTACTTGAGACTTGAAGTGAAAGAAAGTTATTGTAAGAAGCATTTTTCTGAGTTTATGAGTTGTATTCATGAAACACAATATTTTGTACCTCAGACAATGCTGAATTCCTGAGATTTTTGTAATGCACCTATCAGTGTTCTTTTTAGTCATTCCTAGTGCTCCCTTTATTATTGTAACAACAGCAGTGTTTAAATTCCACATTATTGCAATTTTTAATTCTAGGTCCTTATGTTTTAAAATGTTGTTATTATAATTATTTTTGTTGTTGTTATTATTATTACTATTATTATTATTATTGAAACAAGTTTGGGAAAACTGACAAAAACAAAATGATTTACAGAAACTGAGTGGACACTTAAAATAAAAGGGGTTGGGGAAATCTCCTGTGACAATTAGTGAGCTGCTTCATTTTAAAAAATTCACTTGATTCAATTTCTGTCTTTTCAGTAAAAAGGGAAAGATTGCTTCATTTTACATTTTAGCATTTGTTTTAGATTTGACAATTTCAATATCATTAACAAATTTACTCAACTTGAAATATTTTTTATCATACCATTAAAATGCAAATCTTAATTTTGCTATTTTTTTATTTTGAGTTTTTAGAAGTTTTTTCTCATTTCTTGAATCATGGATGGCCAAAGTGTTGATGCTTGCAGTGAAACGATAAATGATGGGGATTGTTAAATAAGACAAAAATGTTACAATTTTTAAATACCTGCCACAAACTTTAATGTGCTAAAAGACCTTATCAATTGATGTTGTCACTCAGTTAAGAGTAACAAAAGGAGACACAAGGTGTGAGTGAGTAAAACAAGAAAAGAGGATGAAAAATAAAAAGGATATTAGCAAGTAGAAGACAAATAAATGAAAGGGGATACAGATCTGGGTGGAAGTGGCTCGATAGTAGGATAAAGAGAAAGAAGAAGTGACAGGAATGACATTAAAAAAAGATGAAGAAAAAGAAAATAAGTACAAAGGAAATCTTTGAAGAAGAAGAAGAAGATGAAGAAGAAGAAGATTGTTTGTTTCTTTGTTTTAGCACCTTAAAAACCCTTGCAGGTCATTTAATACTGAAACTGGATTTTTATTCTGGAATGTTCTAAAAACATTTCAAGGAGTTGTGAGATTTTTAAAACTGTTTTCAAAATATCACAAGTTCGATAGTTCAGGAGTATTTCAATATGCATGTTGTATGGTTTAGGGTCCAAGCACTATTTTCTATAAAAGTTTGTAGTATTATATTTTTTCCAGATATCCTATTATTTGGGCAATAGATACATATCTGAAAAGCATATTCAGATTTTGTTCTTGGTAATAGTTACTATGTATTTTTTGTGCTTCTCAAATATTCTACCAAGATACACTTGACAGTGAGAAATTGGTTGCATTGGGGACACGAAGGTGAAGATTCTGACTTGAGCATGTTTCTGTGTGTGTGTCAGGTGAGTGTGTCCAGTTCTTATTCTGTTGAGCACTATGTCAGCCAATGGCTCTTTAGTCTTTCTTGTTATTAGCTGAGATTCATATAGTTTATTGTTTGGGAATATATCCCAAATTGCTTGCCATTTTTTTCTGATGTGTTGTGTAATTTTGTTTTTGTAATATGTATATTGGAGTGTGATGTTGGTTATTTTCTTTTTTTTTTTTTTCTTTTACCAGTGTGTTGGCTTCATGATTTCCCTTGGTGTCTATATGGCTAGAAATCCAAGCCAATATTATTGTTTTGTGCTTTATTAACTGATGACAAGTTTTTATGATAACTTGAATATACGGATGATTTGTGTTCTTTTTTTAATTGCTGTTAAACTTGATAGGGAGTCTGAGAATATTATAAACTTCCTATCTTTTAATTTTTCTACAATTTCAAGTACCATTTTAATGGTTGTTTTTTCAGCTGTATAGATAGATGCATTATTTGGTGGCCTGATTTGTTCATGAATTTGTCTGTGGCTGCTGTGCCTATTCTATCTAGGATTTTTTAGAATGGTTTATAGTCAGAATATTTTTCTCTTAATTCTCTGTACATACTTTTATTAATTGTTTCTTTTTTTTTCTTTGTATCATTGTTAGATCTATATATGAGGTTGGAGAATGTCCATAGAGATGCCTTATTTATTGTGACTAGTGTTACATTATCAAAATCTTTGTTCATTTGTTCTAGTGCTTCATTAATCTGAAGTCCCAGTGCAGAGATGGGTGTTAGTTTATTTCTATAGAACTGGATATATTGAGGTTCAAATGTTAAGTTATTTGGATTGGATTGTAGTTTTAGTGCATATTTGAAGGATAATTTTCCCATCTCAGAGATATAATGGCTCATTGCCTTCTAGATAGAAGCTCTGTATGAGTGAGGTCCAGAAGGTTACAAGATTTAATCTCAGTCCTTGGTTTTGAATGGTCTATAGTTTTAATACAAGACACTATATGACACTGTAACTGATGTATCAATAGTCTAATTTTGATCTGATGCATGACCTATATATTCTGAGCATTACTTTTTGATTGGCGCCCCAATTCAGTTTTGATATTACTTTTAGAAGCCTCAAAGTTTTGGCATTTTTGTTTAAAATAATCAATGTCTACCTAGAAGCTAAGTTTTCTATCTAGTATAATTCCAATATATTTTATTTGCTGGACTATGGAAATTAAGTGTTGATTTAACTTTAATTCTGGATCAAGGTGATAGGCTCATTTTTTGCAGAAATATTGACAAAAAGTTTTGGCTTTGGAGAAACAGAATCAATTTTCATCTGCCCATTTTTCTATCTTGAAAGATTTGCAAAAATATGCTTAAATGTATTTTTACATATATTTCGAGGGAAGGCATGTTTGGTGATGAGTATAATATTGAAAGATGTTGTTTAATATAAGGAAAGCAATGAAAAAAAAAGTAAAGCCAAGAAAAATATCCTGAAGCTGATAGAAGACAACAGAAACATAAAAAAATAATGCTTGAAATGTTTTTTTAATAGTATGTTCTTTCAAGATGTAGGCAAGCATAACTCATTACAGATTCCTTTTCAATATTATCTGTGATTTGACAAGCATTATTGGGAAATGATAGTGGTATGGTTTCTATTTACTTTCTTTATGGTATGAAATTCATAGTTTTTCATTTCTTAGACTAGCTGCCATCAAAACCACTAATTTATTTAATCCATAGATAGGGGAGAATAGATAGAGTTATGCATTTTATAAGAGCTTTTATGTGAAAGTAAATGCATTAGAATGAAAAGGATAAGAAGAGAAAAAGAATGTCAAGAAGAGTGCAAAATGCAAATAAGAGTAAAGATAAAAAAGAAACAAAAAGTTAATGAAGAGAAGAAGAAGCAATAAGGGAGGAGTAGAAGAAAGTAATGTTATCTTTTTTCTTTTTTTTATCTTTTAGGCAATGGTTTCATGCAATGGCTGCATTAAGGTTTGTGTTCAACAGGAAAAGAATGAGTTTTAGTGCTGATTTTGTGGTAGATATTCAAACCAAACTTCTATTGGAAGATTGACATTCTACAGCTTTCCAAACTTACACTGATGAGGAATAATGCAGTCAAGTGAATGAAAAGAAAACAGGGAAAGAATTTGTTGATGAGCCAGCAAAATGAAAAATATTAGAAACATCATTTTCAACATAAGGACAAACAAAGAAATATGGAAAGCTGGAAATAGCGGAGAAATATACAATGTACTAATATAAGACATACAAAAGGAGAGGAGTGAAAACTTAGACAAGAAGTGAAACCAGGAGAAAAAAAAGGTGGGGCAAGTGATGAAGAAAAGTAATGGGCAAATAAAATTAAAATATCTAAATTCAAATAACCATTTGCAAAATTAATTTTTTTTTTAATTATTCATCCCAATTAAGATAAGAAAAGTTGCTTCAATGCAAGGGGTTACTGAGAGCAAAAGAAACAGAGAAAGGAATCAAAGAGGAAGAAAATGATGACTGACACTGCATTTTGATGACCATAATTCACAGTAAAGCAGAAAGAGAGTTCCAGAAGTTACAAGGGCTGGAGAACAAACTATTAGCATAGAACTTACAGTTATGAGTAGCAATTTCAGTAGTGAAATTATGAAGCTTAACTGCTAATTTAGTACTGTACTTAAATTCAGGAAACTGAGGTACCAAAATGGAAACTTCATTAGAACAATGACCATGAAAGTACATAGAGAAAAGGTAAGGGAATTTGCATTAAAGTGGATGGAAAGTGCTAAGTCAAAATTATTGCTCTTTCTGGTATTGACAGGGTGTTGTCTTACTAAAGTTTCATTTGAAGTAGTGTGAAACATCAACATCTTGATTATGACATTATTTTCTCTTTGAGTTATATGTGCTATCCATTTTAGTTGTTGCTGTACTTGAAAGTTCTCAAATGATGTGATTTCTGTTATTTGGCATAGTTCTTTCTTTGTAACTCAGTAGCACCAGTTCACAAGATTTGAAAAAGAATGGTTCTTGCTAAGACCTGCTGGCTTCCATTCATTCAAAGCTATTTTAACCATGCTGAGGAAGTGGTTGTTTACAGTTGACAGTTTAGCTATTAATACAATTTATTAGCATTTATCCAAGAAAAAGAATTAGTCAGTTTTTATATCAGAGTACCGTCATCTAGAGGGATGATATAAAGATTAAGGATCTATCTCTTTAAGAAAGTCACTGATCCAGTTTTCTAAACAGATCTGTTTAATTTACAGAATAAACCTTAACAGGTGTTGCCTATCCAAAACAGAATAAACCTGAGGATAATAGCACCTAATGGGTGACTCCATACTTTTTAGAACTCTTACCACTGGATGCAGTTAAATGTCATACTCAGGATAACATGCATACATAAACAAATACTTACATAACTTTATGAAAAACTTCATACATGTTTATAAAGAATGATGTTAGATTTCTTTTGTCTGAATAACATTTGATTACAACAATTTCACTGTTTGAACAAAAACTTTTTATCTAAAGTAGTACTGTCAATTATATACATTAATCAATTGCCTTTCTAACCCTGAGTTCAATCTGTCAAAGTTGCACTTCTATGAAATCTGGCTTGTTTATTTCAGAATTATTTCAACTCTCTGTCATCACCACATTATTCTCTCTTCATGTGTGTGTGTGTGTGTGTGTGTGTGTGTTTTGTACTGCAAAGAGATGAAAATAGATTAATCTATCTTTCTATGGATTTCTCTTCCCTAAAAAAGCCCTCATTTTTTTAACTATTGTTTTGTTTCTTATTCCTCTACTAATCCTTCCTTTTCTTGAAAGATAAGATTCTCATCTTTCAATGTCCTCTAACAGTTGCTTGCAAAATTTCTGGGATGGCTTCCAATATCAGAAATAAATAAGGCTAAAGTTGAATTCTAAAACTTTTCATCTAGTGTAGCTGTTTCATAACTAAAAAAAGAATCAATGGGAACTTGATCCGAACATTGTGCTTTTTTAACAAAAATTTGGATTCATCTGTTTTTGTAATTTCTATCTATTTTTACTATGTGTAAAAGCTAAAAGATTTTCATTACAGCAAAGAAGTACTTGCAAAAAGTCTTAATATTTGGTTTTTTGGTCATTTATGGGGAAGTGGGTTGGGCTGATAATTTTTTTGCACATTCTTATAGATCTTTATTTTTTAACTAAAAAAACACAAAAATACAAATAATAAGTAAAGTTTAAAATATTTGTCTATAAAAAATCATCTCTTACACTATATTGTTCAGACTATTGTCCTCAGTTTTATTGTCATATTCATGATGTTTCTGTATGTATGACTGTTGTCTCCTCTAGCCTCCTTCAGGTGATATACATTGAAATTTTGAACTGAACCTTTATTTCATCTACCAGGGTAGATAGTTCTAGTTCCATGTTTCAGTCACTGGATTACTTCAATCCATGCTTTCATCCACTGGGCAATAAAGGGTCCAGTTTGAAATTCCATCATATATCAATGGAGGAAGTTTGGAGTATACAATGGCCAAAATGTCATAAATATGACAATAAAGATGAGGACAATAGTTCAAACAATATAAATAGTATAAATAGTTGCAATATCTCAGAAATATAGACGGATGTTAAAGAATCATCTCTATTAAAACAAATAAAAAAAAGGTAATATTCATTGTTTTTTGAATTCTCATTTTGTTTCTAGAATGTTATTCATGCCAAGAAGTAGATTGAATAAAATTGAATATTTTTTTTTAATCATATCACCCCGAGCAAGGTGGTAACGCCACTGATGTGTAGGGGGCTACATAAGAATAAAAAGATTAGATAGAAGAGAGTGAAGAGAAGGACAAAGCAGTTAGAAAGGAGCAAGAGAAGGAAGGGAATACAGGTGTGATGACAGTTGCAAAGGTGGAAAGAAAGGAAAGGATATACAAGGTGATGAAGAAAGAACTAGAGTCAAGTGGTTAAGAGATTAGTATTGACATTGCATTTAGCTATTGACTCAATGTAGTGGTTCCACTTGAGATCAGAAGAGAGGGTAAGGCCGAGGAGGCACAGTGTATTTCTCACAGGGAGATTTGCTTGGTCCATTCTTATGGGAGGCAGGAGAGGTTGCCTGTGATGATTGACAGACAGCAGCTTGGTCTTAGACGCATTGAAGTTTACAAGCCACTTCTTACCCCAATTCCTCACAGAATGTAGATCCCTCTCAAGATCAGCAGCAAGATTATATTTGTTCACCACACCAGGTTTCTTACTGATGCGGGAGTAAATTGTGGTGTCATCTGCATAGATGCCTACTTGGCTCTTGATCTCATCTGGGAGGTCATTTATGAAAATAAGGAAGAGTGTCGGGCCTAGGATAGAGATCAAATTCCAGTTGAATTCATTGCATTCACTTACATGCAATCACCCTTGGGAAAGGTATTAATCCATCTCTTCCTTCCAGTTATGGGTTAAATAACAGGACAGATTGGGTTCTATAGCCTTGGCTGGCAACCAGTCTACCACAGAAAGCAATGGCAACCTACTGTGGGATAATCTTCTGCCCAGTCAGTCATGTCTCTTTCGAGACATAATCGCCCAAGCGTGTTTCACGTATGGCATTTTACTGACTGACTTCTGATATGGCAATGCTGCTGATTTGAATCAGGTTGGCCCACCAGTGGCTTTTTTCTCACAATCATTAATGCCAACTGAACAAAAGAGCACTTCAGTAGAAAAGGAGGCTTCAGTTATTATAGTAAACAGATGGTCTCACTACTTATCTGGTTTACACTTTACCATCATTAAAACCAACAGGTGGTGAACTTCATGTTTAATACTGAGAGGCCTGAAAAAATTAAAAATGACAAAATCCAGAGATTGATTAGAGAACTATAATTATGAAATAACTTATAGACTAGAGAAGGATCATATACCTGCTGATAAACTCTCACGGGCTCATTGTGATGCTGCTATCCTACACAAAGAAACATATGAGCTCCACGATCATCTTTGTTAACCTGGAGCAACATTCTACTCTGATTCATAAAGATTCAGGGATGCTAAGATAATCTTTGCAGAATTAAAGAAAACCATTACAATATCCAGAACAAAAAAATATCATTAAAAATGAAAAAATGAAAGGGCAGAATGTCATAAGCATTACCTTCCCTCAATTTGGACTCTTCTGGAATTAGCCACCACTACTGTACTAGATATATATATATATAGAGTCAAAACAACCAACTGCAGCTGCCACTTCTACTCTATCAGCTTCTTTTCTTGCACTTCCCGCCTGTGGAACTCCCTTCAGTATACTTGCTTCCCTGATAGCTATAATCTCCAAGAAATTAAATTCAACTTCAATTGCCATCTCTTATCCCCTTGACACCTATCCTTGTTTTTCTCCTTTCCCTAACACCACCTGTATCTTGTTCTTCTCCCTTTTCATTCTACTCTTATGCAACTTTCTTTACACCAGTATTTCAATCCTTCTCTTAACCATTCTCTGACAGTCCCTGTAACCAGTTCCTCTTTCTCTTTGCTCTCCTCTTATGTAACCTTTTACTCTCCTCTTATGTAGCTCCCTGCACACTAGTGTCTTGCTTGGGTTGAAATGATTTATATATATATATATATATATATATATATATATATATATACACTCCTGGTTAACTTCTTAAGACCAGATACAAATTTGATAATCACAAACAACTTGTAAACAGGTTTTATGGCGGGGAAGAACACAAGTACTCTGCAACTGTTTCACTTTCTTAAACCCTTTTCTTATTTAAATGCTATTGAATTGTTCCAGTGCTGCATTCAGCCTCTGTATTTGTTTTTATCAGATTTGATGTTAGACTTGAATCTCTCTTAACTTCTTGCCTAATGTGTCTGTCAAGATATGGTGAGATTTTATTGGGGTGACTGCTTGATATTTAGAAGCATACACATCTGGATTTTTCTGCTATGGCCAGTTTCATTTGCAATGGCTTGTTTAACAATCATGTCCTTAGCCATTTAAAAATCTGAAATTTAATGCTGGAAATGAGCAAAGTAGATGTCTATATGCCTAAAGCTATGAGCTCATTGACTAGTTCTAAAATTTTTGTTCAGTAATTTTTTTTTTACACATGGTATTATCTTTATGACCAACTAGAAAAAATACCTTTTCAATATTTGTTTAAATTAATCAGTTAAAAGCTTAAAATTTTCACTTGTTTGTTGATGAACCATATTTTCTAATAAAATTTAAATGTTTCGTAAAGATATTTCAATTAAAGTAAGAGTATTTTATATATTTTTTTTAACCCTTTTTAGATTTTGAACAGGTGTATATATATATAAATATTCTTATTTGCTTTGTTAGTCATTTTGTTTATTAAAGCCTTTGTCAAGGTACTTATTTAGTTCTGTTTTTTATTATGATGATAGTAATGTATATATCAAGCTCACCAAAATACCAAAATTGGATACTGCTCTCAGTGTCATGCTAAAGCATCAGAGAATACAAATGTATCAGAGGATTGTTTTGGAAGTTGAACTCTTAGCCACATGCTGTAGAGCTGTGTCTCACAGTATATCAGTGGCTGCCCCTGACATGAAAAAAGGTGGTCAACCCATCTGCACTTAGGCTGGATAGATGGAAAAACACGAAGATATATAACTATCCCACCTGAGAGGGAAAAGTCAGAGAGTCTCACACATTCTCAAAAGAAGATCTATATTTAAGAAAGACTCCAAATCCATGCATCTTCATGTTGATATAATTTTCAAAGTTATATGAATGAATAATAATTTTGGCACATGACTTACAAGTTCTTCTGTTTCTTTGATTGCACTTTGTTGATTGCACTTAATGTAAATGATTAAATATTAATATGCATTTAGCTTAGAATAATAGTATCATTGCTAATTTTTTCAGGTTTCTCAGTATTGAAGTTCCTCACCTGTTGGTCTGTAATGATGGTAAAGTGTCAACAAGATAATTAGTGAGACCACCTTTTCAGTGATTCTGTAATAGCTGAAGCCTTCTTTTCTACCGAAGTGCACTTTCATTCAGTCGGCATTAGTGATCATGAGAAAAAAGCTACTAGACAACAGACCTGATTCAGAGCAGCAGTAATTGCCATATCAGAAGTTCTCATCTCAAATGCTGGGTGGGGAGGGGTCACTTTCTTCAGTAATGTGAAGAAAGGCAGTTTTGATTTTTTCTTTAAGATTTTGGAATGCTTCCACAGACTTCAGATTTAAAGAGAACAACTCAGCCATAAAGGTTTGATCTTATTCAAAAATTTTGATATTCATTAGAAATAATAAAAAACAAACCAAGGTTCTTGTGAATGGCAGCTTTATATTTAGGGATAGGTAATTCTTTAAGTAGGTGTAGTTGGCCAGCATCAGGTTTAAATATCCTTTGAGATATTGTGGAGTCAATAAAATTATTAGAGGTGGTTGATAGGGAAGACTTTTTTGTCGAAAGTAAGATTATGTAGTTTGGGTATTTCCTCCGCTAGAGTGAGTTGTGACACAAAGTCAATTTTTATAGTCAGGAACCCAAGTGTGGATGCTTGGGTCACTAAACAAAGATTACACAGCTCCCACTGATTCAATAACTAGGTACAAAGCTTGTCTTAGCATGTCTGAGCTTGTCTTAACATGTCTAATTTTGTCTTAAATGGTCATGCCCACCTAACAGGGGACCTGTGGCAGTTTGGCTACCTCAAAAAATTTCAATAAAATTTTATCATGCTCCTCTTAAGTCTAGCGAGCTACAACCATGTTATTTACATAAGTATATGTTATATGCAAATTATTCCTCATAATAATGTTGTTCACTATGCACTGGGAGCAAGATATCCTTGTTATTGACTCCAAATGGAATATGACAAAACTGATATAATTTGCCATTAGCTTCCAACATGGTGTACAGTTTGCGTATACTTTGAAAAAATCCCAAGTGTCTTACCTCACATTATTGAAGAATCCCATCCCACCACAGTAGTTGAGATGGTGCTTCTGATATGGCAGTTGCCACTGCTTTGAATTAGGCTGGTTGTCAAGTAGATATTTCTCATGATAACTAATGGCAACTGAACAAAAATGTGCTTTGGTAGAAAAGAAGGCTTCAGCTAATATAGAAGCTGTAAAAAGGTTACTTATCTGGTTGACACTTTACCATCATTATGGACCAACAGGCAGTGAATTTCATGTTTAATACTGAGAGACCTGGAAAAGTTTTCTGCTGAAGCACATTTTCATTCAATCAGTGTTAGTGATCATGAAGAAAAGTCACTCAACAACCAGCGTGACTGAAAGCAGCAACATAATATTTATTTTCCATTTTTCTAGTTGGATTGTTCAGAAGTAACTAAAAATCTTTTACTGAAAAAGATGATCTTAGTTCTACAGTGATGACATATATACAAGAGTGATCAGAAAAATAAATATTAAAGAACTTAAACCGTTTTTAAATTACTTTTAATATTTGATTATTTCTTTTTTTGCAAACATGTCTTCTTTCTTTGAAATTTTTTCCAGACTTTACATTTCAGTTTTTAGTCTCTATTTTAGGAAATGTTGTTAAGCTGCACATGTTTCTTCATCTTTCAGGAATAACTCCTTTTTTATCATCTTTCTTTTAAAGAAATCCTTATGATTATTTGGAAATTGCTTAGGAAATATTTGCATGCCATTTTTTTTCTTTTCCAAATCAACCTAGTCAAAATGCATACATGCTCTTCCTCTCATTAGCCACAAATTGCTGTCAGAATCAATTTTGAATTTAAAAATAAACAAATACTTGTATATTTCTGATGAAGCCAATTTTGAAAATCTGTTTAGAAAATGCCAAATTATATTCCAAATGCAAATGAGTTTAGCTGCAACTCAAGGATTCAGTTTTACATATTCAGAATAATGAAAAATATATAAAAAAATTGACCACCAATCAAAACTCAGAGCAGAACATATATCATCATTTAAAGTATGAAAAGGTAGTAACAGTGCAGTGTTTATTTCTATGCCCACACTGGTGATATCTATCAATCTCTCTTTCAATATACATATATAAATATATGAGGCCTACAGTACAAGAAGGTACTGTCTGTGAGGTACATGAAAACATTTAAGTGTAAGTTTAAATATTGCATGTTAAACTAAATGCTTTTAGCTTCCTTTAAAAAAATTGAGTGGTTTATTTCAAATAGATTAAAAGTTATAGTATTTCAAAAGTCAGCAAACTTTAAACATGATTTTCTCATTTTTTTATTTTAATATTTTAATTTATTCTAATTGCAAATGCCTCATATATAATAGAGCACAGTGAGTGTTAGTGATTAATAAAACGATGTTCAATGTAAAATAATAGAGCTAAAATTTATACTAATAAATATACACTTATTCCTCACTGTTTGGTATATACTCTGATTTTGCATGAACACTGCAAATGTTTCATGCATGAATCTATGCACACACAAACACACACATATATAATGCAAGTGTATATATATATATATATATATATATAGATAGATAGATAGATAGATAGATAGATAGATTAGATAAATAAGCTTGATATATGTGAGAAAGAGATTCAACTAACTCTCACAGCCAACTTCAAGTGGAATGACTACATTGAATCAATAGTTAGATATACTGCTAGGAAGGTTGAGTCATTGTGTTAGTTTAAAAGTTTTTCTCGTCTGAACCCATTTTGCACATATTCAAATCTACCATCCGCTCATGCATTGAATATTGCTGTCATATCTGGTTGGGCGCCCCTGCTATTCATCTTGGTGTTCTTGACAAAATTCAAAGGAGAATTTGCAATGTAATTGATCCTGACCTAGCAGCTTGACTGGTCACTTTCTCACTGAGGAAATGTGGCTTCCCTCTGTTGCTTCTACAAATATTTTTACATCTTCTGCTCTGATAAGCTTAGCTTCCTGGTGCTCTTCTGCATGAATTTACTCAAGCTACTAGACTAGCAACTAGGTCCCACTCTTTTACAGTGAAAACAATCAAATGTAACTCCAAATTTTACTCTATCAGCTTTTTTTTTTTTTTGTGCATTCCCACCTGTGGAACTCCATTCCATATACTTGCTTCCATGATAGCTACAATCTCCTGGAGTTTAAATGCAATGTCAATTGCCATTACTTATCTCTTTGAATCCCATCCTTTCCTTGACATCCTCTGTATATTTTTCTTCTTCTTTTTTGTTCTACTCTCATGCAACTTTCTTCACATCATTATTTCTATTCTTCTCTTACTCATTCTATGACACACTCTGTAACTTGTTCCTCTTTTTCTTTACTCTCCTCTTATGTAACCAATTGTGCACCAGTGGCAGTAACAATTATAATAAATAAATGAAAAAGACTAATCCTACATGTTCTGCAGGGAACAAACAGTTCGGATCTTGGTAGATAATGAAATTGGTGAATTCATAAAAATAGAAATGGGAGTAAGACAAGTATGAGTTTCTCAATAGATTTATTTTACCTGCCTTATATATATATATATATATATATATATATATATAAGGTTGGTAAAATGCAATATCAGTTTTTATTTCAGCCAAAAATAAAATTTTTGTCTCTGGATCAAGAAATTTTCAAGAATATAGAATATCTATCCTGTTGTTTTGACTTTGACAGTAGTTCTTAGTTCTTAATTTGCTTGGGAATCAAGGACCTACTTTTAAAAGAGAACTTTCTTATTGTACTAAAAGAGAATGGTAAGAATATGTTTATAATGTATGTGCCTTTGTCAAAATGCTAAGCACATTGATTTTTTCAAGGAAAACCTACAGCAGAAAAGACGAAGATACAAAAAATGAAATTTTCTTAGGGGTCCTATATTGCATAGAATATAAATATCACCATAAAGAATTAGATCATATTAGATCTTATATCATGGTGATATATGAGAAAGAAATTCCTCAAATCCAGCAAGTTCTACAGGGAACAAACAGTCTGTATCTTGGTAGATAATGAAATTGGTGAATACAAAAAAAAGAAATAAGAGTAAGACAAGGGTAAGTAAGGGTTTTTCAATGGATTTACTTAAATGATGTGGCAAAGACCTATCAGAATTTATTATTGGTGAAAATTTTAAAATATTTTTCAAGTATAAATAACTGTTAAAAGTTAATTTTTTGTGTTATTAAGATGTGATAGCAAAATCTGAGATTGAGATTAAATTTCTAAATTGACCATGTAAGAAGAAAGTTCAAAGGGTTATTAGCAATAGTATATAATTCAAGTTGATTGCTATGGTAACTGGACAGTTCTAAACCTTACCAGAAATATGTAACTTTTTTTGAGAATTAAAATGGGATATTTTTATTTAAATTTTTATTGTTTCATTAATATTTGCTTGTTTAATCACAGTAAGTTTTGAGATAATTAAAAAATAAAGATAAATGGTCATATCCACTTTCTCAGATTCATAATAAAAAATGCCTTACAGGGAATGAACTCTCTAGATCTCAGAGAGGACCACCCTTCTTCAAACCTTGTGGACTGGTGCTACAGAATCACAAACAAAGAAATGTACCAAATAATAGAAACCACAGGATTTGAGGACTATCAACAACAGAAACAACTAAAATGTATAGCATATGTAAGTTGATTGATGAAATAATCAAGATAATGACATTTCACATTATTTCAAATAAAAGTTTGTAAAGTAAGCCATCATCAATACTGAAAAATGTTGTAAAAGTTGACTTGAGAAACCTTTTTCCTTTAAAAGTTTTTTAAAAGATTTTATAAATTTCAACCAAGCAGCACAGGTGATGCTAAATATTTCCATAAAAAGAAACATTACCAAATGTTAAGATAGATTAATTTGTCAGTTTACTACCTGTTGGTAACAAATATCGTGAGTCTAAACTGACTTTTGTTCATTTATCTTCTTATGATTTGATTAAAAAATAATTATTATGGTAAAGCAAGATTTCAGGAACAATATCAAGATTATTATGTTATTATCAAAATATCTTCAGTATAATCCTTGTATAAAATGATAGGAAACTGTTTGTGAGGAAAAATGAGGAATACAGATGAAATGTACAAACCCCAGCATTTGGGTGGTGGATGAGTCCAGGCTCCATTTTCTTGACACTGAGTTGAAAAAGAAGGACCATCAAAAGTTGTACGCACGTTACATCTGAAAGGAAAAGAAAAAAAACAGAGCAAATTTATTAGTAACCATTTATCACAAATTTCTTTCTTATCTGTCATCCTTTTTAGCAATTTGCATTTTTCATCTTATTGTACAACAGTTTATAACACAACAGTTGGCAATGACTCTTAAATTGCTAAATGCAATTGAGATGTAGTAAAGTGGAAGTTTTCTCTATCATAGATCCAGGGAGTGGGGGACTCAAGCCTCTTGCACTGGTCATGGTCAAAACCTATGTTTAAAAATAATTATTTTGTATGTTCTCAAAAGAATTAAAATTTCACATTAGAGTTTTGAGTCTAGTTTGTTTACATATATGCCTCATACAATATTACGTTTATGTATATGCCTCATACAATATTCAGGATAAGAGAAGTCATCAATTCTCTGAGTGATTATTTACATCAAAATATATATCTGATGTTTAATGTATGCAATCTTTAAGCTAAATTTCTTGTATATTGTATTAATTTGAACTTTGATAAAAGTAAGGATTGCTGATCAAAATACATGATAGATACATTTCTAAAAAATTTAATCTCAACTGAAACAAAAAACTTGACTTCTATTTGTACTGGAAATTTTTCTGGACCTGCTTAACATGAAAGTTTTATCTATGAATGCAAGAGTTTAATATTTCATTAATAAACTCCTATTGTAGTGGTCACTTACTAGTCATATTCAAAATAAGAAAAAAATATTGAAATTAAAAAAAAAACTAATGAAAAACAGTTAACCAACAAATAAAGTACTTGAGCCTGTGTTCAAACTGTGAAAAATAAAAAAATTGATTTAAAAAACTGAAGAACTTGAAATCTAAAAAATAGAAAATAATAAAATTTTTCATTGGCAGTTAAATTCAGCTGCCAAATAGAATAAAGGGCTTTACAATTTTTTGTTCATGCACAAAGAAACTGAATTATTAATACTACAGTGAAAGTGAAAATACATTTGCTCAATTGCTGAAAGTCTCTTGTATGAGATGTTGCATTTGGAGAGAAAAATCCAGAATCTCTTATTAATAATAAATAACTTATAGCAGCTCATATTTTAGCATAGAAATGAAAATCAGAATTAAATTCAAAATTACATTAGAAGATTATTAAAGAAAAATTGTGTATGTGTTGAAATATCAGATTTGTAAAATCTTTTGAGAATGCCACCAAAAACTGTGGTCATTGCAGTGGTTTAATATCTAAAACTTAATTTGACAAGTAACTCTGATAGCGGTAATATTTTAAATAGAATTTAATAAGAGAAAAATTAACAACTCTTTATCTGTACAAATAATGTGAATGATGATCTCTCCTTGAACATTGTCACAGGAGTTTAAATGTAACATCAATAGACATCTCCTAACACACTAACTCGCATCCGTTCTCTCAAACACTCTTCCCATCTGCCCAACCCTCAGCCTTGGTATCCTTACCTGTCTGTCACTCTCCTTCTGACATTTTTTATATCTAATCATTCTTTCTCTTCACCTTCCCCTATGTAACCCCCTGCACAATAGTGGCAGTGGAATGCCTTGTTTGGGGGTGAAATGATTTTAAAAAAATTTTTTTAAAAAATTTGCATATCATGTATTTCAGGTAAGGTTCCTAAAGGTATTTGTTAATGGTCAATCTTCTGGGGCCTTAGTAATGAACACAGACATCCCACCAACTACTCAAACAGTTTCTTTTCTTACACTTCCTACCTGTGGAACTTTCTTTTGTTTACTTGCTTTCCTGATAGTTACAATCTTCAAAAATTTATTTTTATTTGGAATAAATGATCTAATATACTCTAATCTTTAATGAATATCTATGCTGATGATACAACAGTATATAGGTGAACCTTCAAAACTCTAGATGACAAGAGACTGGCAGCTGATCTCTCCTGTGACCTAACTCTAACAGCTTAGCAGAGTAAAAAATGGCTGCTTACATTTAGTGCCTTGGAAATTTATAGACAGAAGATGGCAACTGATGTTGAACTTAAATCTTTTGAATATTATAGTGCCAGAAGAGAATCTCACAGGTAAGAAGTGCAAGAAAACAAATTATCAGAATAAAACTCACAAATACATCTAGTCATTTAAGACCAAGTTGCTAATCTAGTAATATGCTTAAATTCATGCAGTCGAGGTGCCAAAACGGAAGCTCATCAGAACAATTGCCATGAAACATTTATTGGAAAGACAAGAAGAAGCCACATTATGTCAGTGGTATAGTGACTGAAACTGAGATGCCAGATCATGACCAATAACATTGCAGACACTTCTATTTATTGTACATATTGTATAGTATTATTTCATTGTGTATAATTACATTTTAGTGAATTTATGTTCAACTAATTGTTGGTTTCAATATTTCATCTAAAAACATTCCTAAAAAGAAACATACTGCTTTAATAATGACTCTTTCTGAATCCGTGCTTGTCTAAATATCTTACAGACTTTTTTATTTCTATTATTTCAGTTCACCCAATATATGGCCCAAAGGCCACTCAAGGCAAAGGAAAACTGAGTAAGATTGTTGTAAGGAAGGACAAAGGAAGGAAACATCCATTTGGGATTCTGTTCCATAAAATATAAATTTATTCAGCATGCATGGTGATCTGTGTAAATTGTAAATTCAGTTTGAAACTTTGCTCGTAACTTTTGAATATAAAAGAAATGATGATCCAAGGAAAAGAAGAAAACCAGAGAGAAAACGATTGCTTATTTCTGACTTTTCTGGAAATTGTTAGATTTTTACCAAATAAATAATCTTTTTCTTTTGTCTTCAACATTTTGATGTTTATTTAGACTTTATTACCAAGACATGACAGAGATCATTTGTAAAAACATTCTTGCAGCTTAGCAATAAGGAAGAATAATATCAAATATAAATAAATGCTTAAAATTATATGCTTTTAGAGAAATGAAAGAACTCCAACATTAATCAGTAATATTATTAATTTAAAAAGGGCAAATTTTGGATTGCTCCAAAACTAAACTGCTCTCATTTAACCTCCATAGAGAAACCTTTCTGCCTGTTATCAGTATAGCTGACATTTGACTTCTGGAAAGTCACTACACATTCTTGGCCACATGTTTTCAACTGATTTGAAGTGGAGTGACTACACCAAATCAAGAGCTGCAACCACTGTGAGGAAATTTGGATTACTGTATCATGATAGAAAATTCTGCAAATTTACAAATCTACCTTGGTTCCTGTGTTGAATAGAGCTGCCATATCTGGTTTGGTACACTTGCTATTCATCTTGATGGTTCTTGACAAAATCCAAAGAAGGATCTGTAATTTAATTGATCCTGACTTGGCATCTCATTTTCAATCACTTTCTCACCAATATGGCTTTTCTCCATCTTTTCTACAAATATTTTCATGGCAACTGCTTTTTCCCTGGTGCCCCGACTATATGAATTTAAATGTGCTACTAGATTAACATCTAGATTCCACCCATTTACTGTTGAAATAACTAAATGCAACTGTCTCTTCTAATCTAACAGTTTTTTCTCTCACACTTCTCACCTGAGAGCTCTCTTCTGTTTACTTACTTCCTTGACAACTACAACTTTCAAAATAGAAGATGACAATTGATGTTGCATTTGCAACATCAACTGCCAACTTTTATTTTCTTGAATCTCATTCATCTTTTGTCTTGTTTGTGGTGAAATGATTAAAAAATAAAAACATTCAACAGAAAAGAGAAAAGCTACATTAAGGAATCAAGTAATCTCCAGTCTAATGCTCTATTCATTGTAATAGATTGATGAAAAAATCATTTTCTGTACAGATATTAAATTTTCAATTATTTTCTAATTAGGCTTCCTGAATGGCAATGCATAGGACTTTTTTCATTGATTTTTACTGACATTTAAATCATAAGAAATAATTTTTTTTATTCTAGAACAGAGAAATGAAGAACCTTGCAATAAATCTCTTAATCTACACAGGTTTTCATCAGAAGGCTTCTTTGATTTTGACCATTCAGAAGATGGAACATGGGTTAGATATTAGAAAAGGAAAAAGAGGCCATTGATTCATTTGACTGGTGGAAAGATTAGGTTATGATAAAGTGAAATTTACTAGCTTATTATTGTCTTTCTTTAGGGCAATCTTTGAAAGAAATCAGCCCTATGTATAATGGAGGCAAGGTGGTGTCTTGGATAGCAGCTCAGGTTGAGGAATTGGAGAGTCAATTAAATTAAATTCACTTGCATGCTTAATACTCTTGGAAAATCCTTCTCTTTTTCCTTTTTTTTATAAACATATCGCCCCAAGCAAGGCATTTTACTGCCGCTGTTTTGCAGGGGGTTACATAGGAGGAAAGTTATGAGAAAGAGTGACAGGTGATAGGGGGTGTCAGGAAGTGGGTAAGAGAAGGATGAGAATACTGATGAGAGTGGAGTGGATGGAGAAGGGAGCATGAGAGGGAGAGAGGATACAGATTAGTGAGATAGGAGATGACTATTGACTTTATATTTAAATTCTTGGAGATTGTAGCTGTCGGGGAAGCAAGTAAATGAAGTTCCATAGGTGGGAAGTGTGAGAAAAGAAGCTGATGGAGTAGAATTTGCATTTACAATTTATTGGTTTCACAGTAAAAGGGTGGGACCTAGTTGCTAATCTTGTGGCTCAAGTAAATTTATATATAGGGGGCACCAGCGAACTAAGTTCATTGAAGCAGAAGTCATGCAAGTATTTGTAGAAGAGACACATTTCTCCCATTTATGTGTAAATAGTAGCACAGACTGGAATCTATAGCCTTGAGTGGCATCTAGTCTAGGAGGACAACAACACTGAATTCAGAATTTCAGCTGCGTTCCATACATAATAATCAAGAGGGTTACAGTTTGGGGAATTAAGTGGCCAGATATAAGGTCTGATGTGGTCACAGAAATTGGCTGACTGTCATGACAGTGGTTTCCTGCTTTTATAGCTTGGTACAGAGTCATGTTGCCAGACAAAGGATTTTTCAGGGTAGCACTATCTCTTCAAGGCACTTGATGTTCTATTTAATGTATAGACAAGCCCACTATATAAAGTTTGTCTGAGTTTGAAAAGACACTGTCATAATACATTTCCCTCCTCCTCAACTTAGTCTGAGTAATACAATCAAAGTTGAAAACAAAAAAAAAAATGTTAATTTTTTAAACTTTAAAAAAATTAGATAATTATAAACATTTATTGAACTTTTAGAAAATTAGTCATTTATATTAGGAATTTAAAAATAATTTTGCAGAAATATTTCTAGGTCTGTCACTGAATTAAAAATTATATGTACACATACACACATTCACACACACATGATTTGAATGCAATTGAAATTGACATCTGTGTTATTTCTCTTTCTGTCTATAAAACAAGCAAAGAGTATAAGTAAAAAATGTGGTACTTCCAAATCAGATGATTCCTTTTGTATTTAAGTTGAATATATTTTATTCATTATATATTTAATAAATGTAGTATTTATTGTTTATTGCCTCACACAGAGATATATATAGAGAGAAAGGTTATAGAAATCAAAACTGCATGGTGATAAGCAAACTGATAAAATGTAATAATAGTATATACTTGTACATTTATCTGTATTTTTATTTAAAATTATGTGATTATGTTATACAAAGCAAGGCAAAACCACCACTAGTACATAGGAGGTAACAGTGAGAGAATAACTGAGTACAGGAATAAATTTTTGAAGATTGTAACTATCAGGGAAGCAAGTAAACAAAAGAAAGTTCCACGGATAGGAAGTGTGAGAAAAGAAACTGTTTGAGTAGAAGTTGTTACATTTAACTATTTCAATCATAAAAGGGTGAGATCTAGATACCAGTCTAGTAGCATGCTTAAATTCACATAGACAGAGCATCATGGGAAAAAAAATTCATCAGAGCAGTTGCTATAAAAAATATTTGTAAAAAAGACAGGGAAGCTACATCACATCAATGAGAAAGTGACTGAAGTTGAGATGCCAAGTCAGGATCAATTACATTGCAGATCCTTCTTTGGCTTTTGTCAAGAACCATGAAATGAATAGCAGGAGCACCCAATCAGATATGGCAACAGTATTCAGTGCAAGGATGAATGGTAGATTTATAAATGTGCAAGATGGTTTCTGAAAACTTTCTGGCCTGATACAGACTTAACCTTCCTAGCAGTAAAAGAATCTATAGTTTCCAATATATTCATTTCATTTCAGATTGGTTGAAAATGTGAGGCCAAGAATGTGAATGAGATGCATGTATATTTGATATCAGGCAATGGAAAAGCAAAATATAAGTAGGGAAAAGTAAAATCACATCACTAAATGAATTGAAGACAAATTTCAATTAATGCTTAATAATTTTCAATAAATATTATTTAAGATGTTCCTTCTGACAGAAGCCATTTTAATGCCAAGTTGTTTCTTTCATTGCAGTTTTGAAAGTCACCTTCTGCCCTATAAACCTGTTTATTAGATACATGCATAAGCTGTTTTAATAATGACATGGTAAATAATTGGGCTGATTACAGATAATTTAAAACCTGCACATGAGTATCTGTTCTCTCTTATGTATACACATTTTTTTTATTCATGCATGCTTCACACATCATCTGCTCAAAAAGAAAATCAATGTTTGCTACTTTTCTCCAAATAATAGCTTCATTTGAAGATTCAATACCTTCCACAACACAAACAGAATGTCTTTCTACCTAACATAAAAAAAGGTGTTGAAAGTTGTTATAAGACAGCTGAGAAATAAATTTTACATTAATGATCTATAAATAAAAAGAGATTGGATGTGAAAATATTAATGGCTTTGGAAACAATTTTACAAAAACAAAGTAATAAAAACTGAAATTATAAAATCCACTTTATTTCTTTCTTGAAATAAGTTCATTGCTTATTTTAGCTAAGTACAAATGAGAGTCAAACAATAAGACTATTTCAGATGCAAAAAGAATGAGTAATATGGACAAAAGGAAAACAGCAAATAACTTATCGAATTAATGAGCAAAACAGGGACTAGGAGAGATATCAAAATGACAAGCCTTACTCAGTGCTACAAAAGCAGGAAACTGTGGAGAGCCATAATCACCCATCTTCCAAAGGAATATTACACTTAGAATAGGAAGAATATGAATGAGAGGCAATGTATGTATGTGTGTATATACTTGATATCAGGCAAGGGAAAAGCAAAATAAAACTAGGGTAAAGTAAAATTACATCACTAAATGACTCAGATAACCACATAATCTTTTTAAAACACCATTGCATGGCAAACATGGATCTTCATACCTACAAAAAAAATGAAGGGTTAAAAGGATGTTTTTTCCCATGACACTGTTTTTATTTTAACTATCTTTACACTTTGGCAATGTCTATTGTTTTATGTGGGTGACATACATAGCAATTTATATTATTTACACTGTTCAAACTGTTGTCCTCATCTTTATTGCTATCTTTACAATGTTTCAGCCATTGTATGCTTTGGCCTTCTTCAAGTGCTAGAAATTTTGAACCAAACCACTGGGGTATATAATTCTCATTCCATGTGCAATACCACTTCCCAATGCCATGTAGTTATCTCCCTGTAACTCAACTCTAAGTTATTTGTTCATCACTGCTATAGCCAGGTATTGAACTCACAACTCTTTCAGTCAAGTCACTGGAACTAAGCAACACCTATATCCACTGAGCCATGTGTTCCTTGATTTAATGAGATATTCTTTTTCATTCATGCAATGTGCCTCTTTACGACATGAGCAGTTGTGGATTTTCATAAATTCATATTCCTTGCAGCACTAAGCAAGGTTTGCTCTCTTATTACCTCTTTTTGTATTGTCTATTTACACAACATAATTAGAAATGTTACTCACTGTTTCACTCTGCCTCTCCTGACTTCAATGTGTCCTAAAAGTGCTAAATTTTCTAACCACACTTTATTCATTATGTGTTCTAGAAATTTCAACAGCATCTTTGTGATCCTAAGCAAAAGTAACCCTTTAGTTTCCATTTTTTTAAAAAAACTTTCTTGTTGTTCACATGCACCATGGTATTCTCAGCCTTCTTCTGTAGAACCACATCTCTGATGTTTGTCTCTTTCTTATTTTAAGTATAATTGCCATTTCTGTTTCTATCTCCCTTAAAACTTCCTTGTTGCTCACATGTTCTATTCATGGCATTCTCAAGTATTCTTTTGTAAAAACATATCTCTATTGCTTAGAGTCTCTTCCTTATCTGTAAAGAAATTGTCTAGCATTCACTATCAAATAGAACGATTGATACTACATAACTTTTGATTACTCTTTTCAGTGTTCCTAATTAACTTTTCCTTTCTTAATATTTTGCATGGTTTCTGGTTTTCATCTTTTGCCATTAGAATGTGTTTTGAATTTTGGTGTCATATTTTCCATCACCTGTTTTAACACTTTCCAGATAGTTAAATTTCTGTACTTTATTGATTTTGACATCTTCAATTTGTAGCTTGCATCTTAGGCTGTCCTTCTTGCTAATGACAACATATTTTAGTTTTCTTGCAATTAATAGTTAGTCCTTTCTTCTTGCTGTCCTTTTTTAACTTGTCTAGAAGTACCTTCAGTTTTCTTTTAGTGCCTGACAACAAAATGGTGTCATTTACATTTCCTTTTTTTTTTTCTAAATATTCACCCAATAGAAAAACCAAGAGCCACTCCAAGTAGATAGTTACTAAATAAGGTTGCTATATGAACCAGGAATAAGTTCAGCTTATGAGGATATACACAATAATAGCTAATTCTAGAAATTTGAAGAGGTTAAGAATGTAGTCTTTAGGGAAGCATCTATTCAGGAGTAGTGGTACTTCAGTAGAAGCTGTCCAAATGGAACATTTTTTTACCAATGGAATATGAAGGGAATGGTGATAGTTCATCTCTGTGAATATGACATGGTGGGTTTTTAGTCATAAATTAATTCTGGACTAGGGAATGTAGATCATCAGATCAATTTCCATAAAAATAGCAATAGAGCAGTAAGAGACTTGCAATGTTTGTCCTTTGAAGATGGATTATAAAAACTTTATTTTTACTACTTTAAAAATGTTACACTTGAATAAATGTTTAATCATCTCACTTATTTTTAAGAACACATTCTTTTAAGAGAAGTGTATTTTATGAAAGGCTTGGAGGAAAATTGGTTAGACTTGTATATCTTTTTTGGTGCAGTGGTTAAAAACCACTAAAGTTGTTAAGTTTATGGAAAACTAATTTTTCATATTGTCATCTCAAGCCTTAGTAAGAATTCAAATTTTGTGAGCTTATTTTTCTAAATATGTATAACACAGGTTCAGTGAACAAGGGAGAAGACATTTTGACAGCAAGGGAACAAGGCCAATTGGCATAAAAAAAGAGACACTTGAGAAGGCACCAGTTACCAGCCAGTTTCAGAGAGCCTTGAAGTTCGCAAGTGAAAATTCTTCTGTGGTTGGACAACAAAGAACAAAAATATATTTCCCAGACACTAACACTGTGAATTTAAAAGGAACTTTTCTAAATTTCTATATGTCCCAAAGATGCTCGTGGGGCATATAAAAGTAGGTGTTTTCAATTTTTCGGAAATGTCATTGCACCTTTGTTTTTCTGCTTTCTTGAACTGTTTTCTTTTTTGTCATTGAATCCTTGTCACTTTTCCTAAACTGTAACCCCACCTTTTGTTTTATAATAATGCTTTTTGGAAATATCAGAATGTTTTTTACTCTACCCTAATAGGTGCATAAAAGGAAATTTTTCTGCAAATTTTGTATTTATAATTGTTTGTCTTTATTTGTATAATAAATGTTTTTCCTTAAAATGTTTATGCATTGATTGAGTCTTGTATTGTTATTTGCACCTTATTTTAACCTCAAGGAGAAGAAAAGCATGTTCTCTTTTCCCTTTCTATTTCTGTTAACTAGGTTTATATGTTTGTCAGAAGAATCTAGATTTGGTAGGGAATTAAAATTGTTCTATTTTGCACAAAAAGATGTATGAGGTCTTTGTGTAATTTTAAAGTTTTATAGGATTGTTGGATGTTGTGCCTACCAATAAGTATATCCTGGAATCTCTACAACAGACAGACTTGGCAATATATGGATTTATTTCTCTAAAATTAATAGTAAACAGTATTGAGAAGAGTAACATCATTCTCTTTGCTAATAAATTGTCATACAGATAAAAGAAACTAATCATCAAAGAGAAACCTAGAAAACATGAGTAAATTTGACAGACAAAAAGTAACAAGCAAGACAGACTAAAGAAATGTTCAAATATAAGTAATATAAGTTTGGATATTAGTAAAAAGAGGGTACTTCAAAAGTAAGTAATAGTTTAGATTCATTGAAGTTTACTCAGATAAATTAAAGAAGAAAGAGATAAAACTAATAACACGAGTTAAGATAAAAATATGTAAGACTTTTAGTCGAGGCCAATGTGGAACTAAAAATAGACAGCATAAAAGTGCTGATGTGAGAAGACAGTTATTTTCAACACTAAACAGAATCAATGAACTGGACATTATTGAAGAAAAACAGTGGGTAGCTGGAGAAAATAAAGATATGCAGATTCTATTTTCAAAAATGTATTTTTGGAACCAAATCTTTCTCAGTATTTATGTAAGTTCTGGTATGAACACATATTAAAGTTTAAAAAAAAAGATACTGTCTTAAGGCAGAGATTATTGAGTTGTTCATGTCAAGAATTTTCTTATGTAAATTACTAAATCCAGTGAGATTTATATATATAGTTGTAATGCATATATACTAACACACACAACATTTTGGATATTGGGCCTTTCAACCTGATTCAGACACTTTTCAATCTGGGTATAGCTTTGTGGATTGTGAATTTGTAGAATAATAATTGTGTGTTCAATCCCTAGTCCAGGTAGTACAAACTCAGTGGAAACAAGATAAGTAATAACTAAGCAGAAAAACAAAATGAGATGTCCTTACATATGGATAACACTATGAGAATAATCTACTACTGTAGATTGAATAAAACATTTAGTTTGAAATTCAAAGGTTCAGCAGAAGGCTTGAGAATAAAATAAATGAAATATTGTGATAATAACCATAACGATGAGGATATAAGTCTGAGTATAGATAATGATAACTCTTTACTCCAGATATTCTGCATGTTATATACTCACACACATCTATGAAATCATTGAATCTGCAAAAGAATATGTCATTTGTTTAAAAGAAATATGTAAGGCTTATACTGTGGTCTTGACATAATACTTTATAAGGTCGGCAGGCAAATGGTTGTATCTTTCATGAAAAGTAATTGATGGATTATCAATAGAGAAAATGGTTTCTATAAATTTGAGTTGTGGATATTTGTATTCACAATACACAAATTTCTTGGGGGTAGGTATGAATTCACCCCTTTCTTTTTGTTCACCCAATACAAAGCCCAAGAGCCACTCAAGTTAGGTTATGAATGAAAATTGTTTGAATGGATTAAAGAGAAGTGAAAGATATGCATATTATGATGATATGTAGGACAGATAACAGCTGACCCTAATCTCAACAAGATTGAGATTGAGATTGTAGTGGTTAGGGAAGCATCCTCTTAGAAGTCTGTTCCACAAAATGACAGTTTTAAGCCACTCTTCTGCTTACACTCTATTCTATTGCCAGATAGCTTGATAAAAAAGGTTTTATTATTACCTTGTCATGATGACTGGCTGATAAAAGTGTAGTTGCAGGAATACCTGGAGAAATCGTGCCACCCAGGAAAAAAAGGTTTTATTTTCACAGTTAACATTGACAAGTTTTAGCCTTATTTTTCTAACTTTGTAAAACAGATTAAATAATCTTTTTAAAACAAATCATTGCAAGGAAAACCTGGATCTTCATGTCCACAAAAAAAAAGATGAAGAGTCAAAAGTACAGTTTTTCCCATGACACTGCTTTTATTTCAAATATTTTCATCCTTTGGCAATGTCTTTTGTTTTCAAAAGTGACAATTATAATAAGATCTAAACAAATGATGAATGTTAATTCATACATTATTTTCTTATTCTCGCGAATTTACAACAAAAATATTAAATGCTATTTATCACATTATTTATTTACAAGAATAATTTTGTATTTACAACATTTACATTTAAAATTCTAATATGATTAAAACTAATGCCATGAAATATTTCTCATTAAATAATTTATAAAGAAATAAATATGAAAACAATTTTTATTCATAAATTCATAAACATTAATTAAAATTATTAAAATATGTTAACCAACTATAAGGAAATCCTTATTATTTACCATTTCATAAAGTTTGAATCAATTAGCAATTAGCGAATATTTTGCCAACCATTCCAATAAAGAATATAATAATAATGTAAATAAATAATCGAATAAATAAGTGTTTATTATTTTTATTGTTAATTCTCAAGAACAAAGAAAATGTATAAATTCTCTTTCATATGTTTAGACTTTATTACAATTTTAATCATTGCTTTTTGAAACAAACATTGCCAAAGAGTAAAAAATAAAAATGGTCTCATAGGGAAAACTTGCTTTTGACACTTTTGTGGGCATGAAGGTCCATGTTTGCCAAAAATCATTTATATTTTTCCATTAAAATACATATAAAATTGCAGAAGATGTGATAATTTTATCAACTGTCAGTCAGTCGGTTAACTGATATACATGATACATGATTTGGTGATCATGTCTCTTTCGAGATATGAGTAACTCGGCAGAAGATTTTCCCTCAGTAGGTTGCTATTACTTTTGCAGTAGGCTGATTTCCAAACAAGGCTATAGAAGCCAATCTGTCTTTTTATTCAACCCATAGCTAGAGGGAGTAGAGATGGATTAATACCTTTCCCAAAGGTATTTGTTCTTAAGTGAATGAAAAGAACTCAACTGAAATTTGAACTCAGTTCTCTGATTTCTCATTTTGAGCTGATATCCATTACACCACAAGGCACATCCTAACAACTGTAGTTAAGTGTAAAATTGTTTATTTTATTTATCATTATATCAACTATGATCAATCTTAAATTAAATTTATTTTTTTAAATATAAATATATAATTATGATTAAGTTAGAAAGATAGCAAAATGATATGAATGTGTAGGAAGTGTAACAAATATCAGTAGGGAAAGTAGAATTAGCAAGCAGAATTCGAAGCAAGTCTGTGGCATTTACTTTCACACAAATTTCCTTGGAAAAGGGATGAATATATCGGTTCCCTAACAAGCTAGAGATTAGATAGCAGCTTAGACTTGGATGGCAACCAGTTAAAGAGAAGTTAAACTCTGAATCACAAACCATTGATAACCATTCATGGTAATTCACAGAAAAGGAATCTGAAAAAGATCATAATTGCTTATGTTCCAAAAGAACATGGCATTGAATTGTATAAATTGAACATATTTTATAAAAATAAACTGATAATTGCTGAGATGTTGTTATATTTTGATTTAAAGTGACTGAAGCAGGCTTGATAAGTCAAAAATGATAAGATGCAAAATGAGATCATGAATAAATATGAACATTTTAAAAATATTTGGCATAATAAAGATATATAAGACCTAGTTTAATATTCAAATAGCAAATATGGATTTTGTCAATAAACAAGATTTTAAATGAACGCAATTATGAACGACAAAGAATTTAATCTGACAGCGTTTAATCAGGAATCTACATATGAATGATTATACTTATTTTCAAACAGATTAAATCATGAATTTCCAATCATAACCAATCTAAAAAGTGACAATGTATGTTTTGCATGACAAATTATCAGTGAATATCATGTGATTCTTGAATATTTTTTCTTCTTAATTTTGAGACTTTGTAATTATTTATTAATAATTTTTCTCTCATCTATTAATAGAAGAATTGTCTATCTAATAATTATTTTAAAAAATTGTCCTTTCACTAATTATAATCTGTTTTCAGTATTTATCTAGTCTTAAGCTAAAAAAGCAGTGTAGACAATGTTTGGAGATTATGCAGTGACATTTAATAGAAAATATGATAATATATTTACTTTTTTTAAACTGGAGAACTTTGAGGTTTGAAGTTAATTAAGTTGTTAGTGCTATGTAAAATAGTAATGTAGAAAGACACAGTCAGTCAATTATAGTGATCCTGACAAATAGAAGGAAGAAATAAACTGTTGACTGAATAGTTTTAAATTAAAAGTTTTAATCAAAATCCTGAAAAGAATAAAACCATATAACCTTTTATTATATTTGTTTGGGTGTTTGATTGAATTCAAATGACCAGGTGCTGAGGTGAATTAAATGAGTTACATTTGATTTCATAATAAAGTTATTCAATATTTTATTAAATAACTCTATTATGAAATCAAATGTAGCTCATTGACTTAAATAACAGATTTACTAAATCATACTTTTGATATGAAATTTATGAGTAAATGGATTCATCACCAAGTCAGATGTTGTTTAAGGTGATGTTTTGATAAAGGAATTTGTACATCTGGCATATTAACAGTCTTACTGTCTCAAAAATTATTTTTCTTCTATCTAAAAGCAATCAACATTGTTTTATAATTACTTTACACAATAAAAAGAAAATGTTCACTTGAAGACATTAATAAAATTATGATAAACAATGTATGGGAAAGGAAAAGGTTTTCACTCATCACTATAGTCAATCAAAAGCTAACTTTTAAGATGAAGGTTTTTTAATGTGACAGATGTATGTTGAAATGGCCTGAAGCTAAGATAAATTTCCAAACTAAACACTGAACTTATGTCATGTCTGCAAGCGTATTTTGTGGCAGGTTACATCAAAAACAAGGATTTGTTTTTATAAAGAATTTGATGACATAAAGACTAGATGCTGTCAAATAATATGTCCAGATAAAGTAAAAATATAGAAAATTCAATTGTCTAATATAGGAAACAATCTCAATTCTTAAAATACTGAACAGTTATTGAAAATTGACAAACAACTTGTCACATGAATAGTTATAAGAAAACTTTAGAAACTTGGAATAAAATGTATTAGAATTTTTTTCTTTTTTAAAAAAATATGTTTAAAATCTGTTTTTTTTTAAACAAAGACATTTTCAAAATTATGCAAATTTATATTTAGATATGAATAGTTTAATCGATTCACAGACTAAGATTTTATAAAATCTGTAGTTCACTTAAAGCTGTTTATACAATATTTTGACAGATTTTCTGTAATCTTTGAAAAAATTCTACATGAGAGCTTCAATCACCATGATAAACATGTCTGCTGTTTCATTTTCTATAATGTTTGATGATCATGCAAAAAAGTAATTGCTCAGATCATTACGGAAAAGACAACTTTGCATTTTTAAAACAAAATCCAACTTTTTTTTAAAAGTAAATGAAAATGAAATAACAAGATGCTGGATAAAAGTGGTTTGAAGAAATGAAAATCTGAAAAATTCAAATGACTGGCCAACAGCATGAGTAAAATTAGGGAGAACAGGCAGAGTGCTGGAGGGATGGATTGTCATTTTGTACCCAAGTGGAAACCACCAAATATCACAGGTTGAATATTTAATGAATACCAAATAAATAAAATGATTATCTGTTAATGAAATAACTACTGATCAACATGTAATTATAGTGAAAGTAAAAAATAGTGAAAGTATAGTGAAAATAAAAAATAATTATTAAGTTGAAATATTAAGTAAATGGAAATGGAAACACTGCTGAACCCAGAAAGAATGAGACATTAAAAACTCTAATAATAAATATAAAGTGATATCGAAATATTAATTGTGTAAAAAGATAGTAACATTGTTAAATTAAGAAGGAAAATAGCAATCATTGAAAAATAAAGATCTGCAGGAAAGAAATGCTGTTTCCAACACAAAATACATACCCATATGCCATATTAAAACAGACTTAGATTTTATTTTCTACCAAATAACAGACAATATTGCAAACATACCAAAAATATTTCACAAACAGCACACTTCACTCTAATCAAAGTATATATTGATTAAAAATGAACATCACCATGTGAAATATTTGACCAACCAGAGAAAACTAAGACCTTATTTTTCTCAACCCTAATTTGAGTAAAAACTTCTTATGAAACCCACAAATTTTGACTTTTAAGATCAGAGATGTAACTGTTTCCAAGTGTTTCAAATATGAAGAGATGCAACTGTCTCTGAAAGAAGCGTATCTTGGCGACTTCAAATGAATCATCTTCAACAACAGTATAGACGGCCAGTTAGTGATTTTGAATGAATGATCTCCAAGAACAACAAAAAAAGACAGTAAGTGAATTGTCGCTAATGATAAAAATCTTTTTCCAGGCTTCAGATTTTTTCTGTGGACCATATATTTAAAAATTTTGTCTCAACCACAACTTCTTCTGTAAACCAGCTCCTCAAAGACTTAAACTCAACCAAAGACTATTTTTACACTTTTTTGAATTCATGTACATATTTTTGTAAATACAATATGATTTATTTAACAGACACACCCATGTTTTCTTTATTTTAATTTTGTTGTTGTTTGGAGTTTGGACATTTTGAATTTTAATAAAAAAATGTATGGACTGCAAAATTTTCTACAGCTCTATTAAATAATCAAAATATAGAGAAAATAATGAGAGTGGAATGGAGAAGAAAATTGAAATAATTTCAGTAATGCTTAAGATATTTACTGTGTAAGAAAAATAATACATTTGTGTAAAAAGAAATAAAGTTTTAACAGAAAGGAGGTCAGTGTTGCTTCTGTTGATTATAATGAAGAGAAAACAAAAAAGTGAAGAGAAAAGATAATGAAGTTCTTTTAATTACCAGCTGTACAAAAGGTTCTCAGTGTGGATAAAGTTTGTTTTCTTGTTTTCCATGATCATATTTATATCTAATACAAACTTGGTTCTTTTGAACCGTTAGATGAACCAATACATATCTTCCTTTATATGTCACTCAAATAAAACATTGACTTGACACATCAAATCAAGGACACCCAACTGCTAACTATTTATTCCCCTTGGAAAAATAAATCAAGTATTGCTGCCATATCTGAGCTGGAGCTGCTCAGTACCCACTTATCTGTCTTGATAGAGTTCAAAGCTTGAGGGTGATAAATTATCTTCTACTTTGCAACTTCTTTCCCACAGACAAAACATTGCAAGTCTGTCATGGAAGTGTTGACATTGACAAACGTGGTTAAACACTGATCACCAGATAACAAACAAAACTATAAGAATGGATTATTCCACTGGGGAACATGTGATCATGATAATAAACTATGTGGAGAACTATACAGAAATCTGGGTGGACCAACCATAGAGAAACAATTGAGTGAATCATCCAAATGGATCAACCGGGTGGATCATTTGGATTACAAGTAGCAGCAGTAGTCATACTAATTACAGCTGAGTAGTAGAGTTCAGTGTTCATAGTGTGATACTACTATTTAGTCCTTGCATAGATTACTCAGGAGGACCCCCAAGTCAGTATACTACGTATTATCAGGAGGAACCTGTTACTACAGTACTATTTGTGAGATATGCAAATAACTATCTTGCAAATGGAAAGATACTGAAATAATAACTATTACTACAAATCCATGAGTAACTGAATGAATATACCAAGACCCAGGACAATGCAACTATGTGATACCACAACATATTGGTAATCTTTTAGGTCACAATAATAATCAACAAGGTTACAACAAAGTCACTTGCTACTCTATTGCTGTTTTTATGGAAAATGCTCTTCTCTATATTTGATAGTTCCACTAGTCCTGATCTTTGCAGCTAAAACCTGCCATGTAAATATACACCTCATTCTCTTTGTATAACATTAGTAAGACAGAAGATTCACTCAGAAAACTTCTTCTCAAGAACTACTATTTTTTGGAACAGACTTCCAAAGGATGTTTTCCTAACCATTTCCAATCTTAACCTAAGTTAACTCCATAAACTGTACTTCTTATCTTCTCTTCTTACACTCATACAACAACATTCAGTAAGTCTCTCCTTTGAGTAATTCTTGGGCCTTGCATTGGGTAAATTTTGCAAGCAGTAACTAGTCTGCCATCAAATATCTGACAGAGAAACTATCATTATATGACTTGCTAAGACAAATGCTACACTGATTATAAAATATAATTCAGTGGTTAATAATCATTTACAATAAGAATAATAAAGAAGTAGTAAAAAGATAAAAAAAATTAAAGAGATGAAAAAATTTTCAAGGTGTGTTTAACAATAAAAACAATTTCTTAACAAATGATTGTTTTCACACTAAAAAATAAAATCTCAATAGAGTGATGTAGAAGTAAAAATCAGAGGCACAGAAATTTCTGAGTAAAAAAATTGTCAGAATTTCTTTTTGTCCTAGTTGACATTTGGTGGTTGCTTTGAAGCTCTCACATCTCAATTTTACTGGTTGGTTGTCCTAAAACTACTGGTGCTTCATAAGTCATTTCAGCAGAAACTCATTGTATCACAGAAAATAATACAGTAGAAAAGTTAGTTTATCTTTCACAAGGCCAAATACGTCTGAAATTCTATTATATTTAATTCAAGAATGTTCTATGAAGAAAAAAATGATGATGTTATAGTTTAGTCAATGAGTTCATGACTTTTGTTCTTTAGTTTTTTTATTTTCTTTACAGTTCTATATAAAATTCACTTAGATTTAGTTATACTGTGTTTCTCTATTTAATTTTGCTCTTTGTGGTTTGATAAAAAAGATTCTAATGCAATATATTTTAAAAGTGATCACAAACTTCAAATTATTTTACTTGTTTCATTCAATGCTCAAATCTTTAGCTGTAATCGTAACTTTTTTTAAATAATCCAGTAATTCAAAATTTTGCTAGTACAAATAATTCATGAATGTACATGTTAGATCAAAATATCGTAAGAAGTTAAGACAAATTCAACTCCTGGTTTTTAAAGATATACACTCTAACATTGAAAAGCTATTTGTTCTAGAAAAAGAAATATAAGTGCAACAGTTTTATCCTATTAGTTGGGTTCAAAGAAATTAGGGAAACTGTTTGAAGTAGATTAAAGATGCCATGAAAATATGCCATGGAAGAATTTTTTATTAAATGTGGTGGAATGTTGTTTACTTGAAAGATAAAATCAATTTTGTTTATAAGATCAAGTCCAATATTTTATATATCTTTCTTAGAATTACTGGCACAGACCTCAAACAATTCAAATATAGCAAGCAAATAATCAACATTTTAATCCAAAAGTATTTTTAAAAAGAATCTTAATGAGAAACTACCTTCAGCTTTACAAAATTTAAAAAATTAAAACAAACTAATCCTCTAAAAAAAAACAACATAATTATATACTGTTGAATTCTTTGCTTCTGAGTTTCATATATATATATATATATATATATATATATATATATATATATAAACTTTATAGACTTCTGACTTACATATATTTATTTATATATATAATCTTCATATACTGATTTAAATATATATATATATATATATATATAAACTTGTGGAATGTGTGTTCATATCAGAACATTGCCAGTGTGAATAGATGGCAGGCTAATTATTTTATCAGAACCTTTGGGAATAAACCAGAATGACTCAAGTGTTTAAAATAAATGATATATTTTTATTTATTTGCTTGAGAGTCCTTTGGTATTCAGAGAAGCAAAAAGTTTGTTAATGTTGTGACCTTGTCACCAAGTTATTTGGGTCTGTTGGGGTCAGAAATAAAGACAGGGAGATGGAATAGTGTTAAACAAATATATAAAAAAAACAGTAGTACAAACATATACCAATGAATGATTATTAGCACAGCTTTCAGAGTTATGCTGGAATAAATTCCACTATGTCTATATAGTGCAGAAGAGTTGAATGTGTCATATGGGTAAGTTACCTTAATAGTTAATAAGGTAGATATTTTAGGAGTCTGAAGAAATATCTAGTAGAGTAGGGATAGTAGTAATCTCAGAAATTAGGTCAATGTCAGTCTACTGTGTTTCTCTCAATCCTTAACAGGGCAGAAATGTCAGTAGCAGATAACCTCTTAAATGCTTCTTTACATGTCATACATAGTTAGTTTCTCTTTCTTTTCTTTCATCCTCTTTAGTCCTCACTTCCTTCTCTGACTCCTAGCCCAGGTGTCAGGTTTATATCCTATTGAATAGGTTCAGATTTTCTGGCAGGGACTTTGGCTTCAGCTTACATCAAATGTTTCTTTGTGTCAATATTTTTGACTGGCCAATTATTTTATTTTCTAGTGTTCCTTATTTTGTCATATTTTTATGATGGAAGTTATGTGTAGAGTCTCCCTGGTTTTTGGTATTTTTCAATCACAAATATGTATCCTCTGCTCTTACACACTTGTGGTGTTTTGGGCCGTGTTCAGTCTTTTCTTCTTCCTCTGTCTTCTCATAGGTTGAGAGAAGTACAGAAAGGTGATTTTCTAAGTGTAGCTTAGATGTGGCAAAAGTGTGGTTACACACAGTGAGGCTCAAACTATTCAGTTGTAATTGATGTGAGACAGTGAGACAAGCTTGCTAACCATAACACTATGTTAAAGTGGCCAAGAGAAGTGTAGAAAGAGAAGTTTAGAGAGAGAAGTTTAGAGAGAGAGAGAAAATGTTTTAAAGGAAAGCACAAATGCCTTATTTTAATTTTTAATTCTTTTTACTTTTGTTTATATATTTTTAATGTTACTCACTACAAATTTTATATATTTCTGACTTGAATTTTCTATACAAAGACACACCACTGAGATAGCTACTAAGTTTTAAATTGTATAAATGAATGTAAAAGAAAAAAAAGCTTTTATTTTCTGAGATTCAACATGATATTTGAGATACAAATGCTAGATAAATATTTGTAAAAATTATTATTTTTCCTCTCTAAGAATTTTGAATTACTAAATTATCTTCTCTTTTTAAGAATATTTAATTATTGTTTTTTACTAATCTGTATTGTACTTTTACTTTTGTATTTGTTCTTAAAAATTAAATCGATTTAAATCTTTGGCTAATGAAGTGAACAGAAGTCCCAAAACATGTTCAGCATTCAATAACAAATATGTATGTCATACACTATCTAGTGATTCATGCTCCATCATTCTCCATACAGCACAAAGATCTCTTTTGATTAAATCATTGATTTTAAGTAAATAATAAATGGCTTGGAGAAATAATTTTATATGGAATTTGTATCATTTCTCACAAAAATGTTGATAATAAAATTTCAATATTATTTATTATTAGGGAATTTATTACCAAATTGACCTCACAAATCATTACATGTGACTTTTATTCTCACTGGGTATCCTATACATTTCATTTAAACTATGCCACATCCATGGAGTTTTGAAGAAGCATTGTTTTATATTAAGGTATTCTTTAGTTAAAGGGTTCTTGATTGTGATTTGTACCATTCGAAAAAATTATTTTCCAAGAACTTACAATAATTCTCTGTATTTATCTTGGCACTATCATTGATGTTGAAGTGACCTATTATTTTGCTGCTAATGATACAAGCTGAAATCATTACACCATCTTCATCTCGGTTGTCTTTTAACTCATACTGATTAGAATGTTTCTAATTAAATGACCATATCATCAAAAAACAGTGAATTGTAATTTTTCCTTTGCCTTGCTTTTAGATGCAACTGAATCATTTTACAAAGAGCCGAACTCCACATTCTTTGATGTGAAGTTGGGCCCTCTGGGAATTAATGATACAATTACCAGCACATCTTTCAGATTACTTTTTAGTTTTAATTTCATTTTTCTGACTACAGTTATTCTTAAATTTTCTAATAGAAAATATGGTCTTATTAAGACAGTAGGTGTTTCGTTCATTTGATAAAAAATGATTATTTGACCAGTTATATTTTTTAACTGTAAGTTTATTAGAAATATTATTCAGAGGCTAACAGACATCCCAAATTTTCCTTAAGTGACTGGAAATTATATGTGAGTAGTTTCCAGCCTCAGGCCTTGTTTCATGTACCTGAATATCCAAAGGTTCTTTTACTAGGTGGTTATCATGATAGGAACTAAGAGCAATGAAAAAGGAAGAATAAACTTCCATGAATACAATGATAGCCTCTAACATAAAAATCCTGATGTGCAAGTTTAAAACTGAAACCTGACAGAGAACGAATCAGAATCTTTGTCAGATATCACAGGGAAAAATAAAAAGTAAAGCAAAGGAAACAGCAAATTTGATAACTTTTTCAAAATAGTAAAAGTATGAAATATAACATTATTGAAAAACTAGCACTCTCTTTCACATGAACTGTTCATTCAGTATACATATACTTGCATGTGTACATCACACACATCCATACACACACACATGTGCGTGTATGTGTGCATTTCTGCAGTCTAAAAGCAATTCAACAATGCTTGTATATAGTATTAACAAGACTTTTGTGTTTCATAAAGCTTCTTTTGGGGTCAATACAGAGACTTCTGTTAATATCAGTCTTCAATGTAGCAGCAGAGTGGAACAATTGGCACAAAGAAATATTCTGAAGGAGCACAATGTTTCTCCACAATAATTTCTGGTGAGTAGTTTGGTAAATGATTGCTACAATGAATCTGACTGAAGTATTGTAAAGGTGTTCAAAATGACTGTGATACCCGAGACAAAGGGCTTGTCTAAAAAGAGAAAGAAATGTGTGTATGTATGTGTTAATGTGTTCATGCATATTCATGTCATAAAAAGAAAATTACTAGAAGGCCTTTTCTCTATAAAAAGTACATCCACTTTGTCATCAGAAATATCAGTAATATTTATTTTCCTAGATGTTTATGGACATAGGAATTAGGATTTTATAAGCTTATTAATGTATTATTAGCTTTTATTGTATAAGTTTTTACAAAATTAAATTGGGATAGCCAACAGATGTTGTTAAAATGTATATATTAGGCAGAAGATTTTATCTAAATGAAGACTGATGAAGGTTAGACAAGGTGCGATGGATAAACTGTCGCCATTTTATATTTTTATTTTGTTCATACATATTGTTTTTGATTTTGTCAACTGCACATTATAGTAGAATCAGTTGGGCACTGTCTGTGAGAAGAAAAGTATCATGATGCAATTCATTACACCAGAAATTTGAAAACAGCATGCTGTACTTCTAGGCATTCATGGCAGAGGCTCCAATATGAATATTTCAGTGTGTTTGAGTGTCAATCTGAGGGGACTTCAAAGGACTCACAATAATGTGGATGAATCTAATGGGGATCATGAAGGTGTTTGGAATGATCACTAGTGAGAGCAATGTTGTACATCCATTCATCTTCCCACAGGGCCTTGAAATCGACACAAAGGCCTACATCAAGTACCATGAAGAGGTAGTGCTGCCCTAAATTAAGAGGATGGCTGTTGGAAGACCCTATGTCTGGCAACAGGACTCTGCACCATGCCACACAAGCAGGAGAACCCAGTCATGGCTATCAGACAATTTCTGCGACCACATCACACCTTACATCTGGCCACCTAACTTCCCAGACACTAATGCCTTGATTAGTATGCATGTGGTGCACTTGAGTAAGAGACCAACAAAACACCTTGAAAGATCAATGATGAAATGAAGGCAAGAATTATAGCAGCATTCACTAACTTAAACAAGGAAACTGTCCAGAAGAGATACAAGAGATTCCAAAGTCATCTGGAGGCAGTGGTTGAAATTAATAGTGATTTTATTGAATAAATTTACTGTTTAGTATTTGAAGATATTTTTGTGTAATTTTAGTTAATATATCTGTTGAAATGAGATGTCAGTGTTATTTTAATTTTTGTATAAGTTAGATAATTCATCTATCGCACCCTGACAAATATTAATAAAATGTTAAATAAGAAAAATAATGTATTGATGTATATTAGATAGTGTGTTAATCAAATATATGCTTATACGGCCTCTATCTTTTGGATTTATTTATGTATAATAAAACTTGACTATCACAAAGCAAGTTATTAGAAATATTTTGATAAGAATAGATTTTATTAATTGAATCTCACATGATATAAAGCTCATACAAATATAACCTGAAAAATTGGTTAATACTAATTGTATTATTAAGAGTTTCACTTACATAATAAAATCTGATATAATATAGTTGTACTGACTAACACTGATATCTGTTATATAGTCAATATTTCTTTCAGTACTAGTTCTGTTTTTAAATTAATTGCTCACTATTCCTGTTATTTATATTGTATATTTTAAAACTATTTCCTAATAGCTACTGATAAGTAGCTACTGCTACATTGTAACCTAAACTGAAAGGTGAGAACAAGTTGTAATTTTAATAATTCTATCTCATCATCGAATGCAAATGAAAAGCAAATATGAATGTGACCAATAATATAGTTTACATAGCAAGAATGATTAATTCATGAATTTCCTGAATCTAAAAATATTAGTGATTGGAATTTGAAATTTATTTCCAAATTCCATTTTTGAAATCCATATTGCATATATATGTTAATTGATGCTACATAATTTTAAAGTGTTTTCAAATTCACTGTATATATTTATGATTCTTGACATGGATCTATCATTTGTACTTGGGCATTACTTAGGAAAAAAGTTTGCAATTCACTTAGCAAGTGTGAATAACTTGTAAATTATGTCAAATTTGGTAAAGTTTCTGTGTTGCTTAATTGTAAGCCTAACATTTTGATTAATAAATGATTTGAAGTGTTTGTCACAGTTATTGCAACCCTCATGACATTGAAGATGATAGTTACATCTCTTAAATAATGAGTTATCTTGAAGCATTTTATTTTTCATGGATATAATTATTTTTCTTTGTTTAAGACTGAAGAATGCAGAAGAAAGAAAAATAAATATATTAGCCTTAAGATAAAGATGCTCTTTGTGTAGTGTTCTTGTTTTTTTTGTAATGCTTTCTTTCATTTACAAAGCATTTTAGGGAATAACATTACAAAGTTATCCTCAAAAGACAAAGAACCTTTTAATCAAGTCAGTGGCTTATTATTTTTCTTTTAAACTGACTGGGAAATTAATGTTTTTCAAACAAAATTTATGTATCATTGTTATTAATATTTTTAAGGAATTTTTAATTCAGAGATAATATCTGGCAAATTAATTCCCTAAGAGAAATGGAGTTTGCAAGTTCCTTTGAATATTGTGTATGATTTTTCTAGTTTTTTCTGATAAAAACATTGAGCTGAATTTCACAGCTCCTTTTTTATTTTATTTATTTGAAAAAAATGCTTTGTTTGTTAGAAAAGGTATTTTTAGTAGAGAATTTTTGAACAAGAATAGTAATTAAAATCCAGTAAAGATGATTACAAAATCCTACTAAGTTTTACAGATAAACAAAAAAAGGGAATATTTTATAAATTATATTCAACATATCTGTTAAGTATCAGATAATCTTAGCCATCAGCTGTTGTGATTTGATAGATTTAATATAAAACAATTGTTTTCTTCTCGTTTTATGCTATTTTCAATAACTCCTGTCAGATGCATATCTGCTTTTAGTAAACTATAAAGTGATATTATGCTATGTTTATTTAGAATTTAATTTAATACAAAAAAATTATGCAATTTATATTGTATTGCTGCAGAGTTAGTAATACAGACCCCGTGACACAACTAAACTAGTCTAGATGCTTTAAATAAAGAACTCCAAGTTAGTAAAAATGAGTATGTTGGTGTCAGTCAAGAGTATTTCTAACAGATGTCATAATGTAACACTTAACATTACAGTGTTTTTACAAGTTTATAATTGATGTAATATGAAGCTTATGCTTTATTCATCCTTTGTAAATATTTGATATTTTATATATGTATTTAAAAATATGTTATCCTTATTAAATTCAGTTTTTCATGACAAAATTGATAACATACATGGATTCAATAAACAATGAGCAAAAAACTTGCTCTTTATATCCATTCTTTAAGGAAAACCATCGACAAAAAGGATAATAAATATAAATTCAATAAAGGATGGTAAAATGACATCCTATAAAGAAACAGTTTTTGAGGAAAACCAGTAGCTCATAGCTTATTATTAGCTTAGTTTATTTAAGAGAAATAAAGGTTAGCATTTTTATTAAATCAATAAAAATGCTACTAATATAAATACTTTAACACAACTTAATAGTAGTTTAATCTGAAAACATGCTTAGAAAAATTGAACTTATACAGATAGTACGTGAAAGTTTGTTCAGACTTCTCATATATTTTCATTTCGTATTTCTGGATTAAAATTATTTGGAGATTCTGAATATGAAAAGAATAATTTGAAAGCAAGCTGTGTCAAGAAAAAGTTGATGAAATGTTCATTGCCCAACCAAAAAGCCATTTTTACCAAACAAATGTTGATGTTTGGTCATTTGGTTAGATTTTGGAAAGTGGGGCAAGCCAATAAATCATTTAGCACTTCCTCATATAAGATTATCATTTTTTAAATATGAGAATAAATCAATGTAGAAGCAGTTATCTGAAGATCTACTTGTAAATATAAGCTACTCCAAAAATGTATTTCATGACATGTCTGTAAGACATTTTACTTACTGAATATGTAAACAAGAACTGCAGTAGATAAACCACAATGAAAAACAAAGATAAAAAAAGAAATCTTTCAAAGAGAATTTGTTATTGTATAATTAAGTATTTCATTCTGACAGTTTCAGAAAGAAAAAAACGAAGTGAATTTGGGGCATTGTTAAATATCTTGGGTTTAGAGATCAATGAATAAGTTGATGGAAACTTTCAAATGAATTGGAAAAAAGTCACTGTGTGAAATAAGTTAATTCTGAGTTAGAGTTTGTTTAGCAGCATATCAATTCCTTATGGGTCGTTTAATGCTGAACTTTAATTTTGGGGGGGGGGCATTAGTAATTTCATTTACAAAAATATATTACTACTAATTTCTTTTCCTTTAAAAATATATTGCTGGTATTTTTATACTTTCATAGTGTTTTGACCCCAGTTTGAGGGTTAACTATTTGCCTATAACACATGCTACCATCCTGGGTTTTTGGTGGAGCTGCAAACAACAGCAATTAAGTGGTGATTCCACACCTCAAAACACCTCGATCAGAGAACTTGCTGCTGGAAGTAGTTCATCACCATACCCAGGAAAGTAATTCTTACTTTCTTCTCTATTAGCAAGATAATTCATCATATTGTATACTGACTATTAAAGATGATGACTCTAGTGTGAGGATAATTTCAAGGTAATTTCACATAACAATTCAATAGTGATCATGAATTTTTTTTTCAGTAGGAAATCCAACCCTAACAGCTTTGCAAAAATCAATCTTAAAAATAACTACCATATTATTAGTGTTTTGCAAAGCATAGATCTGTCATCTGTCATGATGGTGGCTCATAAGTTCTTACCTCAGATTAAATACTTTAGTGAGACTTTGAATCAGTAAAATCCCTAAAGGTATTTTATTAAAGAAACATCATGACTCAAAGTGACAAAGAAAGGAATATTTCAGAATTTTGCTAGCTGATTTATTGCATTGTCGAAAAACATAATAAGTATGTTGTTAACAAAATAAAAAATATGTTATTAAGTAAATTTAATATTCAAACTAAAAGTATGATGAACAAACAGATTACATTATTAATACTTGAGTTTTCATTTTCTTAAATGTGAACATATACTCTTGCTTTTTTGTGTTGCCCTTATTTGTACTTGAATTCATTGAAGAGTATATATATCTATCACATGGGACTGAGCTAAGTATTTTTATGAAAAATAAACAATCCAAAATTGATGTCAACACATTTATTTTCTGAATGGTTGCAATAATATGCTTACTAACAGATGCTCCTAGCTTTGATTTTCATATGCTAGTACTACAATGTTTCAGCCTGTTTCTTTTACATACTTCTTCATATTTATAGTTAATAAGGAATTCTATTTTTATGAAACAAGTTGGTCACAAATTTACTAAAAGGATTGGTTCATTATAGCAACATGAGAAATATAGATGACGTCATTCATCACCACCCATATGACTCATATGTATCTCATTTGGATAGAAGTATTCCCATGACTCTTCTCTGCTGTGTTCTATATTGGTTTGATTGATATAATTCTCTGACAAGTCAATGTACATTGTTCTTGTCAATTATCTGGATCCCATCCCAAAGACAGGTGACATTCTATTTTCCATCAGTTAAGCTCAATATTTCTACCTTCTCCATATATATTTCTTATATTTCTTAAGCATGACCTTTAGGGACAATTAGTTTTCAGTGGAATCATTTGTTAGAATTTTCACCCATAAGGGACCAATCCTCATAAGATTTTGAAGAGTGGTTTTGTTAGAGAAACATCATGACCTGAAGAGTTAATTTGTCTAAGCAGTGCTTAGAATATTAAGTAAATAGCAATCTGTCACTTCAGTAAAATCCATTAAAAATTTCATTTTCTTTGAATTAAATTTTACCTTATTTCCTTATCCACTAAATTATCATGATTAGAATAACATTCAGGTATTTTTTTTCTGCTAAGTTCAGTTAGTTCAACGTTTTTTATTATGGTCAGGTGTGAAATGAAATTGAACAAGAAAAATAGTCTTTCTCATTCTTTTTTACTTATTTTTCAGTTTCGTAGCAAAACTAATGCACTACATGTTTTTGTTTTACTTGCACTACATGTTTCAAGTAGAAAACAACTAGCTTTGATAGAATAAGAATCCAAAACTATAAACTCCTGAATATGACATCCAATCAGTGTAAATTAATGCAAATAAATAAACAGCAAATCCTGTTTGTCCATCTGTGTGTCTGAAACTCCTCAGACTTGGGCCACACTTGCTCTACATAGACATATTATACCATTTTGAAATCAGAGTGGTTCTGGGATTGAAAATTTGCCCTTCATCCGGTGCTTGAACATCATGCATTGAAATTTTTGCCTGGATGAGGAGGGAACAGTTCAAAATTAAAATTTTAAAATAATTTAAAAAAATTAGCTCTCCATTTTCTCATTCCAAACCAATATCCACTGCACCACAACGTACAATTTATTTTATTGATAAGTCAAAAATTCTTCATGGGTGAGCTAATAGAGTAAAAATCCAGTTTTGAATGCTAAAGATAATTTTAAAAGACCTTTTTTAAAGCCTAAAATGTATATGCAAAATTGAATGGTCTTAAATAGTAGAGTATCTTTGTCTGGTTTGGTAAGATTTATTTTTTTTTACAGCATATCAACCTCAATGAATTAGTTAATGACAACAATATTTTTAGGATAGGTTCATATGAATCAGAGGCCTTGCTACTGGATGCAGTTTATAGTCATACCTAGAACCTGGATGTAGCCTATCATCATCCCCAGGGTGCTCTTTGTCTGATTCCACCCTAACTTGGAAAATTATTATATAAAACATGGTCTGAGTAAGAGTTTTTGTAAGTTCCATTGGATAAAGTGCTTGCTTCAAAAGTCAGTTAATAAAAAGAAGGAATAATTTCATAAACATTAAAAGTCTGCCAAGCTGTTTGAAAGCATATGTATCAAATCATGGTTTTAAATTTATGTAATTAAACTTTAAGACTGAAAGATTAATCACACTGATTAATGTATACTAGAGGGAAGTTTGTCAAAAACAGATTATGTTAACTTGCCACTATCTAACTTGATTCAAAAGAAATGTTAGAATAATTTTACCAAAAGAGGCTGTTTTGACTAGCCCACACAAAATGCACTCCTTTAGAAATCTTTCTTTTTTTTTTTTTTTTTACTTAGAGGTCACATGCCAGATCAATCAACTGATCAATACTAGACACTTTCTAATTGAGTATTTTTTACTTCCCCTTCCTAATGTCAAATAAGAGAGACTTTACTCCCCTTACTTGCTGAGTAATTTCTCTCTCTCTCTCTCTCTCTCTCTCTCTCTCTCTCTCTCACTCACTCCTCTCTCTCTCTCTAATAAATTAAAACTGTAACACACAAATTTTGGCAATGCAAAAATCAAAGAATATCAATCAAAGCAAAGAACAAAAAAAAACATTCATTGATTTCTCAGAAGTCAACATGGATGAATGAATAGACTGTTGCAGCAAAGAGCCAAGAGGAAAATTCAGATTTGTTTTCTTTCATAAAAGAGTGAAAGTTCTGTAGATTTATCTCCCCTGGCCAAACTATGTATCTTTCCCATCACCAACAACAGAATTTTCTGTACTTCTTGTAGGTTGCAATTTAGGCACCAATCCAAATAGTTATTATACTCTTCTGTATGAAAAAAAAAATTGATCTTTTGCACTGCTTGAATGGACTTCTCTTTACTGCTCGGTGCCACTACCTTTCTTCATTGATGTGCAAAACAATCAAAGATTTTTTTAAATATCCAATCATGTTGCTTGGACCAAGAAATCAATTCTTTTCAGCATTTTACATTGATTCAAACATTTATTTCTCTTTCAATCATTTGATTAAAAAAATGGAAGCAAACTGTGGAGACATTAAACAAAAGTGGCTTAAATATAATTTTTAAGTATGTAACTATACAGTAACTAAGTAAATAATTATAAAGCCCTAGCATTTATATGTAGAAAAATACTCATAGAAAATGGGAAACACCAAGACATGGAACCACCAAAATGAGTTTTATTTATTATCTGGTTATTATGTGGTATTGGTGACATGAGAGACAGTAATGCTGAGTAAAATTGGGAATTTTTAATCAAATGTAGGTCATATATGGAATGGAATTCAGCAGAAAGATAAGATAAAGATTAAGTAAATTGTATAAAATCTTTCTCGTATGTTATATACATGTGTAATATGCATCCAGATAGTTTAGTTTGAACATAAAAGAAATGTCTGGAGTTTTCTTATCTTGAATTTTTGTTGAAGGCTAAGAGATATATGTTACTATTGGGTCCTGAAAAAATAAAAGGAGCTGAAATTTTCGTTGATGCACATGTTGATAGCCTGTCCATGTTGACTGCTTATCAGATAGTGTGAATGTCATGTATTTGTGTGTGCAAAGAAAAAAAGTGGAGTTAATTACCATTGGTATAGAATGAATGAAATGATGATAATTATAATTGTTATAATTATTTCATTATAGTATGTTTTCATATTATAATTAATTTTATTTATTTATTTATTTATTCATGGACACAACATATGATTTATTGCAGCAGGTGTAGATGATCCTGTACAACTTCTATTATTTTACATATTTTATTTTAATTTCAACATGTATTTTCTATTTAAACATTTTTCTTTTACAAAATGTTCACGAGGCTCAAGAGCCCCCACAAGGTATAGTGTTAATCAATGAGGTTGTTATATAGACATAAGAAGATGAGGTAAGTGTAGGTTATGAGGATATGCAAAATAGATAACAGTTGATCCTTGAATTGAAGAAGTTACAATTACAGTGGTTGGGGAAGCATATTCTCAGGAGTTTTTTCTACAAAGAAGTGTGATAGAAATGTATAGAATTGTGTACGCATATAAGATATTTGTCTATAATAATGTGTCTGTATATATAACCATATAATAGATATAATTTTGTATAGATATTTCATTTATTTATTGAAATACTAAATATAAATTATTTTTACAACAATCTGACTAACATAATATGCAATGAAACTGTCTATAGACAATAATGCTAAGACAAAATGCTGGAGTAAATAGGACAGTAAATATTTTATCAAAGTGTTTTTCTTGTTTAAACCAGTGGAGGTACAAAATAAACACTGAATTTCTGGAAAATGTTTCAAAGAACTTAAAGAAAACAAAACAATGTGTGTCTCACAGAAAAAAATTTTTTAATTAATACAAAAATACCCAATTTTTTATATAAAATCTATCATGTGTAATATAAGCATGGATGCACAGTTATATGTGCATCCATTTTTATATTGCATTTTTGTTTGTTGCTTTTAGGATTGTTTAAATAATAGAAATGTTTAAATATACATATTAACCTATGTCACTGGCACGACTCAAAATTTCATGTGCTATGCAATCATCAGGTGCATATTATAAATACACTGTTTAAAAGATTTGAATTTAAGTTCACTCAATGTATATAGGGGTTAAATCTTACAATGTGAAGGTACTATTTTTTTAATTTATAAGGAACATAATTTAAATAGACATAAATTATATGAAGGCAAAAAATTAAAATAAAAAATTATTAAAAATTTTAATTCCGGGAGATATAATTAAAGTGGATTAATTTGTAATTATTATTAATAATGAATATTTATGGAGAGAAGAAAGAAAGAAAGAAAGAAAGAAAGAAAGAAAGAAAGAAACAAACAAACAAACAAACAAACAAACAAACAAACACATAGGGGAATCTATGTTACTTTGAGCCTAAGTATTTGATAAAGCATTTTTTCTATGGCAGCATGTGGTCATCAATTTACTATCATTTATATATATATATATATATATATATATATATATATATATATATAAACAAATCTGTTGAGCTTAATAGGAATATTACTAAAATTTAGCATATGAGCAAATTGTAAAAAAGATCCCAATATAAATTGTTGTAAAGAAAGATCCCAATATAAATTGCTGTAAAGAAAATTCCCAATTTAAATTGTTGTAAATAGAGTTCTCGATATAAATTTTTGTAAAGAAAGTCCTCAATATATATAGTTGTAAAGAAAATCCTAACAAGAATTATTTTAAAGAAAGTACTCATTATAAACTACAGCAATAATTGTCAAAATGAGGAAAAATTCAAAAAAGCATCTCTTTGAACAAACTTCAAGTCCCATAGACACCCAGATTTTGAAGCTGTTACTAAATCTTTTGAAAACTTTTTTGTCCTGACGACATATATATGTAAAAATGAGAGAGAAATAGAACATGCTGTTGACTTCATATTATGATTCACATAACAAGAAAATGATGCCAAATTTCTATAAAAAAAAATCAGGTGTACAATCAGAATGCAAACTAAAACTACATTAATAAATTACATAAATAAGTGACATTAAGTTTTGCAATTTTGTTCTATTTATATAATACCATATTTCATGTTGATTTTATTTATGTCAATATTATAATTCAGTTTAATCCAGCAATTTAACTGAACTAATTGATAAACAATCTATTTTATTAAATTATTGTACATACTATTTATTATGTTATACTTTAGAAAGTGTCAATGCTAGTAATATAAACTACATTGATAATGATGTCTAATTTTTTACAATTTTCTTGCTATTTATAAAATATAATCTCAGTTATTTTAAAATTGTCAGGGATAAAAATGTTTTAACTTAATAAAAAAGAATTTTACATTTTCATTAGTGTAAACTTTTAATTAGGTTTTGCAAGTAAGATTCATTTATATAAATAAGAAGGTAACTATTTAGTTTCTTAAATTTATATTGTCAACATTACAAAAATTTAAATGAAGTAATTCTTTTTTTGTTCATTTTGCCAAAATAATCTGTTTTTTCTTCACCGCAGGGGTGTACAACCAAGCATACAACATCATTCATCAATACAATATAAGGAGGTGTATGTTAAAGGAAAAACTTGAAATAATGCAATCTAAGCAAATAGTGATATTTTCTCCAGTTTTATATTGTGAAAAAGATTTTTATAAAATTTGCTAAGAATTTATTAGTGCGTATAATGTACACTACCTCAAATTGATTTCCACTGTTATTCACAACAAATTGATAAATAACATAATATTCAAACAGAATTGCAAAACATGTTTGTTGAAATGAATCAAAAACAGTGTATGAAAAAGTTTTTTAATAAAATCTCATATGTTTTTACTGAAAGGAAAAGAAAAAAGAAATTCAACTGACAAATTACTAAAAATATCAAAACTTAAAAGTTTGCAAATTTTTTCACATATATCATATATTTTTGTGTGTTTATATATATATATATATATATATATATATATATGTGTGTGTGTGTGTAAAAATATATATTTTCTTTTGGTTTTATATAAGAAATTTTCTGCAAAGGTGAATTGTATCTCATCAATCAAATTTAAAAGGGTTAACATTTCTAGCCATAAATCAGATCCTAAAGAAGTAAAAAATCACTTTATCAGGCTGATAATGATAAATAGCCTAGTTTATTATTGTATTAAGCTGCCTAAACAAAGAGAAAAGTAATAAAATATTAAGAATAAAAATTAACACTGAGAAAAAACAGACAAACCCAGAAAAAGTAATTGAACATTAGTCTTTGAAAAATGGATCCTAAATTTTTAGTGATTTATAAAAGAACATGAAGTTTTATCTTTTAATCTTTAATACACAGACTTATGCCATTTTAAAAGCAACACTTCCTGGCAGAGATGACAAAGATAATGTGAAAGTAAAAGTTGTGAAGTCTGTAGTTCCCATATTGATGTTGACTTAAAGTTTAACGTAAACTTAAATAAGAGAATGTATAAATACATTTCAACTGAATTGGTTTGGTTTTTGTTTATAAAACCTCAATGAATATGTTATATAAACTAGAAAACATAAGAGATTATATTACAAATTTAAGAACATCTGTTTTTTGCAATAGAATCTTTTACCATATTTAATCATTTTGAAAATTTCTTTGTCCTTTGAACATTTAATGTCAGTAGAAAATGGTATAAATTCAAGATAAAAGAAATTCAACACAACCCACAAGAAATCATCAAAAAGGTTCTGTATGTATTCTTTAGATAAAATAGATTATCTATTTAGCTTCAATAGTATGAAATTCAAAATATCACAAAAACCAAAAAAAACTCATTAAAAGCTCAAATTTAAGAAACTTTTTAAAAATGGAGAAATAAATAATGGCAATAATTTTTCTATTGTTTATTCATTTATTAAAAAACTTTTAAAGAAAAAGAATTTGCAGAAATATCTAAAAAATATTTTTTTTACATAATGAAATCATTCTTACCTGAAGAAAAAAACTGCACCTACAGTTTTCCGGTGGCCATCAAGGTAGCCATTGTATAATGGTCCAGGTAATCCACAGTTTATTTCTGAAAGATAAAATTGTGCATGTTGGGTTAAAACAAAATCAATATTTAGAAAAAGAAAGCCTGATAATAGTTCAATAATACATCTTTGTTCTTGTTTTATTATAGACAAATATATAACACACAATGAATTTCCTGGAACCAAAAGAACCAGGAATTTGTTGATATTCTGATTAGTCAAGAATGTAGATTTTGTTCTAAATGTCAGCATCAATATTAAAATAGAATCTGAGATAGCAGACATCAAACAGTGAGCAAACAAGCTTTGATGTTTCCTGAAATCAGAAATCTTTCTTTTATAAAACAATACTGCAATAAAAATAAAGATTTGATTTACATATAACTATAGACATGTGCATAGTATAGCAGTTATTGGCAAGGAAAGTGGAATAAGTGTATCAAGTTCAAGTTTCAGCCATGCTCATTGCATTTACTTTCTCACAAATAACCTTGGGAAAGAAATGAATCCATCTCTTCTCCTTCCTCCCCAGTTAAGAATTAGATAGTAGACTATCAGGACTCTCTAGCCTTGTTTGCCAACCAGTCTAGAAGAAGGATGCCTCTTAATTCAAAACTGGTTGAACATGTTGATGGCACTTCTACCCTGTAAAAATGCTGTAAAAAGTCTAATGGCACCAAGAAAGAAGAGGAAGATAACTTCACACGTACACATACACATGTTTATATGTGAGTTTGTGTGCATGTGTGTGTGTGTGTGTGTGTGTGTGTGTGTGTGTGTGTGTGTATAGTAAATCATATACTGAAATATATACAGAAAAAGAAAGCAAAATCTATATGTTCCCAGTCATGAGGTAAACTAATTTGTTGTGTCATCTAAAGGCTCTATAGTCTATATATATTAAGTACTTCTAGCTCTCCTATGAAGGAGTAACTTTTTGTATGAATGTCATCAGATTTTGATGATTATATATATATATATAGTCATCTGCAGACAGATCCGTTTTGCTGTATCACAGCTCATCAGTATGGTTAGACATCTGGTTGCTTTTACCCAGGATTGAAACCCGAACGAATTGGCATCAGTCGGCAATTTTACCTCTGAGCTATGGGTGCTCAGTAGAAGGAGGTAGACTTTTAGCATGTGATGTATTATACGCCAGTAGTTAGAGTGCTCTAATTCATTACAGACTGAGCGATATATATATATATATATATATATATATATATATATATATATATATATAACATTGCCTTTGGTGTTTTCTGGTTTTATTTGATGTGTACATTTTTTTCATTCCTCGATAAAGCTCTGATAACAGAGAAATTAGAACTGGTTAAATGTTTTCTCTTGTTCTTTTTGTATTCAATTTACCTGATTATTTTAACTATAAACTTTTGTTATCCTTTCCTGTTATTTAAACTTGCCTGTTTATATTGCACTTATTCAATTTTATACCTCTTATAGAATATTTACATGGAGATATATTTGTATGCTTAACTTGAATTATATTGAATTCTTGTATTTTAGTTGTACAGGTTGTGGTAGAAATAGCTCCCACATATACCTCACATGTAATGGGAAGACATTAGTGGCAATGATGTCTTTACCTTGATAATGTCTTGGCATTAGGTGGAAGGTATTTCTGCTACTTCCTGCACATGTTCATGAATACTTTATTCATAAAAAATTTCAAATATTGATTAATTTTGCTTGGTAAACACTGATATAGATATAAAATATAATGATACTATATTTTGAGTGGATAGACAGATATAGGAATGGACAAGCTATGTTCTTTTGCATATAAAGTAATGGGCATATTTGTAATTATTGTAGAGTGACTGACACCTCTGCAGCACTCTCAATGATGGAATTGGCAATAAAACAGTAATAAAATAGTTCATAAAGTTATCCAAAGTTTTTGAAACCATAGAAATTACACAGTGTAATTTTTACTTTTCAAAACAACAAAGTAGACAATCTAGATATTTGCATAGATTTTATTCTCTAGGGTTTCAATTTTGGTTTATCTAATAATTCACATATTGCAGACCATTTTATTATCACTTTTACAAAAGAAAATATTCTTTTCCTTCTGCTTTTCTGTTCTTTACTTGACTCTATTACTTTAGTAACTATTTTTCAAAATGCTTGTTATTCCAATTTTATTTACATTATCTACATTTGGACAATTATCTTCATGATTGCTGTTATTCTAAAAGTGTTTCAGCAGATATGGCTTCCTGCCTTCTTTAGGGAAATGAGCCTAGGGAATTAAAAACTTGATTCATAAACTTGGGAATATAGTAATTGTGAGTTAAATCCCTGAGCCAAATAATTCAGGCTGACTTAGTGAAAATCTGGTGAGCACTAATTAAGCAGTACTAAATGAGAACAAGATGAGATATCCCTATACATGGACAGCAGAATAAGAGCAATTTATCTTCTGTAGATAAAATAAAGGAATAGGTTAAAAAATTATTGAAGATTACCTGGATTGATAGACACCCTGAAGTATCTCAGAGGGCAAAGACTTTTGATAATAACAACAAAGATGAGGACTTTAGTCCAAATGTAAATAATGAAAACTCCTCATTCCATAAATTAAAACAGAAAATATTCCAGTCTGATTCCATAATTATATTCTTTTATAATTTCTTTAGTTACACCAGTAATAATACCACCTATTTTCAACCTTGTCAGATGAAAGTCAATCATACATCCTTTTCTGAACATTTACTTTACACCTGTTGAAGTCCTGAGGGCCCAACAACAGATAAGTTGTTATAACAACAGCAAAGATGAGGAGCATAGTCCATACATAAATAATTTACTATAACATGCAGACATACTGCAATAATTAATGTTAGCACACATAAAAAGTAAATTTGAAATCATTTTTATTGCCAGTCTCTGTTGTTTTGCATATGTTGTAAACTGTTGGCAAAGAAGAAAAATTGATCAATATGACAAAGCATTTTTTGTCAAAATCCACTTCCATTTTAAGGCTAGAGAGATAATTATTTTGTGAACTCTGACATCTTAGCCAACAACAAATGTAACAACATTTAGCATTTAGCTAAAATATAAGATCATTAAAATAACTAAAATGATAATCAATGTTCAGCCTTCAAACAGGAAGATATTTGGGATTAAAAACTTAATTTTTGGAATCAAACAAAAAAATGATAATTTATTTCTTATTAATGGATACTTGGTTAAATGATGAGATCATTAGACTGAGGTTCAGATTTCATCATGATTGATTAGTCAAGAAGGTGTCCCCTTGATAACTGGAGAAATGATCTCAGCACATTACACCATTGGGAAGTATGTGAAAATAACACCACAGGCTGACCTAAATCATGTGAATAAAATTGAGGAGACAAAGCTGTTTGGAAGCCATTGATGATTGTGCTCATACATTGTCAAAGTCCTCAACTAATGGGCAGATAGAAATTCTTTAGTCTTGTTTGGTAATCTCGCTAGAGATGGTATATCAGTAAAAACATCCATCCCATAGAAGCCTGGCCACTGGCCTGGGAATGTATCAACCTGAAAAATGCACAATGACTGAAACTCTTCAAAAAGAAATAAGTTACAAGTTAACAATTTGTGCAGAAATAGCACAGCATTGTTTTTCCATAAAATAAATCAGGGAGATTAAAATATTTCCTCACAATATATTTTCCTTAGTTGTTAATTCTACTGGATATGAAAGTACTTCTTTGTAAGTGATAAATGCTTATTTTAAGTTGATTGGTAAGAAACAGGCAAAACATTTCTTGTTATCAAATAGCATCAGAAAGCAGTCAAATTAGTTTTTTATATATGCACATTGGAACATAGTTTTACAAAGAACTTTTACATAAAATATCTACGAGGGGGTTCAAGACTGTTTCATGAATTCTTGGCATTGTTTTCTAATATATAATGTTATTTTATACCCTCATAATCTATGAAAAAAATATATTCCAAAAGAAATGGGCTATAATCGATATTCAAATTTGCATTTAGAATTTCTGTTTTTCCTTATGATCAATCAAATAACTAAAGGCAAACCTGGAAATCATTGCAATTAAACTGATTTGATTTACATTTAATTTTCTTTCTCATTAGTTTGAAATTTTTTTCTGGAGGAAATGCAACGGAGTAAATGCTGACAAAATGAAAAACTGAGACAGAAATCAATTAGCAGGAAGTAGCCAAACATAAAGAAAAGTTTCATTTATTCCCGGACACAAGAGAAAAAATCTTTTTCATTGCTTTTTTTTCCTCTTTTTAATCTTTTCAGAGATTGAGAAAAATTCTACTTGTCTTAAGGCAAAAAAAAAAAATCTCTAAACACTCACCAGTCTCAAAAATAAATAGTAAGCAAAGAGATATTTTTGTATTGAGGAAGCTGTGAATGTGATAGATTAGCTGCTGAGAAGAAAGGACCTTTTAATCTCATCTAAAATCAGTATATTCTATTGTCAAAGTGAATTTAAGTTTTCATTAATATTTATTATGTTCTTTGAGTGCTGGTCTTTTTTAATGTTTCATATTCTGTTAATCAAAATATTTTTTATTAGTATATATTTTATATTCCAAATATACTGAAATGACTTCTCTGAAACAGTTTCTCAATAATATAAACTTAGAATCAGTGTCATGGCATTTAAAATTTTGTTGATGAGTATTAAAATGCAAGTTGTTTTTTAATCAGGTTCTTAAAGTCTTTTGATTAATTAAAGTGAAGGTTTATAAGGATTAAATATCTTTGATCAAGGACAAAATATTCAAGATCAAGCATAGCTGATTTACTAATAAATCTACTTTTTCATAATTTTGGGTTAATATATGTAGAGGGATGTGTGGCTGGTGTAATGAATATTGACTTGGAATGAGAAATCAGAGAGTCAAATTCAAGTTCCAGTCAGATTTGTTATATTATTCACTTATGTGCAAATACTCTTGGGAAAGGTATTAATCCATCTATTCTTCTTCTAGCTGTAGATTGAATAGTAGGACAGGCTGGGTCCTATAGCCTTGGTTGGCAACCAGTCTACTGCAGAAAGAAAGCTACTGTGGGAAAATCTCCTGCTTAGTCAATAATGAATTGAAAGAGACATGATTGCCCACGTGTATCACATATGACACTTAAATAAACTGATAAGAAAAAATAAGATTTTCCAAGTAACTGACTGGCACCTCATATCAAACGTTGAGTCAGTGTTTTCTTTTCTTATATCAATCTCTTCAGTTGGCTATTTTGAATAGTGATCAAGGAATTCAGATATATATGCCTGTGATCTAAACCCACAAACGGACCAATTATCATAATGCTTTGTCATTTTGTATGCTTTAATAAAATCAGTGATGAAGACAGTATAAAAACTATATTTTTAATTTGTGACACCTGCCTGGCCACTAGTTGTTGATGGCTTCAATTCAATAGCTGGTCTTCAAGTCGACTCTTCCAATGATGATCGCCCTTGCCCGTGTTGTGAATTTTGATCTCAAGGAAGTCCCGTGGAATTCACACTAGATGTCTCTCTGCTAAGTCAAACCAGACCGGACAAGTGCACAATTGGGTAAATGAAAACGGCACCAAAAATAAATTGAATGATGCCCAAATAAGTTGTGAAAAAAGTCTTTATATACAAAAAGAAAATATAATAAAAACAATTGTCAATCATTTCTTCCTAAACCCTGTTCCTATCAAGCCAACAATGGAACGGAAGTTTTGACCAATTTCTCTAAGTAGTAATTTGCGAATAGTTTTTCTTCTTATCATTAATTTACATCTCTGGTTGGCAATATCACTTCACTCCAATCGAAGTTTCAAGTTTGTAGAGATTCATAATGTCTTTGTTTGCTTCACACCGAAGCTTTATGGAAAGTGCCAAAGGATGGCCTTTGTGTGTGATGGGTAAGGCTGGCAGCATTGGTAAGTCATCTTTGCTGTCTTAGCTCAGTGCAACCACTTTATCTGCAAAATCACTTCTTATCTATCTTTAACTCTGGTTGATTGTTTCAAACTTTGTCTGCAAAATCACTTCCTGTCTGCCTTTAATTCTTGTTGGCTGTTTTGAGACTTCATCTGCAAAATCTCTCCTCATCTGACTTTAATTCTGGTTGGCCGTTTTAAACTTCATTAGCAAAATCACTTCTTGTCTGTCTTTAGTTCTTTTTGGTTGGTTGGTGGCAGGCTTCTCTATGGTTGGCAGCCATCTATGGGAGGCAGCCGGCCCTACGGTGTGGGCTCAGTGTCTTGGCACCTTACCTTTGTCGTTACATCTCTGGGACGAGAGCTGACTGGACTCTTCTTCTGGCCCCCTCGGGGCTCTGTATTTATGCTTGTTCCTGCTTTACTGGTGCAGGGCATGACAGACATGGGATGTCTATGCAAATCCACTTTCTGGCCCTTGCAGCCAATGAAATCATTCTCACCCCCAGCTTTTGGGGTGGAGTTACTTCTTTCTATAACAATATTTTTATGACATCTCTTCTTTCTGTTTGTTTAACCAATGAGACCATTTTCTCTTTATCCATTTTGGGCAGAACTTTTATGCCTCTAATTCTATTTTCAGGGAAATTTCAATTTAGTTATTTCTCATAACCAACAAATCTAGCCTTTGAACTTGTGAAAGAAGCCTGGATGTGCAAAATCTCATTTTTCTGCATTTGTGACAATTTACGGCCATGTTCCGGTCATATTCAGCATGGGTTTGTCAAAAAAAAAAATGCCAAAACAAGAAAATTTCATTTTTATCAGCTGTGTCAGTGAAAGCAACAATTGAACTACTCTGAGTTATGTTGCTTCCGCTTGTCAAAAATGGCCAACTGAGGCACTGACCTTGTCTGACCCAGTCGGCTAGATGTTGTGCAAAACAATCAAACTTACACACCCACAATGAAATATGAATTAGTTCATATTTCAGCTTTTTAATTGCAATTTCCCTTTCTTTTTTTCTCTGCTCATATTGGAACAGAATGAATTTATTTCCTCTGTTCATAATGAAACAAATCAATTCTCTCCAGCTAGTTCTTTTTGATAAAAATTAATAATACAGACTAATATAATTACTTCCACCCAGTCATGCTAAAAATAGTGTTACAAATCAGCTAATCACAAAATTAAGAATTTTTTGGGGGTATTTCATTAATATCTTTGTAATATCTACTAATCTTGAACTATCAATGGGTGAAATTGACAGGAATATCTTTCTCGGAGATATTCAATTCAAAGTTATAAAACTTTACTAACTTTATTATTGCGATATATTTAGATAAATGTGGCTATTCTTATCTTATATTTATTTCTTCATATTTTAATTATCTAATAATAATCAACAAATGTCAATTCAAACAAATTTATCTTTTCCAGATAAAACTTTCTTCAAAAATCGGTCGTGACCTGGCATCTTGGATTCAGTTGCTTTCCTATCACCATAAAGTTGCCTCTCTGTATCTTTTCTATAAAATTTCTTTTCTATATAATTTCATAGTGATTGTTTAGATGAGCTCTTTGCTATGGAACCTAGACATTTTTAATTTAATCAAAATACTAGACTGGTGTTGAGATCTTTTCAATTTAAGTTGAGTTAGATTTAGCCACAAGTTCCATGCTAACAGTTTCTTTTTCTCATACTTCTCGGTTGTGGAACACCCTTCCGGTTCCATGCTTTCCAGCCAACTTTAATCTTAAAAAATCTTTCCAGCCAATCTTTAATTTAAATGGAAAGGTAGATCAGTGAAAGGCTATAAGTAACTATAAGTTCTTTTGCTTTGAACTGCAATAAGAAATAATGACATTTAATGTTAATGAAAATATAAGCTACCTTCAGTAAAGCTGAATGCATGTTTGATATTTGCTATACACAACAAAATATTCTGAAGACATCACTATTTATATTGTAGAATTTTGTATTGATATATACATTTTTTTATAACTTCATTCAAATATACAACAGGTAAAAAAAGCAAGTAATTTTTTTCAATGACCTCTGAAAACAACATATGCATTTAATAGTAATTTAATTGATAAAATTATTAGAAAACATAACAAAATCATAAAAGAAAATATGACTAAAGATCTAATGCTCTCAAAATGTCCCAATAAAAAAATTTCAACAACAAATATTTATGTTTGAACATATATTTTTTCAAGTTTTCAAGATTTATGCTTCTTTTGACATGCTATTTAAAAAAGATAAAACTGATAATAAATTATTTATAGTAACAAGTTGCTTTACTTGATGTCTGAAGTAACCACATAATTACTACTGATATTTTAATGTTACTTAATGGATTTTTGAAGTGATGTCTGCAACAGTGTTTTATCAATTGATAAGTTAATAATAATTAGCAGTTAATATGTTACCAGAATGAGCAGATCAACAAAAATTAAAACTGCAAATACCATTATTTATTTATTGTTTGATTTTAGAATATTGAAAACTATTCATCTGTGACTATTTAAAGCTTTGTAAATAATTGCCATCTGTATTGAAGATTTTTGTGCAGGTAAAGAAGTCCTTTAAATCAGTTGACTTTTTATTAAATACCATCTTTATCTAATAAATAGAGACTTGTCTCTTCTTATTTATCAGCCAGTTGATTGGTTGGTTGGTTTTGTTTAGTGGAATAATTAACATCTCTATGGGTCATTTAAATATTCTGAGCACAATTTTATGCTTCAACTAAATATACTTTGAATACAATTATAGGCCTTTAATTACAGATAAAATGTATTGCTGGTCATTTTGTGATAACATGTATGTTTGGTTGATTCTACTATAAAATGTATTGCTGGTCTTTAAAAATGTGTTGTTGATAATTTTACTATAAATATGTCTTGTTAGTAATTTTTTTAATAAAAAATTTATTGCTTCTATTTTTATTCTTTCACAGTGTTGTTTAGGGATTAACTATTTGCCCATAGTTGGAAATAGTTGGAATAGGTGCTACCACCATGGGTCAGGGTGGATCTGGGAACAACAGCAATAAAAAGGTGGTTCTATGCTCCTCAAAATTTCCAATCTCCTGACCAGAGGCCTTGCTGCCAGATGTAGTTTACAGTCATACCCAGTTTGTTTGTCAGCAAAAAGTGAGAAATTCAATATGATATATTGTCATTTATATTTGAGTTAAAGACTAATTGTACAAAGGATCTTTCTCTATTTAAAAACTGACTTTTTTAATTCAGCTTTTGGTAATTTTTTTTATCACTAGATTTGTTTGCCTTTGGAATAGTTTGAATGAATGAAAAAAAATTATTGCAGTTTTTCTGTCTTAAAGTTTCTGTAAATTCAAAATCATTTAAACTGTTAGATTGTATCTTACATGGCTGACAGAAATTCTAGACTATGAAAATGAACTTAAATATCCAGTGTGTTACATGTACAAACAATAATACTTATTATTAGGCTCTATTAAATAATACTGCCACATATGTAAGGATTTTTATAAAATTTCATAATTTGATCAGGAAAGTAATTTGGTTGTTGGCTTTGTTCAAGGACAGTGCTTGAATATAAAATAAAATAAAAGACTAAAAAATACTGAACTGATATTCACTTGATTTACATTAATATAGAACAAAACTTATGGTTTGTGATATGGTCAGGATAGAAAGATTGTATTGTATCTGATTTTTATTTTTACCAGAGATCAAACACCAAATTCTAGAACTGATAGAAAATATTCAACTATTTCATTCATAAGGCAAGCCATTCATATGTTGATAGTATATATTTATTGAATAAAATAAAACACTTAATATCAGTAAGATAAAGTGACTAGCAATTATTTCTAAATTAAAGGGTTCCAGTGATTCTTGATTGCAAGGATTCTACTCTTTCAAATTAATTCATTAATTGTAGATGGCAGAAAATGTCCATAAACATTCAAAGAGGAAAAAAATGACATGAAGCAAGTAAATAAATATTTTGCTATCATATTTAAATAATAACTATATTCTGTTTTGTGATTGAAAACTTAAATCAAACATTGTTTTAGAATTTTGTTTCAGAATTTAATTATGGATTGTCTGAGGGTGGGGAATACGCAAGAGATTGTAGGCTTCATTTAGGGCAGGCCAATGTTGTACTAAAGAATTTGCATTAGAAATGAGAATTCTAATGATTTCGGAACAGTATTATGTTATACAATAAATTGCAAAGGTGAAGCTGCTAATGAACTTGTTAAACAAAGTTCTGCCTTGTTTGTTTTTAATTTTATTTTTTCACATCAGATCAGTAAATTGCATGAGTAAACAACAAGATTGCACTAACAAAGTAAAACATTTTTATAAACTTGAGAATTTTTTACAGAAAAATATTCTGAGTTACTTTTAAAAATGAAATTATTGAAATGGATAATGATTTGACTTAGAGTCAAGAATGAAATTCTTGATGCTATCAGATTAGTTATGTGGCAAATGTTCAATAACAACTATTATACAGTTTGCAGAAGAAATACCTCCCACATAATGATAAGAAAGCAAGAGGGTTATATGTGAGAGGTATTTATTTATTACAGTAAGACAGTAATATGTAGGAGGTATTTAATTCTCACAGTAAGACAGTAATATGTGAGAGGTATTTAATTATTACAATAAAACAGTTATATGTGGGAGGTATTTATTCTGCATCCTGTATCTGTTTTCAATTTAAGTTTGTAATGATCTTTAATATGTATCCAATTGACCAATTAAAAAAAGAGTCACTCCCGTATTCTTGCTTTCTTGACGGCTACAACCTCCAGAAATTTAAATGCAAAGTTAATACTCATCTACTAACCACTGGCCTCTAGCTCTCTCCCCTCCCCTGTTTAACCTTCCCTTTCTCTCCACCTATGTATCTGTCATCGCACCTTCTTTCTCAGCTTTCTATTGTTCCTTTCTAACTAGCTTGTACTCCTCACTCTTTTCTAATTAATCTTTTTACATTTATGTAACCCCCTGCACATCAGTGGTGTTTCCGCCTTGCTCGGGGTGAAATGATTAAAAAAAAAAAAAAAAATTAGTCATACTAAATTTGCATAGTCTTCACAATTGACTTGATTCTATTTGCAATATTGAAATAAATGAAAAATTGTTTTTGTTTTATCTCTTGAATAACTCTGCAGTGGCTGAGTTTTTGGCAAGATAAATAGCTTACAGATAAATTCTTCCATCTTTAATATCAGCCAAAAACTGATGGAAAGCACTTAGTTCCTTACTTGTCTATATTTCTTAGATGACGTATTGTAATTATTTAAACTATTTACATTATTAGTGGCTCAAATCAAACATCACAAAACTAGAGAAGATGGCAATCAGAATCCTCCAGAAGAATAACATCATCATCATACTATCAGCTGAAAAAGGTCATGCAAGTGTAGTGATGGACAAAATGGAATGTACAGAAGAACTGGAAGACCTCACTAGAAATGCCAGCTATAGTAAAATAAAGAAAGGTTCAATATAGAAAATAGAAAAACAACTGTTACAAATAACTAAACATGAATATGGGCCACTTCTCACTTAAGACATACAGGCAGTTGTCACAAAATTACAGAAAGCTTTCTCACATATAAGGCCACCCCAAAATTCACAAAGATAGTATTATGCTCAGGCCATTTGTTAGCTGCCAAGGCTCTGTGTGCCACCTTCTGAGTTGCTTCCTTGCGGATATAATTAGTCCATTAATAGGGATGTTACCAGCCTATGTCCAAAACTCTGCTCCCTATATAATCAAAGATGTTTCCATCTAATTCAACCAGATGGTGAGACTAGATGTGGTTAGTTTGTTCATCAAGGTACCCACAGAGGAGGCACTATTGGTAGTCAGAGGCCTTGGACTCATTGCTAGAAGAATGTACCAGTAGTATCAATAGATGACATGATGGAGATGCTAACTTTCTGTACACATTCAACACACTTCAGAATAGGATCAGACATACATTGGCAGAATGAAGGTTTAGTAATGTGCTTGCCATTATCACAAGAAATGGCTAATATATATGTATATATATATAAATATATATATATGGAATATGTCAAACAGATGGCATTAGAATACGCATCACTAAAGCCATCTCTATGCCTGTAATGTATAGATGACACCTTCACACCCAGTGAGATGAAGCTGAAATAACAGACAGAGAATACAACTGGAGAAAGATGAAAACTTAAGGAATTAGTACAAATGCTAGGCCACAATAATCTCCAAAGTTGCCCAAACATAGAAAGGAATACAATATATTGAGTGCTAGAGAAAAACAATAATAACACCAAAATTGTAATATGAGCTTAAGTAAAAATGGTTAGTGAGATATTAAGTTTATAAGTCCCAAAAATTCATGGGCCAGTGGATAAAAGTGTTGGTTAAATCCAGTGACTTGACCCAAAGTGTTGTAAGTTCAATACCTGGCTACAACAGAGGTAAACAAAAACTTTGAGATAAGGGGAAATAACTGAAACATCTAGACAAACATGACTTGTGGAACTAGAATAATTTATCCCATTCAGTTGAAAATTCCAATCAACAGCTAAAATGTTTTGAATATGTAAATGAAGATGAGGACAACAGTTTGAATAATGTAAATAATCTAGTTCCTTTACTGTAAAAATTTGAATAAATTGTAACTTTTAATTTTATCATAATTAAAGTAAGTTTATTTACTATACTATCTGTGCAAGATTAATTTCAGTACTTCCTCAAAAAACAAAAAAACAAAAAACAACACAGCTATGTACGTATATATGAAATTCTAATCAAATATTAAGTGTAAGCTATAATTGTTTCCTTTTTCAATTTACCAACATTTAATCTCAGATCCCAATGTGTAGAAATCACTGCAAACAGAATAAAAAGATTGACAACAAAGTAGACAATCAAATGTAATCAAAATTATCTGACATTCTCTATGCATGGGCATGAAGGAAATTGTATGTCTGTTTGCTTTAAAAAACTAAAATTAGAAAAATATGACAACCATCTAATTCTATAAATAAACATTTCAAAAAAAGAAATGAACTTTAATTTTTTTTTCACTCTATCAAAGTAGAACATTTTTTCATTTTTTTAATCAATAGATAAATACTGGAATTTTTATTACTTGTAAGTACTGTTCTTAAAGAGATTAATCTTATTTTTACCACATCTAAGCAAAAAGCTTCTTTTGAACAATTCTTCTCTTGCTTTTGGCTATATTTTACTTCTAAATCTACAATCTAAGATGATGAAGCCACAGGGACTACTTTTCAGTCATAAAGTTTTATTCTTATTTTGCTGAGTCTTTACATAATATTATTTTTTAAAAGAAATAAGATTCACATAATTTTTAACTAGTTAACATATTTAAGCTGCATTTTGTTGAGTTTAACTTTGCAAAACTTTGATTTACTCTCTTAAAATATTCAATCTTCAATTTTTAAAAGCCACATATACAGTTTTAGTGCATTTCTCTAAAACTGTCAAATCCTTTAAAAGGTATTTTTTCTTGTTATTCCACAATTTTTTCATTATATTTTCAAAATTTTTATAATAATTGAGTTTAAAAATATGAAGTAAAGCATTTTAATTCATTTGTAACCAAAATAAAATAGAAAATAAAAGAAATTGTTGGTCTGATTGCTTTTAACTAAAAATATTAAGATTAGAAATAATGAAAACCCAAATAATTTTTCACAAGAACTTAACCTAATATATTGATGCATTTTTTGCTTTCTTTTTAATTAAGGTTTTCATAAATCAAAATTAGAATCTCCAGCAGATAATTTTTTAAAAATCTTTGATATCTAATTCAGCAACAGCATTCTAATCTTTGAAGAAATTTCATTTGCTGAAATATGAATTTATTTTTATATTCTTTTTCTAAACTCATTTTCAGTCAGCTTCATTGATTTTTAAACTAATTGCTTTTGTATTTGGAAAAAATACAATTCTGAATAATATTTTAACTTCATGGAATAGCTGACAAAAATAACCAGTTTCTTTTTATTTCATGTAACCATTTATCAAGAAAATTCAAATTTCTCCCAAGGTCTTTGAATTATTCCAGTCCAACTTAAATTCTTGTCCATTATAAATTTAAGTGAAACACTCCAATTTCTCACATAAGAGATCCTTTTAAAGGCTTGCAAGTGCTCCAGGCTGGTCTATAATCTTTTCTTATACTGCATTTGAAATAAATTCTGTCAAGGAATAATGATCCCTCATCATAAGACAGTTTCCAGTTTCCATATGTCAAGGATCAATATAGGATGCAGCATTTATACTAGAGACAGACTTAATAGAAAACTAACCATATTTATGAAGTAATGATGTTTGTGATTAAGTATTGTGATTTGAAATGATCTTAACTTCTCTCATGTGATTCTTTGAATTAAATTAGATTTGAGCAGTCTGACCCTTTTGTTCATAGTCACAATATGAAAGTTTGGATACAATGGAGTAAAATGTTCAAACTGCTATGCTATATTCTTACCACTAGTAGATAGAGAAAAATAAAGAGCTTATAAATATACATTTAAGAATCATTATTTTAGACATGCATGTTTTTAAAATCTTAGTAGTTTAAATTAAAAATGACAATTTGGTATGAACATCATTTTTCTTAACTTGGTTTAATTTAATATTTACTACACAACTACATATAATTACAAATCATATAGATTTATTAATGTCTAGAAAATAAAATGTTAAACTTAGCAAGTATATATTACATACTGTTATAATATGTCTGTTATGGTTTATAAAATGGCAAGTGTTCTAAAAATAGAAAAAGATAGACACACTGACACCAAGAATTCAAAATTGGGCGGCAAAATAAGGAACCGTTTCTTTTGGTAGGAGTAGGAGTAAGAATAGGAGTAAGAAGAAGGAGTTAAGGACAGTAGTTTTGTGTAGGAGATTTGAAAAGAGGAAGAGGCTAGTCAATTGACCACTAGAGTCCAGAAGGGATAGGCTCGTTTACTACTAGCATCTCACAGTGAAGAGAACTTAGCTAGTCTGCTCCTGTATCCACACAAAATTTAAAGGTTGTAACTCAATGTAAAAACCTAAAGTTTTATACCAAAAATAAACATCATTAATTCAAGTTTGTGTTATCTTCTAATTATACCAAAAAGAACTAACAACCCAACAGTGGTGACCACGACATACAAACAGAAAGCAACCTCATATACAAAATATATATATATATATATACACATATAAAAGGATAAATGGAGCAGACAGGAGAGGAAACAACTCATCAAGTCAATATCAAGGCACTGGAATTCATGGAAAGTGCTGTAAATGGATGGTTTACAATATTAGAAGCCCAGGTTCACTTGCAAAATGTGACAGCGTCGAAAACAAAGTTTTATACAGTAATATCGTCATTACCAGCCAAAGAAGTGGGTAAACTACCAAATGCTACCCTTGCATCACAAGACTATGAGGAATTAAAATGGACTCTGACAGAAGCTCACGAACAAACAAAACTGGAGCTTCTAGAAAAATTAATGTCGTCTATGACTATTTCAGGACGAAATTTGCACAAAACGCTATTCGAAGCTAAATGGATAGGTATTAGCGACAACATTGTGAGACACAAATTCCTGCAGGCATTAATGTCAACAATAGCTCCAGTAATAGTCTCGCAAAAAGATTTAAACCATACCCAACTTGGCAGGTTAGCAGATGAACTGATGCCATTATTGAATAACAATAAGGCATTTATTGTTCAGTGACCCTTATCTACTAAGAATAACTCACAAACAATTTATAAAGGAAAATACAGCCAAGACACTTCAGTGCCACTAAATGTCAGGCTGTTTATCAGAATAACCAACGAACAAAAATTTGCAGAGCACATATTTATTTCACCAATGAAGCAAGAACATGTAAACCTTGATGTAAATGGCCCAAAAAGAACAATCTACACATGTTGCCTAGTTCCTGACCAGCAACATCTACAGGAAGTGATTCGGAAAACTAATAGAGTGAACAAGTTCAGTCCCATGAGGTTCACCGCTATTAGAAATTACCGCAAAATTAGGGGCTACCAAATTAAAATTTATTGTAGATCCTGGTGCAATTATCTCAATATTACCAACTTCTGCAGTAAATGGTATTACATTAAAACCGACTCCCATATCACTATCCACTGCAAATGGGAGAAAATAAAATGCTACAGACAAGCAAGTTTGGAAATTGGAATACCCAGTTTAAGGAGATCTTTTACTTGGACACTGGTGATCGCTGATATCACCAACCCACTCCTTGGACTGGATTTCCTCAACAAGTTTGGTCTAATAGTAGACTGCAGTGACAAAACCATTTACGATACTACGATTTAGATATTGTGGAGACTATCATTCTCTCAATAGCATAACCAAGACTGGCAGGTACCCTATACCAAATACAAGCTCTTTTTCAGCAAAAATTGCGAACAAATGACAATTCGCCAAAATCGATTTGATTTCAGCCTACCACCAAATTAAAATGCATCCAGACAATGTAGCAAAAACTGCTCTCACCACCCCATTTGGTCTTTATGAATATAATTATATGCTGTTTGGATTAAAAAATGCGTCAGCTACATTTCAACAGTACATGGACAACATTTTTGAAGACATTGATTGTGTTTTTATATATATTGATGACATTTTAATTTTCAGCAGTGATGAGATTTCTCATAAAAATGACATTGAAACTGTTTTTAATATTTTAAATGAACACAATTTAAAAATTTAAGCCACAAAATCTGTTTTCAATGTGACTTCCCTAGATTTCTTAGGCTTTCATATTAGCGTAGATGGCATTAAACCTACAACTAGTAAAATAGAAGAATTAAAATATTTTCCTTACCCTAAGGACGCAAAAGGGCTATGCAGATTTCTTGGAATGGTAGGATTTTATAGAAAATTAATACCAAAATTTTCAGAGATAGTCTTACCCCTATCTGAGAGAATGAGATTATCCCCTAAAGGCTCGTTCACATTAGATGAATCTGAATGACAATCTTTCAATTCTGTAATTAAAGAACTTAATGATACATCTTCATTAGCTTACCCTGAACCTAACTGTATAAATTATCAATTAGTCACTGACAGTAGTAATTATGCTGTCGGTGCGGCATTGCACCAAATGGTGGAAGGAAATCCAATACTGATCGGATTTTTCTCTAAAAAAATTAACACAAACACAAATGAGATATTCTACATTCGATCGTGAACTTTTAGCAGCTTATTTGTCAGTGCTGCACTTCTGTCACCTCATGGAAGGTCACCAAATGCTACTTTTAACTGACCATAAGCATTGTGTGGTGCATTTTATAGTTAAACACTACTAAATCAGACAGACAACAACGGCAATTAGCTATCCTGACAGAATTTATTTCAGATATTGAACATGTAAAAAGTAGTCAGAATATAGTTGCTGATTGTCTATCCTGACCAACTCTTGCTGTACAAATAGATGCGTGTGATTTCTCTGCACCTGCAGAAGCACAGACATCTGATACAGAAATTCAGTCTTTTCAGAACTTTAAAAAATTCACCATACCTGGAGATAACCAATTTATATGGTGTGACTTATCAACGTCTTACCCCAGACCTTTTGTTCCATCTAAATTGCATGAGTCCATATTCTATAGTATCCATTCCATAAATCACCCTGGCATTAAATCATCCATTAAGATGATTAAAGCTAGATATTAATGGCCAAACATGGATAAATCAATCAAAGACTTTTGTGCATTATGCACAGCCTGCCAACAAGCAAAGGTCTACAAACATACAAAATCACCAATACAGACATTAGAAATCCCATCAGCTAGATTTCACACAGTCCACATAGATATAGTAGGACCACTTTCACCAGCAAAAAGCCCAAATAGCAGTTACATCAGCCCGTATAGATATATCTTCACATGTATTGGCCACACAACTCGTTGGGTAGAAGCACAACCCATCAGAAAATCACTGCAGCTAGTGTAGCTGAGGCTTTTATAAACACGTGGGTCACACGTTGGGGTGTCCTGCTGCATGTTATAACCGACAGAGGCTGACAATTTGAAAGTGAGTTGTTCAGTGAAGTAGCAAATATAATTGGTTTTTATAGACTATGTACGACAGCTTATCATCCTCAATGTAATGGTTTGATTGAGAGAATGCACAGGACCATTAAAACTGCTATTATAGCACAAAAAGTGTCCTGGCTCTCAGCTCTTCCAATAGTACTTCTTGGGATTCACAGTATGTCCAATAGCTCTGATTTTTCTCCTTTTTATGCTGTTACAGGCACACAATGTTTGCTACCACAGCTACTAATAGATAGCACAAGCGAGGAGGCTATAACTCAAAAGTTCACAAGAGATTTACATAAAACCATGTCACAAATTGATGTGAGAGACTTCACCAAAGGAGTTAATAAGTCTGCAAAATCTTATGTCCAAGAAAAACTTCAAACTTGTGATAAAGTTTGGATTAGAGTGAATCGTGTTCGAAGACCATTGGAGGCACCCTATTCAGGTCCCTATACAGTCCTTCAGCAAACACCTAAATAGTTTCTGGTTAAGATAAATAATGATATGGATACTCAAGTTTCTGTGGAACAGGTTGAAACCATATATAGAAGTACAAAAACAAATAGTAGAGAAACAAGTAAAAGAAAATATGAATAAAAACAAGATGCTAAGTGATTCAGAACAAGAAATAAATACAAGAAATAAAAAAGAAGATTCTCCCATGATAAATACAAAATCTCGTTCAGGTCGAAAAGTTTCCTGGAAGAAATATAACGAGTACTATTATTATTAGTACACTCCATTCTAAAGGGGGAACTTCTGTTATGGTTTATAAAATGGCGAGTGTTCTAAAAATAGAAAAAGATAGACATACTGACACCAAGAATTCAAAATTGGGCGGCAAAATAAGGAACCGTTTCTTTTGGTAGGAGTAGGAGTAAGAATAGGAGTAAGAAGTAGGAGTTAAGGACAGTAGTTTTGTGTAGGAGATTTGAAAAGAGGAAGAGGCTAGTCAGTTGACCACTAGAGTCCAGAAGGGATAGGCTTGTTTACTACTAGCATCCCACAGTGAAGAGGATTTAGCTAGTCTGCTCCTGCATCTACACAAAATTTAAAGGTTGTAACTTGATGTAAAAACCTAAAGTTTTATACCAAAAATAAACATCATTAATTCAAGTTTGTGTTATCTTCTAATTATACCAAAACAAACCAACACAACATCTCTAATGTTTTTTATGCTTTTTACTGCATAGTTTCACTTTGGTTTTCTTGTGCTGTGATTAATTAACTTTCATCTGTCTTGTGTTTGTCACAAAAAGAATTTTCACATGGTATTGTTTTTGAATGACTAGTCAGAAATCCATTTAATTTGTGCTCATGTGGGAATTGTTATTGCTGATATATCATTATCCAGGCAAGACACTGCAATGACTCTTCAAATAGGATTTCAGACTGAATCTGCATATTATGTAATTCATATTTTCAAGCAATACTCTTTTCTTATAAGTCCATTGTTTGAATAAAAATTTCATTTTCTGATAAGCAACTATTTTCCTTGTTCTTAATTGATTTTTTTGTTTTTATTCTCCAGTACCCTAACAGCAACGATTTACTAAACCGTAGAGACGAATTAGCAGTAATATGCAAACATTGCAAATATTTCTCGCTAAAATTTAAGTAAACACACACAAAAAAAGAAAACAACCAGAACCCTCCCCAAATGAAAACAAACCCTATACAACACCAACAAAAAAAAAAAAATATTCAGTTGCAACAGAATAATAGGTAAATAAGTAAAAAAATATACTTTATATTTATAAAGTATGTTGTATAGGGGATAGATTTTATAAAAGAAATATATTTCTTTAATATTATAAAATGTTATATTTTATAATATTATAAAATAGCTTAATATTATGGAATATTATGAAATGTTTTTTTTTTTTTGTTTTTTGTTTTTTTTGTTTTTGTGAAAGATATATTTTGTGGAAAATATATTTTATAAAGGGCAGGAGAGTAAAAAAACAAAAAAAGCACACACCCCAATACAAAATAACATACATTAAATTAAGGAGAAACCAACCCCAAAGCAAAACAACACCTACCAACCCCTATACATTTTTATGAAGGATATATTTTATAAAAGGTATATTTTACAAAGAACAAAGAAATAAAAAAACAAGAAAAAGCACACACTCCAATACAAAATAACATACATTAAATTAAGGAGAAACCAACCCCAAAACAAAACAACGCATACCAACCCCTAAACCAAAGGCACCATTAGCACCAGCCCTTTCAAGATTAATAGATTAAACCTATCATGAACTCTGCCAAAAACAAACACTTAACCCCAACACCAGTAAAAAGGTCAGCGGAACTCAAAATACAGACCAACCTCTCTTACACCCGAAAATAACAAATCCAACACAAAATAAACGGTCTTTTCAACTGGATAATTCTTATTTCTAAAAAATCACCTGAGGATGAAGCCAAAACATAATGGGCTGGCTTCGAAAAATGAGAAATTTTTTGTGTAGTGATACTATGAATTTAAAAACATTGTAACAACCATTACTATATATATATATATATATATATATATAATTTTTTTACATATATTATAAAATAATTTCTAGTATTTGTTTATTAAAGTTTAGTTATATCAGAAGTATTGCTTAAGTGTTGATACTGTCTTAATTTTTAAAAAATTTATTTTACATTTATCTAAATTTTAATTTTCCTTATAATAGTTGTTTTTTTTTCCTTTAGGTATATTTTTCACTTATATTATACTTTAGTTTCCAGTTTTCTACCTTTTTATTTCTGAGATGAATTTTAATGTAAATCATTTTGATGTAAATTATTCTGACCTTGTTTTAGTTTGAAACAGAAAAATCTTTTTAAAATTTGATATAGCCATGCAAAAGTCATCATCTTTCTTTTATATATACATTTTTAACTTTCTTTAATGTATCCTTTTTGCCAGTATTTTCCCTTCCTCTTTCTTCCTTTACCCACACACACACTCAAAGAAACAGTTCTATATTCTATAATGTTTAAGTTCATCGACAAAGAAATTTCAGTGACTGAAATGGCAATATGATCTTGTAAAAATTTTTTTTATATGCAATATATATATATATTTAGTGTATCAAGGCAGCAAAAAATTTTCAAAACATATACTGTTAAACAGTATTTTCTAAGCATATACTCTTGACTAAAATTTGTCTGATATAACATAACCATGTAGGTAATATCAGACAGACTTTAGTCAACAATACAATAATCCTCACTCATATACACAGTAAAAAGAAGCTTTAGATATTGAAGGCCATCTACATTAAATCCAAACAACCCACACTTAATAAAATCACGTTTAAATCTGGTCATAACACATTACATTGCATTTGAATCTATGGTTCTGTTGTCATTTCGCACTATTACGTGGTGTGACATCATAGAACTGCATTGCAAATTTGAGAACTGCATTTGTTATTTTTGGTAACTATTGCCGTTGCTTAGCAGAGTTTTATGTCAACACAAGATAAAATCGTCACTGATGGTGGATGTTATTGTGTTACCATCCTTATAACCTCTCTGAAGATGGCTCATGTGAGCCGAAAGCTTAGAACCAACTTAATAAAAAATTATCCAAATGTTAGAGAATTTTTGTTTTTATTTTCAACTGAAATTAAAGCCAAAATACGACATTTAGAATGGCTCATGATTAAACATAATAGACATTCATTGTCTCTTATATTTAACGGTATATGTTTAGAGAAAAAAAAGAATATATATATATATATATATATATATATATATATATATATATAGTTCCCTCCTGTCATGCTCAGGCTGGAAAACCTGTGAGGAATCAGTTATTAATCTTCTCAAATATTTGGCTGTCATTTTTTACAGCAGGAATATCTCATTAATATATAATTTCCAATTACATGTATACAATTATTTATAAATTAAACTACTTCTGAAAATTAAACTAAATTGTTTATCTTAGCATAAAGTGACAATATTTTATTATAAAATGAGCCGTTTAATTATTTGTTTGTTTTTTGCTAGTTAAGGTAGCATTGATTCTTTGATTTTTATAAGTATTATTAGTTTCTTTCTGAATTTCTGGGATGATCAATTATATTTATTTTCACTCAGCCTTATGGAGCCCCACTCTAAGATAAAAATAAGCAACAATTTATCCATCGCTTATTTTTATCTTAGAGTGGGGCTCCATAAGGCTGAGTGAAAATAAATATAATTGATCATCCCAGAAATTCAGAAAGAAACTAATAATACATATAAAAATCAAAGAATCAATGCTACCTTAATGTGAAAAATTGAAATAAAAGTGGATCCAACTTTAAATTCCAAACACTCACCATTGATTGGTTAATTTTTTCCAATATTTGTTAACCACCTGTGCAAATGTTTTTTTATTTAAAATTGTGCCAAAAATTGAAATATTTGCAGTGAGCCTATCACATGACCAACTTTGGTATATAAGCAAGTCTCACATGTGGCCAGAAGCAATTTGCAATGTGGAAGCAAAGACCACCCACACTTTTTGCCATGTAACAGACAGGTGCACAAACCACCCACCTCATTTGCCATGCAGCATGAAGTAGAATTCTTTTTTGGGAATTCAGAATATGAAGGAGCAGGCATTTTGAACCTTTCATTGGATTTGGACCTAAAAAAGAATATTTATTGTATGACCCTTTTTCATCTCACTCAATAAAACACAAGTAATTTTATAACTTAATGAATAATTAACATATTTTCAAACTTCCATCTCAGTGAACATCTCTTACAAATAATACACATCAAAGATCTGTATCCAAAGAATCGTCAGTATAAAAACAAACAAGAAACCTTTCAATGAACACAAAACTTAAATCCAAGATAAATAACTTTGCATACATTTTTTCAATATTTCTGATTTATGAAGAAAGCCAAAAGTATTGGACTATATTGACTAAACATCATTTAATCCTTTTGAAAGCATTCATTATTATATTTGTATATTTTGTATAATAAAATGGGTTATTGTTTAAAAAACGATTTTGACACCAAACCTCTCAAACAGCATCATTGAATTATTGAATACTGACCTTGTGCCACAAACAAAATTTAAAATGTTTGCAGAGTTTTGCACACAACCTAAAATAAATTCCTTCTGATGTTTAAATAATGTTTATTGACCCTGAGCAAAACAAAATAATACTAACATCAATACTAGCAGAACGGTGTGGTTTGTCTGCTCTGATGTTTTTCCTCTATAAAACTTTTCTGATGCACAAAAATACATGTTAGAAAAAAAAAATAAATGCAAAAATAAAATAATTCAACAAAATCAATCAAAATACTGTGGGCACCACAACCATAAAAAAATCAGCTAAAAAGTTAATTTATGTTTTTGGCAAAGTCCAACCATACTGTCAAGAAGATATTTTAAAATAAGGAAATAATTTAAATAATATCATTTCTACTGACCCTGAAACAAAACATCAAATAGAGCAGCTGGATTTATACAAACTGAAGTTAACATCCATGCTATATTGCCTCAAAAAATTCTGGAGGTGTAGTGGAGAGGGCTTAGACCCTTCTTACCCTCACTCCCTCATTGAAATAACACTGCTGGTTAGCTTTAAAGTATTTAAAACTGAATACTTTATTTAATCTATAGGGATAAATGGTTCTCATTCCACTATCAATGTCTAGGGATATCTTGTCTTGTTTTTATTTAGTAATGCTCAGTTATTGCTCACAATAAAACTGCACTGGCAGTCCAGTGACTGAACTCACAACTCACAAAATTCCCACTATTTACATTATTTGAACTGTTGTCCTCATCTTCGTGGTCATTTTTACATTTCGGTCGTTGTATGCTCTGGCCTTCTTCAGGTGCTAAGAATTTTGAACTGAACCCTTTATTACAATCACTGGGGTATATTATTCTCATTCCTTGTGCAAAGCCACTTCTGGTAGTCATGAGTTATCTCCCTTTAACCTAACTCTCTAAGTTATTTGTTAACCACTGTTCTAAAGCCACCTCAATCGATGAGATATGTTGATGACACCTTCATATTCTAGCCACACATAAAGACGTTCGGACACTGCTGGACCATATGAACTCAATAAGATCATCGATACAGTTCACTATAGAAAAAGAGAGTGACAACAAACTAGCATTACTGGATGTTCTTATAGTGCAAACAGAAAGATAGTTCAAGACATCTGTATGCTGCAAGCCAACATTCATCAGACAATACCTCAACTTCAACTCCCACCACCGATACGATGTAAAGAAAGGGATCGTCTGCTGCCTGCAACATTGAGCACAAGTCCTAAGCAGTAACCCAGAGACATACAAGCAGAAAATGTATAAGCATAAGCAGTACCCTACAACATAACAATTACCCAAGGTACATGACAACAACTCCAACAAACATAGAAGGGAGGGTGCATGAGACCAACAATTCTCAGAAAACAGCCTCGGTCTGTCTACACTATGTGAAGGAGTTATCAAAGAAAATACAAAGGATCTGTGGTCTATATAACATCAGGACAACCTTCAGATGCTATACTTTGCAGGTACCTCTCCTGAGTAAGACACCCAACAGAGGAGGACTTGACTAAGGACTTATGTGTATGCCATTCCATGTAGCTGTGGAAATATAAAGGAGAAACAGGCTGCTCCCTTAAGATAAGACTATAAGGAGAGCGCAAGGCTGTAACATGAGAGAAAATAGAAAAATCAGGCATAACTGACCACATATGGAGGGAGAAAGGGGATCATCACCCCTTATGGAATGAAGTTGTAAAACTTAAGGAATCAGTAAATAAGCTAGGCTACAAAAACCTCCTAAGCTGACCAAACATAGAAATGAATACAATATGGGAATCAGTAATACAGAGTACTAGAGAAAATCATTAGTGTTAAAAATTGCAATATGAGCTCTGGTAAAAAAATTCGAGAGAAAAGTTTTAACATCAAAAATTGCAATATGAACTCTGGTAAAACTGGTTACTGAAACATTAGGTTTATAAATCCCTGAAATTTACTTGCAGTTGTCCTCAAGGAGCACAAAAACTGAACACCCTGTTCTGGTGTTCAGTTTTTGTGATCTCTTCCCCATGCATTGGTTAGTTCCAGTGACTTGACCAAAAGAGGTGTGAGTTGAATACCAGGCTACAACAAATAAGTTGTGAACAAATAACTTAGAAAGTTACATTAAAAGGAGATAATTTATGACTACCAGAAGTGGCATTGCACAAGGAATGAAAATAATATACTCCAGTGATTGTAATAAAGGGTTTGGTTTGAAATTCCTAGAAGAAAGCTGAAGCATACAATGGTAAAGGTTTGTTAATTTACATTCAATGAAATACATTCATTTGAAAGAAATGTTTAAATATAAAGCAATTCATGAAGATGTGAATTTACACAGAATAGTGATCACATAAAAAAATACCATGCAGCAAAAATTTAAATTATAAAATGCATGAAAATATGATTTTACAATAATAATGCACATGTATACAGTGTTTTTTTCAGTTCACAAAACATTAATACATATATATATATATATACTCACTACTGGCCATAATTATTAGGCCACTCCAGGTTTTTTTTTTAAAAAATGATGTATTTTATACTATTTTTAGTATTTATTACCAAGTGTATAATTCTAAATGAAAGTAGAATGGTTCTTTTGTTAACACTGCACAATACCATGTGCATCAAATGAACTGTTCTGGTGTTCAGTTTTTGTGCTCTCTTCCCCATGCTAATCTCTTATTGGCTGGCCAAAGCAAAGGCTTCCTGGCTGCATTGAAAAATTTTACAAAGTAATAATAACAAAAGAACCATTCTATTTTCATTTAGAATTATCAATTTACAATAAATACTAAAAATAGTATAAAATATATCATTTTTTTTTTACTAAAAATAGTATAAAATATATTTTTTTTACTAAAAATAGTATAAAATATATCTTTTTTTTTAAATACTGGAGTGGCCAAATAATTATGGCATGTAGGATATATATATATATATATATATATATATATGTTTAATGCAAGGCATTTGTCACTTTAACTGAGCAGGTTCATGTCAACTTCAAAGTTTCATGAAGGCTGGACTTTTTGATCTGCATGATGAGAGACAACAACATAAGAGTGTTCTCACAAAACTTTGGAGTCAACATGAACCTGGTCAGTTAAAGTGACTAATTCTTTATATTAAACCTACTAATGCTCTTCTTTCTACTCCTTTATTGAGCACTTTATAATAAAAAGAAATTGCTTGCCAAAATATCTTTTATCAGTAAAACTACTGAAAAAAAACAACAATCTTGGTACTGAACATTATCACAACTCAACTATATATATATATATATATATATCCAAGTGAATAAGGAACAAAAATATTTATGTCCAAAACATTAATTTAAAACAGTGCTCGATATATAATATAGAGCTGTGAATATTTATTAAAAATTATATTTTATAACATGTACAATTTTTTTTTATTTTTATTTTTTTTAATATATATCCACAGATGGATATATATAAAAAAATTTGTACATGTTCTAAAATATAATTTATAATATATATATATATATATAAGCAAAATAATTTGAAAAAATGTAAGCATAACATTAAAAAAATAAAGATTCTAATATGAAATAATAAATACAGACAAATAATAAACAAAAGACACTGAAGCAAATTTGAAAATTCCCCAAGTTTTAAGAAAAGAATAAAGAAAGCTTCATGTCAAATGCCTGGAGCATGAAGAATCTGTTCAATCTTATTTATATTAATATAATTTTAATAAATGGTTCTTTTATTTTTTTTCATAAAGAAATATGACAGCTGACTCATGTTCCCTTTAAATAATTTCAGAAAGAGAAAGGAAATATTAAAATGTTTAGAATTTATTGATTGACATTTTGCATGTTCTTCATCAATACTTAGGACAAGCATTTGTTGTATTTACTTGTTGGCTGTTTTATTAAATTAAGACATTTATTGTCTCTCATAATAGGAATAAAACTATAGTGAAGAATTGTTTTTGGCACCATTTGACAAAATTATAAATTGTTTAAAAAATAATCATTAAATATTGCTTGAAGATATTAGAGAGGGACAAAACTGGAGCTGAGTAAATTTTAAGGCTAAAACTGTTATTTTGGTTATACAAAAATTAATCATTTAAAAAAGAAAGTTTTTGTTTTGTTTGAATTTGGAATTTTATTGATTAGTCAAACTTGTTTGTTTAACATTGTATTTTTATTTTCTAATTCTACACTATTCACATATTTGGACTATTGTGCTCCACTTTACTACCATTTTTATGACATTTTAACCATTGTATGCTCCAGCCTTCTTCAGGTGTTAGAAATTTTGAACCAAAACCTTTATTACTATCACTGGGGTATATCATACACATTCCTTGTGCAAAGTTGCTTTTGGTAGTTATGAGTTATCTCCCTTTAACTTAACTCTTTATTTGTTCACCACTGCAGTAGCCTGGTATTAAAAAGTAATCCTAAACATTGTGCTTGTAGATAGTGATGTGCAAATATTTAGTGATGTCCAGGACCAACTCCTTGATTGCATACTTCTAAGATTCAAGTAGGGTGAGAAGTGGGGGATGTCTATAGAGCCAAGTACTGAGAAATGTAAGAAAGGAAAAAAAAATTAAATAGGTAGAAACAGATGAAACATGAAATGAATTCTTTATTTAAGTTAAATATACACTAAGTTTTTATTTCACTGTTTGATTGTATGCCCTCCTAATATGAATACTCTAGATTGTTGCATCCTGTGCACCACAATTTGCATGCTATTGCATGTAAAAATAAATTTGTCTTGAAAAAGCATTTTCATGCCTACCACTCAGGGAAAAATAAATCTTTTTCAGTATTAATAAACTTTAAGCAGTAATTTACAAAATGATTTCTTTGGATCATTCTTCATGAATAATTTCCCATACAGCAAAGGATTCTACTTGCTGACAAATTAAATCTTCTCATTCAATTATTTATTGAACATCAACACAAAATTTTACTTCTATTTCAATGCTTATTTACCACCTTCATCAAAAGAGTATATTTCTTGTTTGCAAATCAAATGCGTATAACATGAGTACATGTTTAGTAAAAAACTTTTATCATCTTTATGTTTATATTTTTAAATTTGCTGAGACAAAACATCTTTGATGCTCACTACTTAGAATGAAATGCAAGACCTTATTACCCTGTTTATTTGGAGTAGTGTCTAATATAATTGCAATTGATCCATTACTCTCATGAGCACCTTAAAGTAGATCTTTTCCTTTTTACTTACCCTGAGTTGTAGTAACAGTGATGTCAACAATAACCCAGTTACCATTCATTTGTTATTTACATTGAAAACAAATTATTACCATTTATTTTTTGCATATACTACTTGCATAAAATAAGAAAATATAATGTCATAAAAATTTTTCATGGTAGCTGCATTTCATATTTATACATTAAGATTTTATAATTATTCAGTACTGCATTTTTCTTTCAAGTCAGTGAAGAGTTCTAAAATGACTTTAAAGTTAAATGTATTTTATTTTGATTGATATGAATCCTTAACTATATTGTTGAAGAGAATAAAATGTTTTTCCGGTATTATTTTCAAAATCCACTGTAATGAACACCAGCCCATTGCTTATCTCTGAGCACAAAAAAGATATTCTTTCAAATTTGACATCAAATAAAGGATTTGGAAAATTCAATAAGACAATTGAATTATCCAATAAAAAATCTTTCAAAAGTGTTAGAGTCATAATCATGATTGCAAAAGCAATTTAAAATTTTGAAAGCAAAATTCAATGTAAAGGGAATTATCTTCAAAGGTAACACAAGATGGGGTGTGATTAAATTTTCTTTAGTTTCACCCAAACTTAAAATTTAAATGGGAAGAATTTTATCAAAAGAAAGCTTAATTTTATATTGAGATTTGGTAGTTGCCAAAAAATACTGATACAGTCAATTGATATTTAGCTAAAAAAACTCCTTCAAGATTGGCAATTTGCTATGAAAATCAATATGCAAAAATCTTTGATGCAAAATAATTAAACTGTGACCATGAAACGTTAAATCTTAATAAAAAATGATATCTAAGTTGACATTACTGAGGCTTTATTTTAAGAAAATCAAACTTTTTAAAAGTTTAAACACTTTATCCTCTTTAAATTCATATTACATATTAAATGGATGCAGAAATATCAGATTACATATTCATTTGATGAAGATTAATAAAATTACATTATAATTATTAAGAAGTTAATATGAAACCAGTTGAAAATAAAAATATTTAAAATAATTTAAAAATAGCAAGATGACTTTCTCAAACATACAAACACAGATATATATATATATATATATATATATAAATATATAAAATTGACAAATATGCATATTATCTTACATGTGTAGCATAACTCAAAGTTTCATGCACTATGCAATCATCATTAAAAATAAAAATAAAATTCTAAAAATGGTCAGTTCATAATATGCATCTGATAATTGTATATTGCATGAAACTCCATGGAGCTTCATGCAATATGCAATCATAGACGTAGGATATTACGCATATTTATTAACATATACTTATTAGCTCTTTTATATCAAATTGAGCACTGTTCTATCAACAACAGAAAAATATTTATATACGTGTGTATATAAATAAACACACACACACACACACACACACACACACACACACACATATATATATAATTTTATTGTTTATTATTTACTATATTTATCAAAGAAAACCTGCTCAACATTGGGAATAGAACATTTGTAGATATAAACAGTTTGAACATAGGAATCTACACTACATTGTGGCTGTCAGTTTCATGGCTTAAAAGATTTTAGCTATGAAATACAACAACCTCTTGAAAAACATAAGAATTATTTTTAGCAACTGGGAAATTGACAGCCACCATGCGTATGGATTTTTATGCCTATGTTCACACTTTCTCATTTTTTCTTTTATACACACAGACACAGACACACACACACACACACACATATATATATATATATAATGAAACAAAGCAACAACTCAAAAAATTAAAACAAATAAAACTATTTTTAGCCTCCTGAGAAAATATAGTAATAATCTATTTTATCATTTTGGCTGAAATTCTTTTATTTCATTTCTTTGATATTTTATATCCAGAAATGAATTATAGAGACTTGTATAAACATTTAGTAAATATTTTTGTGTCTAATTAAATCATGAACAATGACTAAATACACACACACACACACACACACACACACACACACACACACACACACACACACACACACACACACACACACACACACACATATGTGTGTGTATGTATGGTCACTTAGCTAGTCAATCCCTCTTGCTTCGCAGTTAAAGTGAATGACCTCCATTACAGCTTCTGGAAGAAAGTGTTTTATTTAGCATGATCAACAGTGTGAATAAGTCCATTATGTTTAAAACCTTGGTTACAATGACTTGTGACTCGAAAGGGCCAGTTAAGGTTACTCTTATTAGCATAAGAAAGTGCAAGATAACAGGAAAGATAGACATCTAATTGAAGAGGTCAAAATTTAATAAAATTCAGAGTTAGATAGAGATGTTAGAAGTATAGAGTTGAAGTAGACCTTGAAGGGACTGAAAACCAAATGTGAAACAACGAAAAAGATGAACCTCTGCTCCTGCTCAAAAGACTAGAGAGGAGTTTGAAGAGACTACTAATCACCTGAAAGTACCTAAGACATTATGAAAAAAAATATAGGGAATACAAAATAGAAATTACTGAACATGACTTGAAAGAACAATAACACATCACTCAATAAATCCTGAGCCTGTCATATAGAAGGTGATACTAATAAAAATCCATATAATTTTTATAAAGTACTAACCTTCAAATGGCATGTGACAAAATTTGGGCACAATCAGATTATTAGTTTACAAATAACAGTTATTTAAGTGCAGCTACTGTTGCAAATTTTCAAAACAATGCAAATATCTGAATTTTGTGTACTGATAAAGTATTGCTTTCTGATGGGAAAAATACTGTTCAAGCAAAACAAAGCTTGATAAGTGTTGTTTGGACTTTACTTTATCAGAAACAATTGTTAAGAGGTGGTATGCTAACTTTAAATGTGGTCATACAGACACAAATAATGCTGAATGCTCAGGTCACCGAAAATCAGTAGTTGTCCTGGAAAACACTAAAATAATCCACAAACTCATTTTGGCCCATTGTAAATTGAAGTTACATGAGATAGCAGAGGAGTTTAACATATCAGAAGGCAGTGTATTTACCATTTTGCATGAATATTTGTCAATGCTCACAGTTGATGAAGCTTTTGCTTACAGTTAATCAAAAACGACAAGCGTTAATGATTCAGAACATTGTTTGCAATTGTTCCAATGCACCAAGAAGGAGTTAAATATGTGACACTGCATGAAACATGGATCCACTACTTTTTTGCAAAAATAATATATTCATCTGTGACACAGTATTTTTTGAAAATTAGCAAATTTAAAGTAAAATTAATTAAAACAAGTATTACTTGCTTTAATTGTTACTATTCTAAATAAATCTAAATAGGGTTCTTTCATTTGATCAAAATATCAAACAATTGTCTCGTTGTTATGTAAATTTAAATGCATTGCTGAATAGAAAGTATAAAAGATATTGTACTCAATTGTTATCATTATTCAATTTACTAACAAGGAATATAATCTTCTAACAAAGGTGATAAATAAGCAATGAAACCAAGGTAAAAACTAAGAAGTGTTTGTTTGGTGAAGTAATAATAAAAATAAACATTGCTTAATCAAATGTTGAATAAAAAAGCAATTGAACTTCAGCTCAGATAATAGATAATATAAAGAGACTCTTGGAGACATCAAGATATCAGTTAATCATGCAAACACAGAAATACAAAATTATTCTATGCTTGAAATGTTATTTGTCTTGCAAACTCCAATAAGATAATAATGCTATCTGCTTGTCTCATCTTTGCATCTCAGAATTTTAGTTACTTTTAAACTTGAAGTAAATTAAGAGATTGCAAACCAAAAAAGTAATATTCTTCATACATGATTATCAACATACAATAAAAGCCTCTCCAGACATCATCAATATTTAGTTTATTATTCTAGGTTTAATCAGAATGTATTGTCTGAAAGTCATTATTGGATAGAAAAGGAAAGATTTTTATGTCACCATCACAAAAAAAGCCTTGTATTGGGAGAAAAGACAAGAAAATACTCAGAGATTTCATATTTTGGTGACACTCACCTGTTTTCATATCTGGAAGGAAGACATTACAATAATTGCTAAATTTACAAAACTTCTACATGAATACTAAAGCAATAAAAGAAGCAATTTTTCCCTCTTAGATTACTTTCTATTCTGAAATGCAATTTCTTTCTAGGCCACTTTGTCATTACAGAGTAAGTGATGTAGCTTTATTTTTAAGTTTAGTAATCCTATAAAATATTCATTGGTTACAAATTTCATTTGAAAACTTGTAAGGTGCATTGTTTTTATTGGAGTTGCTTTTATTGTGAGCAACATATTGTGTAAAAGAAAAACTTAATTTACAAAAAGAAATTTGAAAGAAAATTAAATTGAAGTAAGGGTTTCAAGAAATAGACAAAGATAAAAAAGGAGAGAGAGAGAGAGAGAGAGAGAGAGAGAGAGAGAATGAAGGGAAATCCTTAAAGATAGAGAAAAGAATTGAGAAAAGAGAAAAGCTAACATTACTTCAGATAAAAGAAAATTCAACAAAATATTGTTAGAAACATTAAGAGTGAAACATGGTTAAAAAAAGAAACAACTAAACTTGAAAAACAACAAAAGTATTAAAGGAAAAATAAATATGAAATAAATGAAAGAAGGAAAATTTTGAAGGAAGAAAAATAAAAATAAGGCAGCAAACATTGGCAGAAAAAATGATAAGGACAAGAACAAATTTAAAAGAAAGAAATAAAAAATAAGAAACTTTAAATTTTCCGAAGAAAAATAGTCAAGAGAAATAAAATATTGGTCATAGTGAATAAAATATGGAATTGCAGTTTCAGAAAAGTATATTTCTGAAAAGTAAAAGAAAAAAAAACAAACAGAAAATGAACTGAAAGATTATAAAAAAACAGGAATAGGAAAGAATGGAATAGGAATATAAAAATAATTGAAGAAAAACTAATCCTAAACCGAAAAAAAAGAAGATAATGGTAGTTTAAAATAGACAATTTGATGAAAATGCAAAAGCAAAGAAAACTGTGACAGAAACATATCAAAAGTTTAATACAGAACAAATTTATTGACTAAGAATTTGCAGAAAGGGCATTATGAAAAAGAAAGAGAACTAAAAAGAAATAAATGTTTTCAAAACAAAACATACAGGAAAGTGTCAATAAAATAATAAACAGGATTTTATAAAAATTCATTAAGAAATAGAAGAAATAAGATAAAAAACAAAAAAGATAAAATGATCTAATATAGGAAAGAGAACAAAAACAAAGGAAATAAAGAAAAGAAAGAAAGAAAAAGTTAAAAAACTGAAAGGAAAACAAAAATAAAATGATGGAGAGGAAAAAAAACTAAAATGTATGGGAAAAAGTCAGGCAGTAGGACAAAAATTAGAAACTTCTTGCTAATATATTTTATATATTTTTCAAGCTATGATTGAAGTTTATTTACTTGTATTTCTTAATTTTTCATTCGTTTTCTCAGGAAATGAGTTCAATATACTGTGGCAAAATATTTGAGAAATTCAAAATTCCTTGATTGGAAATTTTGACCTCAATCTGATTCAGAAGATACAAAATGCCCACAGGACTAATCAGAAGACTAAATGCCATCAACACTGAAATACTGTAAAATGACTCTTTTAGCTTAAAGCTATTTCATTTTCTTTGTTCTATATTTATAAGGTGAGTGTCTCCTGGTCAGTTTCAGACACTCTGATTGAAAAAGAGAAAGATTAGAATGTTATTAGACAATTAGCAAATGAATGATGGCTTTTAAAAAAAATTACTTTTGTTATATTTAACGAGAGGGCATATAAGATATGTTGAGATATACAATGAAAAATTGTTCCAAAATATCTTTATATGTCTATAAATGTATAATTTTCTTCATCAGTCAGTATATCACTCATTACAATATGTTAAATTAGATATCACCAAAAAAGCAATACATAAGGTTTAAAATGCATTTTAAAAATGGAAAATGTTTCTTGAAGATTTTATTTTAGTTTTCACTGACAAACAGTATGGCTTTGTCTTTGCCAGGTCTATTGCTGATGTGCTAACAACCATCACCAATTATATATACCAGACTCTTAATAAGAAATGTTTGACAGGGTTTGGTGTGCTGGCCTTCTGTGCAAGCTACAGGGCTCTGGTATAACTGGATGCTTGTTTAATTTAATCCAATCATTCCTATCAAATTGCATAATGAAAGTTATATTAAATGGGCAGACTTCCAGATCCATTCATATGAACTTGGATGTCTCTCAAGGCTCTATTTGAGGTTTTAAGCTTTTCCTGATCTTCATCAATGATATTCTTGATATAATCAATTCCCAAGTAGGCATTTATGCAGATGATGCCACCATTTTTTCCCATCTCAGTAAGAAATTTGCCAAGGCTGACAAAGTAAACCTCAATACTGCTCTTGAAAAGGACCTCTAATTTGTGGTGGACTGGGTTAAGAAATGCTTCATAAGAAATAGCTTGTAGATTTTAAAGCTTCCAAAACAAAGCTGCTCTTTTTTAACCATCATAGAGAAACATTCCTACCTTTCATCAGTATGAATTATGGTAATCCCCCAGAAAGCAATACACTGAGGTCCCTCTCTCTCTCAGCCAACCTCAAGTGGAAGGACTACATCAAATCAATATTTACTGATAGGAAGTTTGGGTTACTGTGTGTCGGTCTAAGAAGTTTTTCTCCTCAGAATCCATCTTGCACATATACAAATCTACCATTTGTCTATGCATTGAATACTGTCACCCTATCTGGTTGGGTGCTTCTGCTATTCATCTTGGGGTTCTCAATAAAATCTAGAGGTGAAGCTGAGCTGTAATTGATTCTGATTTGTCAGCTTAATTTCAATCACTTTCTCACCAATAGAATGTGGATCTCCTCTGCGTTTTTCTACAAATATTTTCACAGTTTCTGCTCTGACAAGCTTATCTCTCTTGTGTCCTGTCTACACAAAATTACTTGAGCTACTAGATTGGCAACTAGGTCCCACACTTTTATAATCAAAACAGTCAAATGTAGCCACCACTTATAATCAGGCAGTTTCTTTTCTTGCACTTTCCAGTTATGGAATTCCCTTCCATATACTTGCTTCCCTGATGACTACAATCTCTAAAAGTTTAAGTGAAATGTCAATTACTATCTTTTATCTCTTTGATTCTCATCTTTCTCTTAACCTTTCTCCAACACCCTCTGTACCTTGTTCTCCTTTTTTCCACTCTCCTCTCATGTAACCCATTGTGCACCAGTGGCAGTACAGCCTTGGTTAGGGTGAAATGGTTATAAAAAATACTTTATCTAAGGGAAATTAAATGATTTAAAGTTTAATTAATCTGAATTAAAACAAATATTAGTTACATTTATTATTTGATATTTCAGAAAAGCATTCTCTTGTTATATATCGCCGTACGACGACAAACAACGAGAACACGCATATATAAAAATATAAGGTTATATTTTTATTCCTGACGACGAACCCGTGTGGAACAGAGAATGGAAGAGTGAGCACGCACATAGAATGGGTCGACGGGAGTGTAGTCTTGCCTGTGGTGTCTCTCTGCTTCCACTGGCCGTTCTCTGCTGGCGAATCCGTGTGTCGAGGTCTTTTTATAGTCTTCTAGAACCGGGACTTTTCCTTCCGGTTTTGCCTCGCCCACGCAACGCCCACGTAATTCCAAGAGACACCTGTTCTGTTTGCCTCCGTAGTCATTTCCGCCGCTGTCGGAAATAAGGTCAAACGAGCCCGACTCATAACCCTGCGACATCCGCTCCAGGCCCCGACAGGATGTATTTCTCAAACACCTGTCTTGTCGTTCGCCAACCCCTTCACCGACGGGAAACACCATCGATTGCATCAACCTTCCTCGGGTGGGCCAGATTGCTATATTACACTCCTCGCCCTCCCATTTTCCAAAATGTTCACCTAAGAACATTTTAAGCGCAACACCCACACACCCCCCCCCCCCATGCCACACAAGCCCGACAATTGTACAAAACATGTGCACGCCGAAACAAACAAAACAAAACAAAACAAAAATATAGGGGAGCCTACATCGGCAACCCAACAATGTTCGTGTCCATTGTGGAATTTTCATAATGTTCTCCCAGCTCGATGTTTCATTGTTCTTTTTTTTTTTTTTTTTTTTTTAAGTTTTTGTAACTTTCAATGTTCGTTTCCTTTCTCGACTCTGTCCATACGCGTAGACGCCTCGATGCACGACCATATGATCATAGGCGGTAACCGCGCCCCAGTTTCTAAACTGACATCGAGTAAATGACCTTTGACCAACACCATGCGTGTTTCCGCTCGAGTTTATTGTTACACATGTAACTTCATTTCATTTCATTTAATTTCAAACATACTATGTTTGAACACAGAAAAACTGCCATTATCTGCAGTACATATCATTCATAGTCTGACCGAGAAATGTTCAATAGAAAACGAAGAAAATTACCCTGATTCCAACGTTAATCCGCATGCAATTTACTTGTGGAGGATTAGAGGTTTCATCTATCTTAATTTAGTCTAAAAAAAAATGGACCCGTGACTCGTAATTCCTTAGTTTGTATCTTCCGCATGTTTTGCTATAAGGAAGGTGACCTAACTATTTCACTTAAACTATCGTTAATCCTCCCACTGCTTTCTTTCCCAATCCTATAGCATATCAGCCAATAAGTCTACAAGACTTTTCAGTTGTTCTTTCTTTTTGTTCCGATCAACTGTGGAATCTGCAGGTCTATCCGTGCTTTTTGCCCCAACAGACGTTTGCCTCATTTGGACATCTTCGCTGCTAGGTGATTCCCTAGAAAAACCCTGATTTACATGAGTAGATCCAGTCGTTTCACACTTTGAGCAATCATCCTCGAACGTGGATGAAACATTATTTATACCACCGATTCTATCATCATTATCAATAGTTGACACGTTTTTATTCGCCATTTTACGTCGCGTCATGATGCGACGCTCCATTAATGGAACATCAGACTCATCGTCTGATTCCACACGTTGGTGTCGATTTTTGTGCACTGGAAAGTCGGTCTGTTCCGCTCCGGATTCGTCATCCGAATCACTGGATTCTACTGGAGCAGCCAATACAATCTTTCGTAACGGCCTATCGGAAGTAGGGATTTTCCATTCATCAATGGACGCTGCCCGAAGATGCTCAGCATGCGTCTTAATGACTGAGCCGGTTAACTGATCTCTAATTCTATAAGAGACCGGGCCAGTCTTTTCAACGATCACATAATATGGCCGCCAGCGCACATCTAACTTCCCTTTCTTTTGGTGATTCTTATAGTACACCAAATCACCAACCTCAAAAGTTGTATTTTTCGTCTTACCACGCGACTTATCTATCGCGGCTCTCCTCGCTTTTCTTATATTATTCCTAACTAAAGTGAAGCTACGATGCATTTCCTGTAGTGCAATTTGGTGATGCTCATCACCATAATATATGCGACGAGGCCTCAGTATATTGTCCAAGGGCAAAATAACATCCCTGTTGTAGAGCAAGTAATACGGTGAAAACTTAGTGGTTTCGCTCACATGAAACCGGATAGCCGCCAACATTTGGTTAATGTAAATATTCCACGACTGTTCGTTGTTGCCGATTTTTTTTGCTAGAACATCATGCATTGTTCTGTGAAACCTCTCAACCTTACCGTTGCTCTGGGGGTGATAAAAAGAAGTTGTCACATGGTGTACATTTAGGTCTTCTAATGTCTTTTTCATTACCCTGTTGACATTTTCTGGCCCATTATCAGTTAAAAGCTGAAGTGGTGTCCCAAATCTGGGGAAAATTTCGTCAACTAAGAGATGCACCACTGTTTCTGCCTTCTTGTTAGGAACCGCAAATGCCTCCGGCCAACCACTGTACATATCTATGAATGTAACTATGTATTGGTTACCTGAATGGGTCTTTGGGTAGGGTCCTGAGACATCTAAAGCAACCTTTGCGAAAGGAAAAGGAGGGAAGTCACATTCCTGTATGTGGGGTTGCTGCCTCTTTAGGTTTCTTGTCTGACACGGGATACATTTACCTACGAAATCATTTATTTCTCTAAGTAAACAAGGCCAGAAATACTTTTGTTTTATTGAGTTGAATGTCTTATCCACCCCCATATGGCCACTGTCATCATGGTATTGAACTAGCACCCTTTTTCTAAGGTGAGATGGTACATACAGCCTGATGAGGGGTTCATCATCAGGCTGAGACAAATAATACACCACCTCATCCATTACTATATATCTTTTCTGTTCTGCTTTGGTAGCCCTACCATTTCGTAATCTAATCTTCAGGTCTAAGATGTTTTTGTCTGATTCTTGCTCCCTGATTATGTCTATTCCTTTCAATGTGGGCCGTTCGGGTGCCTCTGATGAATTTCCGACATTTTTATGGGCTGCTAATTCTTCCGGCTCCATTAGGTTGGAGTTTATAACACTAACCAAGTAATTTCTATCATCTATATCTACTGGAGAAACAATATGGTCTTCGTTCACATCAACAGCGCGTGATAAGAGATCCGCGCAAACATTATCCTTACCCTTAAGATACTGTATGCTGCAATTGTAGCCAGACATGCTCAGAGGCCAAGTCTGTATCTTCTTATTTTGTATGGGCGAGTTAAGTAAGTGCTCCAGGGGCCTATGATCAGTGTATATTGTGAATGTTGCGCCATGCAGGTAGTGATTCAGTTTTTGAAGAGCATAGTGTATGGCATAAGCCTCTTTCTCTATAGTTGACCACCTCGTTTGTGTGTCACTTAATTTATGGGACAATAAATAAATTGGTTTTTCTACATCCTTCCTATTTTCCTTATCGTACACCACCTGGGATAGGCATGCGCCAATCGATTGATCGGATGCGTCAGTATATAACCTATACGCCTTATTTGGGCTGGGATAGGCTAGTGTTACCATCTCCGCGAGCTTCGTTTTTAGTGTATCGAAAGCGGTTTGGCAAGCATCGTCCCATTGGAATCGTGCATATTTCCTTGTCAAATTGACCAGCGGTTCGGCTATATCAGAGAAATTTCTAATAAAGCGGCGATAGTATGAGGTCATCCCAATAAAAGCTCTTACTTGCCTAACAGTGGTTGGAGTAGAAACTGACTTTATAGCCTTGACTTTATTGAGGTCTGGTTGTATTCCCTCTTCACTTATCTTGAACCCCAGGTATTGGGTCTCTTTCTTAAAGAACTCACACTTAGCTGGCTTCAGTTTAAGGTTGTGCTTACGTAGACTACTCAAGACTGTGTCTATATGTCTTAAATGATCTTCCACCGTATTTGAAAATATCAGAATATCATCTAAATATGCCAGAGCAAAATCTTCCTCTCCCTGTAAAACAACTGACATTAATTCCTGGAAGATGCCGGGTGCGTTTGCAAGTCCAAATGGCATAACATTAAAATGAAACAGACCCTTGTGGCAGGTGAATGCACTTTTTTCTTTGTCATCATCATGAAGCTTAACTTGCCAGTACCCTGATTTTAAATCAAGCTTCGAAAAGTACCTTGCCGAACCAAGTGATGCCAGTATATCATCGATGACAGGAAGAGGTCGAGCATATTTCTTTGTAATCTTATTAAGTGCTCTAAAGTCTACACAAAATCTCTTACCACCGTCTTTCTTCTCTACTAAAACTACTGGAAAACCCCACGGGCTATTGGATCTCTCAACTACACCTGCCTGCATCATTTCGTCGATTGCTGAATCCATTGTCTTTCTTTGTTTGAGGGGTGTGCGATATGGGCGTTTTCTTATGGGCTCATGCGTTCCAGTATCGATACACATCTCCACAGTATCGGTTCTGCCCAGGTTTTTGTCGTCACTAACGAACATGTCCCTATTTCTTTTTCGCAATTTGTTAATTTCAGGCTTGAATTCCTCCGGTACATGTACCTGTTCCAAATCTACATCAGGACTTTTATTATTTTGTTTATCGGGCATAGTAATTTCAGTAATATCACCTGCCCTTTCCAATTTAGCCAGCGGACACCCCCGTCTCAAAGTGATTGTCTGGTTAGTGTTATTCATTATCAGCAACTGAAACTTACGAGACTTTGGCATTTTTACAACTGCGTTGGCTACTGATATACCACATAAGTTGTTAACATATCCACTACTCAGCTGTTCGATTTCATATTCTTTGCCACGTCCATTTCTCAGCCTGGTTAATCCCAGACAAACATTAAGTTGTAGGACACTTTTTGACTCAAAATCGATTGTGGTTGTGGTGGACGTCCCATTGGTGGATAGAGAACACTCCTATGTAGTATATAACATTTTGAATTTTCCTCTTCCGTTGCCCACACGATCAGGTTCAGCGTTCGGATCCAGGTTGTCGGCCAGGTTTGAAATGGAGTCAAAAATGATCGCGGTAAATAGGGCTGGAACACGCTATATTCTCTTGGGCCAGGCTGAAGCGACACGGTGCTCGGCAAGTACCGACGGATTGTGCGAGGTATCCGGTCCCGTTTATGCTACCAATTCAAGAGAATCTTGCGAGATGTCGCTTTTTCGGCATAATCAAGCAGGAATAGAGAGGAACTGTCGAGTCACAGTTAAAACGAATACTCGACTTCCAATCGCAATCAGGGTGGACCGGGAATCTTGGATGGTCGCTGCTACCAGGGATTTGCACTTTGCAGTTCTTTGTGGTGGCGGGTCTCGGAGCAAGCTTGTCGCCCAAGCTCCGCTGGCCAGTATACGGAAAAAAGGAGGGGTGTACTGCTTACAATGATCACATGGTGTTGGCTGCACAGGTTAACGGTGACTCAAGATTTAGAAACGTAGGGAAGCTACAGCTCACACCCATAAACGTCTCTGGTTCAGTGGTTTGGTCCCCAATTACGCAGTAATTTCCCAATTTTTCAGTGGACACCATGCCGGTAGAATTGCGCGATATGGAGGAGATTCCTATCCGCAAACTAGTAAATACCTTGGAACAGATAGATATGGAAAGATTTAGTGAAGGATATGAAGAACTCCCGAAGAAGTTGACGATAGGAGTTAGTGCTGGCATAGTCGGCGTAATGATAATCCTTGGAATAATAGCTAGGAAGCGGATTTTTAAGTGTGAAAGAAGCAACAGTGCTTCGGAAAAGGAAAGGGAGTTATCCGTTGTGAATAGTACTCCGGGGTCAACGGGTGTTCAACACTCAAATGTCTCTGCGTTAAACAGAGAGATGTCAACAAATCAGATATGCTTGGATTCGAATCCTGGTCACGGCACCAATGTTATATATCGCCGTACGACAACAAACAACGAGAACACGCATATATAAAAATATAAGGTTATATTTTTATTCCTGACGACGAACCCGTGTGGAACAGAGAATGGAAGAGTGAGCACGCACATAGAATGGGTCGACGGGAGTGTAGTCTTGCCTGTGGTGTCTCTCTGCTTCCACTGGCCGTTCTCTGCTGGCGAATCCGTGTGTCGAGGTCTTTTTATAGTCTTCTAGAACCGGGACTTTTCCTTCCGGTTTTGCCTCGCCCACGCAACGCCCACGTAATTCCAAGAGACACCTGTTCTGTTTGCCTCCGTAGTCATTTCCGCCGCTGTCGGAAATAAGGTCAAACGAGCCCGACTCATAACCCTGCAACATTCGCTCCAGGCCCCGACAGGATGTATTTCTCAAACACCTGTCTTGTCGTTCGCCAACCCCTTCACCGACGGGAAACACCATCGATTGCATCAACCTTCCTCGGGTGGGCCAGATTGCTATATTACACTCTTAACACAGATGTGGGTATTTCTATGAGGTATTGACACATCTATTGATAATCTGATGTTTGTGAGATTTATGCAAGGGACAAAAAATTGAAGTAAAATAAGATGAAAAATACAATGTACACTTCCGTTTTTAGATAATTTTTTTTAACTACCTACCTAAATTTTCTAATAGTTAATTGAATTTTAGTTACTTTGGTTTTATAGTCTTAATTATAAAGGTGTTTATTTTGGAAATGTTAGAAATTTGTGAATAAATTTTAAATTTACTATACTGACAACTTTTATTTTCTGATAATGTTATGTATCGACACTATATTTACAGAAATTGGCATGTTTATATACACAAAAAACAAAAACAAAAAACAATTCAATAGTGTCCATAATATATCTTACTCATAAAGCAATTAAAAGATTTTTCTAATTAAATAACATCTTAATTTTATTGCATTTTATGTTTCAGTGTAGATTTTCTTTTACTGGGGTCCTGTTTGACCAAAAACTTGAATTTGTCTTTCTAACTAATATAAACAGTAAGCATTACAAAAACAGAAATAATTCATAAAAACTTCATAAAATTAAATAATTAAGATAAAAGATGTAAAAAAAATTTTCTTAAAAAGAATGTTTTAAAATGAATGAATTAATTTATGAATAAGTCCTGAAAGTTTTATTAAATCTCATAATTATCTGATTTTTACAAGAATTTCTAAATCAATATTTTTCAATGCAAAAGATGTAAATAAATTTCTCATCTTGATTTGGGGTCCAGAAAAGCAAGATTTTAATAAAAATTTATAAGGTTCTAAAAAGGATTAAATAAAATAATTTTTATATCTTTCGATCTCACCTTTTAATAATAACAAGACTATTTTGATGAAAAAACTTTATTTTTATTAAGTTTTGAGCATTCTTTTTTATCATGTAGGCTCACATTTAGTGAATCTTTAGGTTAGAGATAACTACATAATCCAAAAAGGTTTGTAAAATAAAAATCTAACTTAGAGTCATTATAAAATTTATCTCAACTTAAATATATATAGAGACAGAATAAATAAATCCAAATATAACCATGATGGTGAACACTCTCATTCATTATATATATTTTTCAGTAGCATCATCTCTAAATTAGTTGTTAAGCTGCAAGTGTGTTTGCATGTGTGTGTGTGTGTGTGTGTGTGTGTGTGTGTGTGTGTGTGCGCATATATAGAATTATTACAGTACTTGTCATTTAACTGATGGTAAAATGATCAAATTTCAAATCAAAAGTATTGTCCATTTAAAAGACTGCATTCATTAGAAAAATATTCAGCTTAATAGAAAAGTATTTAAAAAAGGCCACACATTTTGGCTTATACTCTTCTGTTTTCTTATTATGCAGGCAGAAAGGAAAATTCACTTGTGACAGATGTCTTTTTCATTTTCATTCAAATTATATGTGTAGTTTGCATCTATGCTATATATTTTCATTCAAAGACAAACCTAAAAATATTTCTACAACATTTTTAAAGCATTGAAAAATATTTCTATTTCGTTAATGAATAATCTGTGAAAAGTTCAATAAAATCTTATTATTATCTGATGTTTTTAAGATTTAAAAATGAATGAAATGGAGGTCATTTTAAGACAAAAAATCAAACAACATAAATAAAATGGGTATTCCTGTAAAAATAGAATAGTTTTTCTAACAAAACATTAATCAGAAATAAGATCAAAATATAACTATTAATTAAAATCTTTTTTAATACTTGATTGATTTTTTAAAGTTTTTTATTTATTTATGAATTTCAAGTAAATAAAAACTTTAAATTAAAAAGAGATTTTTTTAAATAAAATTTAGAGATTTTGTTTTTTTTCCTAAGATAAGTTACAAATGAATTTTATTTTAGAATTTTGAAACATTTGTTATTTACTGCTTGATAAGAAAAGACAAAATGCAAATTTAAAAATGTTTTAATCAGTGGAAAGAATATCTGTCTGGATGATTAAATTTTCACTGAAGTTTTTCATTTACATATGCGTATTTCTCAATTAGAATGTTTGCATTGTGAACAAACTCGGATTTTCTCAGAAAAAAATGCTCTTATTGAAAATGCATTTGTAATTCTACTAAAAGAATTTTAAAAACTATTCAGTCAATTTACTTAATTTGTATCTAATAACCCAAATACTGCCATTGTTTTGGGATTGTCATGCACTGGACTTAGCCCTGAATTAATGTTTTTAAATTAAACTAATTGTAAAACAAAAAAAAAATCTTCTTATTTACTGACACAATCCCAAAACCTGAGCTAACCTGAGCTCTAACCTTAATTAACCTTCTTGATAGAACCAACTGAAAGCATTAATCACAATTAAAACAAAACAAATAACTTTCTTGAAAAATGCGTCTTTTTAGGAAAATAAGTTGAAAATAAATATTTCGTTGTCAGTCAGATTCAGTTGATTACAGAAAAATTTTTCACTTGATTAACTTAAAGTAAGAATCAATTCCTCTTTATTATATCTATTCTTACACAAAATAGTGCAGTGGAAATATTGCAATCTACCACATCGTCATACTTAAACCTGTTTCTAATCATGAGACAAATTTACAGCTTGAAAACATTTTACCTGCTATTTCCTTCTGCCCTTCCTGAAAACAAAACAATCTAATGAACTCCTTCAGGTCTTTTTATTGAAAACATTTACATAAACTATCATCATTCTTTTGTAGACTTAATATACATTGGCAAGGAGAAGAAATGAGACACCTAACCAAAAATAGGATGTGAGAAACTGAGATCTGAAGGTGCATTGGCATGGTGAAGGATGCATTTCAAAGCTAAGCAGAATATTAATGAGAGACAGGAAGATTTCATTGGAAACAAAGAAAAGATTACTTTCTTTCATCCTATATGGCAGTGAATGCTAGTCATTTTCTTCAAAGATGAAGGAGAGTTTTGAAATAACAGAAATGTGGTTCTACAGAAGAATGCTGAGGATAATATAGACTGAACTTGTGATAAACATCAAGGTTTTGGAGAGGATGCAAATGAAAAGGAAACTTAGACATAGCATCAGGAAGAGACAGCTAAAGTTTCTCAGATACATAATGAGGAAAGATGGCTTGGAGAATCTAATACTTACAGAATGAATAGAGAGGAAGAGAGAGAGAGAGGAAAGCAGTATGAGACATACTTGATGGGCTTCAGCAATTGGATTGTGGAGCGGCGTTTGGGAGAGATACCAAGAAGAAAATTTTTAGGTGTCACAAGGGATAGGAGCAAGTGGAAGTCCGGGAACACCTATACCCTGAAAGGGTAGAGTGCATAAAGAAGAAGAAGAAGAAGAAGAAGAAGAAGAAGAAGAAAATGGAGAAGAAGAACCAAAAAATTAATTTGTTTAATTTTTATTGTTTTAAATATTTGACTTTCTGGACTTGTACTGATGGTCATTCAGAAAAGTAATGCAAGCACACTTCACAAAAGCCCTGTAAGAGGAAAGATAGGTATCTCCACTAATTCACTGAAAAAACACCATAGCATGATGTAAAAAGGCCACAAACTTAATAAAAACAAACTTTTATCATTGAAATGTCTATGCTATTATTACGAGGAAAAACCAAAGTATTTTTTAATTATTTTTGAAAATGTTTTTATTCTTTTTAACATGTTCGAAAACTTTTTTTTTGTCAGCAGGTAACCAGATTTTTACCAAAGTTTACTACGGTTAATGTAATATTAGGTTGTCCCAAAAGTTTGTAAATACTTGTGAGAAATTGAATTTTTTATGCAATTTTGCATTTATATTGTTATTGTGATCTTCATCTTTGTATGGCAATTGATAAAATTGAGCTGCGAGTTTTGATTTGTTACTGCTGAAAGCGAGGTCTTTCAACCAGAAAAGCTGCAGAAGAGATTTGTGTTGTCAAAGGTGAAGGAACAATTGCATATGCGGCAATCTCAAAGTGGTACAAGCGTTTCGATTCTGGCGACATGAGTCTTGAAGATAAGCCTCATTCGGGATGTCCATTAAAGTTGGATGATGGAGACTTGCAAACTGAGTTGGACATTGCACCTTCATTGAGCACTCAAGAATTGGCTGATGAGCTTGGAGTTTGCAAATCAACAATTCACCGACATTTGAAGCAACTTGATTTTGTTCACAACAAGCCGCACCAAGATTTGCACAAACTCACCGAAGCACAAGCCAACAAACAAGTTGAAATTTGCCATCAATTGCTCAGCAATCCATTGGATGAGCGTTTTTGGAAGCGCATTGTGACATCTAACAAGAAATGGGTCTATCTGGTCCAGCACAATTGAGACAAGTGATTTTTTTTTTTTTATAAGCGTTTCACCCCGAGCAAGGCATGTCACTGCCACTACTGTGCAGGGGGCTATGTAGAGTGGAGAAAGGCTGATTAAATATAGGAAATGACAGAGGGTGGGTGATAGGTGGGTAAGGATACCGGGAATGAGGGTTGGGTAGATGAGAGTGTTGTGAGAATAGTTGGGAGTTAGGGTGATAGGAGGTGTCTATTGACCCTATATTTAAACACCTGGAGATTGTAACTGTCGGGAAAGCAGACTTGTGGAAGGGAGTTCCACAGGCGGGAAGCGTGAGAAAAGAAGCTGTTGGAGTAGAATTTACGGTTACATCTTATTTGTTTAACAGTAAAAGGGTGGGACCTAGTTGCCAATCTAGTATCTCGTGTAAATTCGTGCTTAGGCGGCACCAGTGATCTAAGCTCATCGGAGCAGAAGCCATAAAAGTACTTGTAGAAGAGGCACAGGGAAGCCACATCACGCCGGTGTGAGAGCGGCTGCAGCCGGTGTGAGAGCGGCTGCAGCCGGTCTGCCAAGTCAGTATCAACCACGTTACAGATCCTCCTTTGTATTTTGTCAAGAAGCCCAAGGAGAGCAGCAGGGGCACCCGACCAGATATGGCAGCAATATTCAATACACGGGCGGATGGTAGATTTGTATATGTGCAGAATAGATTCAGGTGGGAAAAACTTCCGGGCCCTACACAGGGAGCCCACTTTCATAGCAGCAGATTTGGCAATGGATTCAATATAGTCATTCCATTTGCGGTCCGCCGAGAGTGTAAGGCCAAGGAGGCGTAGTATTTTACTCTCTGGGAGGCTAGCCTGTCCCATGCTAATGGGAGGTAGATGCGATTGTCTATGGTGATTAGTCGATAACAGCTTTGTTTTAGAGGCATTCAGAAAGGGCAAGAGACACCGTCGGTTCCAAAACAAGATTGATTCGGCAAGAAAGTCATGTTGTGCGTTTTGTAGAACTTTGAAGGAATTGTGCATTTTGAGTTGGTTCTGAATGGTCATGCCATCAGTGCCAAACTTTACTGTCAGCAACTTGAGTGGGTCTACAAAAAGTTGAAGCAAAAGTACCCGGCTCTGATCAACTAAAAGCGTGCTTTGATGCAGCAGGACAATGCCAAGCCACACACCGTCAGGAAGACCAAAGACAAGTTTGAAGAGCTGGACAGCATTGAGGTTCTGCAACATCCAGTCTACAGTCCTGACTGTGCTCCATCTGATTATGGCCTTTTCTGCTCAATGCAACACTTTCTGAAGGGCCGCCGATTTGACTCGTTTGATGAAGTCGAGGAAGTGTGTCTTTGATTTGAAGCCAGCTGAATGGTACTTTGACCAGATCAGAAAGCTTGCAGATCGATGGCAGAAAGTCTTGGAAAATAATAGTCCTTATTTTGAGCAATAATTCTTGTTTTTGCAAGTAAAATTTCAATTTCTTGCAAGTGTTTTCTGGTAATCTTAGATTAATTGGCGAGTAAAATTTCAATTTTTTTGCAAGTGTTTACAAACTTTTGGGACAACCTAATATTACTAAACTCATGTTTTTCTGATAAAAAAACATTAATTTGGATTTTCTTGAAAAAATCAAATAATTGTCAGAATTTTATGAAACTTTCAGGACTTATTCACAAATGAATGAAATTATTGTGAAATTATTATTTTTATAAAATCTTGGTAAAAATATATTTCTGTTACATCTGTTACCCCCATCTCCAAATGATTTCTGAAATTTCTAAAAATTCAATACTATCTACAAGATTTGTTTTATTAATTAAATGCAGGTCACCTTGGAGAATGTAAATCATGTATTTTTTTTTAAAAAAGTAGTCACTTTTCTGAAAATCTTCTCTGAATAGTAAAATAAAAAATGCACTAAAACTATGACATTTATTTAGATAAGCTTGTAATTGCTTTTATAAATAATAAAAGAACATGAGAGTCTGAAATAAAAAATTTCTTGATGAATAATGAATTGTTTTCAGTTTTTCTTTTTTAATTATAATAATTTATAAAGTTTCAAAAATCTTTTAAAATTTCTTCAAATCACTGCCTGTAATGAGTTAAGTGAAGACTATATTTACTAATCAAAAATTGAAAATCTCAAAGTAAATCATATATCAAGATTTTTAAAATAATTTAAAATTTTTTGTGTGTATGATATTTCATGAGACATTAAAAGGTCACCTTTGATGGTTTCTTCTGCTTACAGGAAAATAATTTGGGCTTTTGATGGTGTAAACCATGTTTACATTAGCTATATCATGAGTTTTGTTAATCCATTTTGCTGACAACAAACCATTATGTAATTAATAATGAAATGTAAAGTACTATAAAAATTTAATAAATAAGATAACTTTACCATGTTTTAACCATCATAATAACAATTATTGATAGTAAAGAATAAAATGAAAAATAAGATATTAAAAAATATAAATTAATAATAAATAAAATACCATAACATTTCATAAATTATTGAATTATCTCTATCATGGTATTTTATTATTGTCTCAGTCATTAAATTTTTAAATTAATTTAGGAAAATTTTATATAATTTTTATTTTTATTTTTTCAGAAAGCATCTTCAAACATTATGTTTGAAGATGCTTTCTTCATGATTCATGAAGAAAGTTAGAGTAATTCAAATTCAATAAAATATTTGATAACTGTGGAAAATAATATGTTAATTTTTTGAAATTACAAGGTCTGTTAAAAACCAAAAACAATGTTCACTTAGGTTTCATAAATTTGTGTCAATTCTGGTCAAACATACTTAAATTGTCAACACATCTGGCTGTCAGTAAACATTCAACACATCAGAAAAACAAGATTAAGAAGTGATTGTATACTACATTTAATGCTATAAGCTAGTGATAAGTATTTAAATTAGTTTAATTGTACTAATTTAATTTGCTAAATTTCCAAGAATAACATGTCACAAATGTATATTTTTTTTGCAAGATTTGTAAAACCAAGAATTAACTTTTGTTTACAAACCTGTCAATACATTTAAAATGGCCATCAAGATTATTTCAATTTGAAATACACCAGAGTATTTTGCTTACTGAAATAGTAAATTTAATCATGTAGCTTTCAATTAAAACTAAAATGAAAGCTTCAAGAAAGTTTTTCCATTAAAAAAATATTTTAAAACCTAGGTATCAAAAGTTAGTGGAGGTAAAAGTCTTAATCAGTATTTGGTATGGATGACAGCCCCAACTTGACATGAGATGGAGGAATACAACATAAAAATTTCTTCCAGAATGTTCTGCCATTCCTCTTGACGGTAAACACAAAGCTCTGAAAAGTTATTTGGTTTTCTGTTAAACACTCAAGTTTCCTGTACTTTTCACATAGGTTTTATTATATTATGGTCAGGACTGTTGGCAATGCTATGTTTCCATCAGTGAGAGACTTGTTACATGCAGTGTATGGTAACAGGATCCATCATGTGGGAATATTTCACTTTCTGCTATATCTGGTAATGAGTGAGACTTTAGCAAAGTAATATATCTTTCAAATTTTTTGTACCTTTACTTTTGATGCTGCCAAAGCCATTAACCTCCCTAATCTTTGTATATTTTAGATCACTTCTTGTATCAGCTAGTCTTCAGACATACTAAGGTGTGTTGGCATAGCCAATGATGCATTCCAAAAGCTGAGTAGAGTATTGAGAGACAAGAAAATTTCATTGGAAACAAAGAAGAGAGTACTGAATTGTTATGTGATATCTGTTTTTCAATATGACAATGAATGCTGAACAATCTCATCAAAGATGAAGGAAAGATTTGAAGCAATCAAAATGTGGTTCTACAGAAGCATGCTGAGGATACCATGAATGAACATGTTAGTAACGATGAGGTTATATAGAGAATGAAAAGGAAAAAGAAACTTATACTTAACATCAAGAAAAGACAACTGAAGTTTCTGAAACATGATATGAGGAAGAAGGGCTTGGAAAATCTGATACTCACAGAACAGATAGAGGGAAAGATAGACAAGGAAAAGCAATGTATGACATGCTTGATGGGCTTGAGTAACAAGAGGAAGGGTATTAAGAGATACAATGGATAGGGAGATGTAATCACCTACATACTGAAGAGACATGCCACATAGAAGAAGAAGATATCCTTTTTTCCCATTTTTACTATTCCATCGTAGATTTTCTTTTGCTTAGTCTTCTGCATTTTATTCTACTTTTTTTAGTTAATTATGGCTTTTTTATTCAATGCATTCATTTAGATTACTTTTACATAGTTTCTTCTTAATGTATGAATTGATACTTCAATAGTCATGCTGCCTTATATCCATTAATTAATGAGATGTTATATTGGGTTGGATGCTGATAGCCTAAGTTAGATCTATTTTGTCTCATCTTGAAGGAAAATCAGTCATTTTCATACCCCAAACACTGGAGTGTCTTCAGCATGCTCCTTCTAGGTAACTTGAACAGCTTGTTATGATATGTCAAACACCTTAGTGATTTCACATTGACTCATTCTTTGTCACATTTTGATAATTTTTATCCTTTTTCTCCAAACTTACGATTTAAATTTTGAAACTTAAATTAGCTCCACTGACAAGACAACTTAAAGTCTCCAGACTTTATACAATCTGTGTTTGATCATGTCACATTGGAAATTTGCAAGTGTATCTTAATCTTGGATGCTAATCTTGAGGGTTGTCAAATGGCTCACTACTTTTACATACCTTATTTTTAATGTCACAATGCATTTCAGTGTATATTCTCTCTTGCACTGTGTTCATGTGAATACAACGTTCATTAAATTCATGAATGGCTACAGATCTTACTCATGAAAGTACTTTGGATTCTCAGTAAAAATTATGCAAATTAATTTTTTACTGGGACCACTGTATTTTCTCAGGTTTATACATGCTCACCACTGTAAATGCTCAGTGAATGATAAGAATTGCACAGATAATAATGGCACAGTAAAAATGGCACATGTAAAATACAGAAAACATTATTAAAAAATGAGATTAAATTCAAAACCAATTTTTTTTGCCCATACTGTATATTTCAATAAAACATATTTTTTCCTACTTTTCTACTTGTGCCATTTTTACCAATACCATTTTACTGTACAGTTATTACCTAAATTTGTAAATGCTCATTGACTATGAGGTAAAATCCGATTAGTTTTTGTGCATATTATCATTCTCCTGCAATCTTTTGTCTCTGGTAATACTTGCAACTAGTATAAATATATGAGCACACATGCATGCTTGTAAGTATGTAAGGTTTGCAATTTGTCAATGAAGAGTACATCAGAAAATTGAACTAAAGATTTGAAATTATGCTTGCCACCTGTTGTTCATATTTCATATTAATACTTTCAGAAAAAGCAATCAATACAAGGGGGTACTGAAAAGTGGTTTTCCCTCTCCAATTTCTGATGTTTCATAATTCACTCAGATCTTTGGAACTTGAATAGACCAAGAAATTTTCAGCACCCGCTTGTATCACTTGTGCAGATTCTTTTCTCATTTAAGGTTTATTTCCTCATAGACATATCACAGTATGGAGAAGAAAGAGTACAGCTCATTTAATGCAAAAATTTAAAATCTGCAAGAGATATAATACCATATCAAAAAAGGTTAGAATATCTGTAATTTTACAAATGTTTTTGCCTCTCTCTCTCTTTCTCTCTCTCTCTCACAAAGAAAGAGACAGAGACATATACACACAGAGACAGACACATCTATAAAGAAAACAAAATTAAATATTTACTTATTCTCTTTCTCTCATCCCTATACACACACACACACACATATATATATGAATTAAATCCTATATATTTTGTCAAACTTGTTTTGCAGGCTAGTTTGATTTACATGTGCACACACACATACAACAGAAGAAACACAAACAGCAACCACTAAATAATGCTCTGTCCATGCATAGAATACAAAAGATTAACCAGCAACTACTAAGTCTTTGTCTATGAACTCAAACCTATTAGGCTGCCCCTTGTAAAGTAAGTCTATTCACACATTTCAGACTGCCCTAAAAATACTTAATTACTTTATAAAACAAAATTCCCTGCAAGTAAAATTTAATATTTTATTGCTATTGTATATTATCAAAAGAATATATATGTTATTTCAACTGACATCCTGATTCTACTTTTCTACAAAGATGTGTTGTTGTTATTGTTGTTAATATTTGGAATAATATGGGAAGACTTTCCCCATTATATATATATATATATATATATATATATATAATTGGGAAGTCTTCCCATGTTATATATATAAAAAGAACAGAATTAAACATTTACTAACCCTCCCTCTCTCTCTCTCTCTCTCTCTCTCTCTTTCTCACACACACATTACATATATATATATATATATATATATATATTTTCTAAACATATACTGTTAAATATAAGAGACAACGAATGTCTATTATGTTTAATCATGAGCCATTCTAAACGTCGTATTTTGGCTTTAATTTCAGTTGAAAATAAAGACAAAAATTCTACAACATTTGGATAATTTTTTTATTAATTTGGTTCTAAGCTTTAGGCTCACATGAGCCATTTTTAGAGAGGTTATTTAGATGGTAACACAATAACATCCACCATCACCGACAATTTTATTTTTTGTTGACATAAAACTCTCCTAAGCAACAGCAGTAGTTACCAAAAATAGCAAACGCAGTTTGCAAATTTGCAATGCAGTTCTATGACGTTACACCGCATGATAGCACGAAGTGACAACAGAACCATGTATTCAAATGCAATGTAATGTGCTATGACCAGATTTAAACGTGATTTTATTAAGTGTGGGATGTTTGGATTTAATGTAGATGGCCTCCAATATCTAAATCTTCTTTTTACTGTGTGTTTGAGTAAGGATTATTGTAATGTTGACTAAAATCTGTCTGATATTACCAACACGTTTATGTTTTTCAGAGAAATGTTGTTTAATTGTCCTCTGATCAGAAAGGTGACATATAAGTCTACGGGAGAGCGTGGTTGTAGTGTAAAACCAATATACATACTGGGTTTTTTATTAGTGTCAGAGATACAATCTCTGAATGGGCATGTAAATTGGTACACTTCATTGTTTTTTTGTAGAGAATTTAGTTTAGTGCTAGTAGGTTTATTAGAGACTATGAGTTCAATTGATTTGAATTTCTTATAATATATAATGAGTTTAATTTGATTATTATTATTATCCACTGGTTTAACATTTCTACGTATTATGTTTTTGAGAGATTTTTCATCTTTTTGTAATTATTATGTATTTGGTTGCAATAGTAAGTTAATAGTGTTATGTTTATTTTGATGTACACCATTATTATTAATATTATCAATATTGTTAGAGCTATTGTTAACTTTCTTGAGATACATTTTAATTTGTTGATCAATAACGAAGTTAGGAAATCCATTATAGACAAGTGTTTGCTTAATGTTGTGCAATTCTGTATAAAATATAGATTTGGAAGAAGATATCATTTGTGTGCATTGAATTAATTTTTTTATAACAGCTAACTTATACTGTTGGGGGCATTCACTATTATAATTAAGAAGACACGAGTTTATGTTAGTTGGTTTCCTATATAGAGACGCAGTAAATGTGTGCTAGAATCAATGAAGACATCAAGGAATGGGATTTTGTTATTAATATTAAGTTCTAATGTAAATTTGAGGACGTAGTGACTTTCAAAGATGTGTATTTTGATCGATATTCTTAGCTAAAACAAAGATGTCATCTATGTATCTTACATATATAGAGGGTTTATTGTTGTCATTAATTATTTTATTTTCTAAATTTGCGATATAATAATTAGAAAAGAGGGGACCTAAAGGAGATCCCATCACAACATCATCTATTTGAGTATAAATATTGCCTAAGGGATCGTGAAAGGGTACTTGTGTGGTGCATGATAATAATAGTTTTTAATATAGTGGGTTTAATATTGATTGATGGGAGAGTAGCATGATTGTATACATCACGGATAATGATGTCAATCGTTTCATGGATGGCAACATTAGTGAATAAGCTTTGGACATCCAAAGATGCAATTATTTGATTCTCAGGTTTTATGGAATGGAGAATCTGTAAAAATTCATCTGTGGAATTAATACTATATTTACTAGGAAGGTAGGGAGTAATTAGTTTGTTAAGTGTTTTGGAAAGGTTATATATTGGTGTGGGTATTTGAGAAATGGTAGGTCGGAGGGGATGATCTTTTTTATGTATTTTTACATTTCCATAAAGGTAGCTGGGCTGATAGTCATCTATAATCTTTTGAAGTTTATAGGATCCTATTTCAGCATTGTTTGCAGTAATAAGTTTATTAATATGCTTTTTTAAGTTGGGTGGTGGTATTACTAGTTAATTTTTTAAATTTATTGTGATTGTCCAGAATGGCCTGTAATTTGGAGTGATATTCCTGTTCGTTTAAAATAACAAATGTATTGGTTTTATTGGCATGTTGGATAACAATATTTTGTTATTTTTTTAGATGTGTGGCTGCTTTTATGCTTTTTTCATGCTTTTCATGTGAGCTGAAAGCTTAGAACCAGATTAATAAAAAATTATCCAAATGTTAGAGAATTTTTGTCTTTATTTTCAACTGAAATTAAAGCCAAAATATGACGTTTAGAACAGCTCATGATTAAACATAATAGACATTCATTGTCTCTTATATTTAACAGTATATATTTAGAAAATTATTTGCTGCCTCGATACACTACATATATATATATATATATATATATATATATATATACACACACAGTGTGCCAAATTATTATCGAGATAACTTTTTTTCTAATATTTCAAAAACCGTCCAATCAATTCACACAAAATTTTTACACAATGTTGGCAACACTAACCTGTGCAATCACTTAAATTTTTGTACTGATCTGCGTAATGTAAACAAACTGGTAAAATTCTCAGAATTGAGCAAACAAAATGTTTATTAATGTTGCACATGAATGTTTATGATCAAAGGAACCTAATAAATAAGATAATCAAACAAATAATAATAGATACAAAGGCACAATTTTAAACAAATTAATAGGGAATGGAATTTTCCTGTTTTGAAATTACTTCTTCAAGTTGACGATCCATTGTTAATTGTAGGATGCCATCTGCTGTAATGCCACAAGATATGTCAAGAATTGCTTCCCACAACTCAGCATTGCTCCTGAATTATTGTCCGTTGGCGTACTGTCTTTGCAACATGATGCTCCAAAAATTTTTGACTGGGTTCAAATCCAGAGAATATTCTGGCCACTTCATTTTTTGAAGTCCATCAAAGCCTAACTGTTTCAAATATTCAGTAGTCTTGTGAGCAGCATGTAAGCGAGCATTATTTTGCATAAAAACAATGGCTCTTCTGAAGGCAACTCTTTGTCTTTTCATCCACAGTTCAAGATGCTCCTTCAAAAACGTTATGTATATATCAGCAGTCATTCTGACACCATCTGGTACTCTCCATGGGCCTACTAATGTTTTTCCAATAATTCCACTCCAGATCATTATGCCCCCACTGCCTTGTTGGCATCTCAAACACTGATGGCGATTCTGTCTGTTCATTACCTAGCCTTTGCACCATCTATCTGGCCAATCAAGTCTTGCTTGAGTTTTTTCTGTGAAGAAAACTTTAGAGAAGTCAATCTTCATATTGTCCTCGGCCCATTTTAATCGATTTTGAATGTGATTTCTTGCTCATGGAGGCTTCGATACAGGCTTGACTGTTGTTGCTATTTCCATCAGATACCAACACCGAGTACTTTTAGACACAGTAGGATCCTCAATGCAACTGAAACGCTCTTGACTGGTAAGTCCAAGGTTCTTCATGACCTCTCATTTAAGTCATGACATGAGACAATGTGAAATAACCCTTGGCTTACCTTTATTTGCCCTTTTGCGTACTTGTGTAGGGTTGGCAGTGAACTTGATGACACCTCCCTATCATTTTAGAAATTTCTAGGCTAGATTTACCTTTTGAGAGTTCTGAGGTGATAGTTTTCTTTTCAGCATCCCTTAAACTACTTTTACAGCCCATCTTTTCACTAAATTCTTACATTTTTCTAATAATTTGGCACACTCAAATCCCCGTGCTGATAACAAATATGATGCCAGTTTATTTACATTGAGCAGATCAGTACAAAAATTATATGATTTCAGTGATTACACAAATCAGTGTTGCCAACATTGTGTGAAAATTTTGTGTGAATTGAGTGGGCGATATATGAAAAATTAGAAAATGTTATCTCGATAATAATTTGACATGCAGTGTATAATATAAAGAAAACAGAATTAAACTTTTGCATCAGTAATATTTGAATTTATAAACTTGTTGTTGTTCAAAGGCTCTATTTACTGTAATTGTAATGGTCATGAACAGGTGTTCATTAAAATTTAAATCAGTACATCATTGTTGACAGTTAAAACATGCATCTTAATCACATACTTTTTCTATATATATATATATATATATATACAAATGCAAACTTATCACTATACTTGTTTCAAAAAATCCTCTGTGTATATACGCGGAAGGAAAAAATGGTTGTAAAAAAAGAAAGAACTAAGTACATGAACATCAGCCAAAGCAATGTGGACCAAGCCAGTATGTAGCCCAAAGAAAAACTCTGAGATGAGTAATCAATAACCAAAAAGTGCTCAATATGTAAGCAGAGCAGAATAAGTAAATTAAACTACTGAGCCCACAAACCTACCTAGGTTTCACCTAAATGGATCTTCAGGGAAGGTTGGCTAAAGAAGAAAATAACAATGACAAGAGAAAGGGAACTCAATAACCCACATGACCAAAAAAAAGAAGACACCAAACGCAAAAAGGGGAGAAACTTTTATTAAGAAAGATAAACATTAAAAATAAAAATAAAAAATAAAAAGTGCCAACTAGCAAAGACGGAATCCTAAACCTACTGATGACAACAAAAGAAAATAAGGGAAAAGCCAAACCTACTAAGCATTCCTAATTCAAAAGCCAAGATTTCCTATGTCTACACTTATTAATTATTTTTGTTTTAGAATTCAATAAACTGTTTGTGAGTTCAAACAATGCTATAGCAAGTTTTTTTTCTCCACATAACCTGCAAAATTTCTGTTTTGAACTTTGTACATCTTTTTAATATTTTCCATTTTAAAATGGGGTATATGTTAAGTTCTTGTTTAATTGACCATTCATAAGTAGAAAGAGTGGTGCTGTGCTTATATTGTTCATTGTTAAAACTACTGGTATGGTTATAATATCGTTTTTTAAAACTGTCTTGAGTAGCACCTAAGTATGTTTTGGGTTCCGGATCTTCTATGCTTTTATAAACTTTAACCCGATAAATAACACAATCAAAAGTTGGTGCTTTTTATTTTTTATTTTTATTTTTAATGTTTATGTTTCTTAATAAAAGTTTCCCCCACTTTTTGTGTTTGGTGTCTTCCTTTTTTTTTTTTGGTCACGTGAGTTATTGAGTTCCCTTTATCTTGTCATTGTTATTTACCTCTTTAGCCAACCTTCCCTAGGTTAATTTACTTATATATATATATATAAACATATGAGAAAAGCACCAAAAGTAATATCTCTTACTTAACTGTAAGAGAGAAGAGGACATTAACACTATTAAATAGAGCAATCTTTCAGCTACAAAAAATTATTTCCTTACATATGTTTTGCCATAAACACACAAAAGATAATAATAAAATAAAAAATGATTAAATACTGTTTTTTGTTAAAGTGAAAGAATTTTCAAGAAAGTTTTCATTATTAATAATTTCTAAAGTTAATTCAAGCCATAATTTTTATTTCAATACGAAGATGCTATTCAAAACTAAATCTAATCGGGTTTCAATTAAAAAAAGTGACAAAAATCTTTCTTCATTCATGACTGGTAAAGACAAAGATTAGTTTCTCCAATTAATTGTCACTGATGAGTTGGCCAACAGAATATCTAAAAGATATTTTGACCAGCAAAAATAATTGGAAAGTCTGTTGTTATTGGTTGATTTTTCAGCCAAAATAATTTCATGGTTAATTAGATTGGAAATAAAATGTTTCAAAATACTTGAATATTGTTTGCTATGAATTGCCTTTCACTATCCAGAAACATTTTTAATAAAAATGTTATCTTCCAACAGAATGAAACTTCTGGCCATGATTTGTTATTAACTGGTTAGAAAAATATCTTTGAAATTATGTTCTGACCTGTCTACTTATCAATGTTGATTGTAACAGCTGCAACAGCTTTTCTATTTCATTTTCCCTCCACAGAACTTCTTAGTCCCAAGCAAAAAAAAAAAAGAAAAAATGTATCATGTTGTACTCAACACAGCAAACAAAAATCCTAAGGTGACAACTACGAAATCAACAAGAAACTCTTCTGCAATGTAAATCTCTATGTATCTTCAAAGGGACTTTACACATGCCATATGTGCAAATAAAGCTATCACTTGGAATTGTAAAAGATGCCTTCCAAAAGCTAAGCAATGTATTAAGAAACAGGAAGCTTATGTTAGAAACAAAGAAAAGAATACTGAATGGTTATCAGTTTTCTAATAGAGGCAAGCTCCACACAGATGAAGAAGAGACTTGGAAGGATACTGCAAATACCATACAGCAACGATCAAGTTTTATATAAATTTGAAACAGGAAGGACACTTGTACTTAATATCAGGAAGAGACAAATGAAATTTCTAGGACATATAATGAAGAAAGAAGGCTTGGAAAATTTGATAATTACAGGATAGATGGGCCAGAGGAACAGAAGAAAACAACATATAATTTACCTAGTGAGCTTGAGTAAATGGATGGCAGAACAGGGTTTAGGAGAGATCACCAACAAAATTTATTAAGAAATTGTGAAAAGCCATGATTGCCAATGTCTTGAAGGGATACAACACATAGAAGAAGAATGTAGGCACTTCTAATTTACTCCTTTTTATATACTTTTTATTTAATTTTGCTGAGAAAATAAAATGTTGGTGTATGTACAATATCATTTGGAATTTCATTCCTATCTCCTGTTTAAAAAAACAACGCATGTCACCACAATTCTATCATTACACTACCCTTCCATAAAATATATATCTTTTCAATTCCTATCATTAAAGACATTCCATCAACAATAAGGAACTCTTAGAACAAACCCAATTCAGAATATACGGAATTTTGTACAACAAAAACAAAAAGGTTACTATTCCTTGAACAAATTTATCCTGTCAGTCATATTATCTGTGATTCAATAATAACCAGGATTGAACAACTAAACACTACTTAAGATTATTCTATTACATATTAATCTACTGTTTTATATGTGATGGGTGTTTATATCACTGCATTAATTTCAAAGTTAAAATCTAAAGAAATTAATGAAACATGTTGAGTTTATATTTTTGTATTTTATTTGTGTATATATGCATTTAAAATTACATTCAGAAATTGAATTCATTATAACAGTAATGATATGCTACTTTAATCATTTCACCTCAAGCAAACCAATATAAAAAGATGTAAGGGTTACTTGAATGTGAGAGAATATAAGAGAAAGAAAAACATTATTAAGGAGAGAGAACAATAAAAGAACTGGAATTAAGATAGCGATTGACATTGCATTTAAATTTTGGAAGATCAAGTAACTGGAAAGCAAGCAGCCAGAAGATACTTCCACAAGCATACAACTTACATTTAGTCATTTCATCCATAAAATGATAAGACCTTGCCACTATTCTAGTACTGTGCTTAAATTCATAAAGTCTAGTTACCAAAGAGGAAAGTTCATCAAAACAATTACCATGAAAATATTTATAGAAAAAAACACAGGGAAGCTTTATTATATTGGTGACTGAAAGCAACTGAAGGCTAGATGCTAAGTCAGGAATAATAACATTGCAGATCCTTCTTTGGATTTTATCAAGAATTTCTAAATATATAGTAGAAGCACCAAACCAAATGTGGCAGCAATATTCAATGCATAGTTGAATGGTAGATTTGTAAGATAGAAAAAAATTACATAGCCTGACACAGTGAACCAACTTTTCTAGCAAGCAAATCTAGCAATTGATTCAATGTAATCATTTCACCTCATGTCAGTGGAAAATGTTAACCCAGAAGGTACAATGAATCACTCTATTGGAGGTTACCATCATAAAACCTGATGGAAAAAAATGTTTCTCATAGATGATTAAAAAAAGATCAGTTTTGTTTTGTAGGCATTAAAATGAACAAGTCATTTCTTGCTCCAGTTAACAACTGACTGTGGATCATTTTTGAGATCAGCTGCCAATTTGACCTCATCAAACCGATCAAACTTATCATCAAGACAGAAGTAAATAGTTGTGTTCATCAGCATAGATACCAAGTGGAAAACTGATGTAATCAAAAAGGTTGTTGATGAAAATTAGGACAATGTAGGTTCAAGGATAGAGCCCTAAGGGACATCTTAATTAATGCAAAAAGATCTAGATGAGTGGCCATTCAAAATAACTTTCATTTTGCAATTTGCTAAAAAAGATTGAAACAGATCAAAATTTTGTTCCAGAATACGATATACTTTTAACCTGTAAATAAGACCAGCATGCCAAACATTGTTAAATGTCTTCGAGATATTCAAAGCAACAGTCTAAGCTTCACCGTTCTTAATTAAAGTCTGACAGACTCTTTCAGCTATAACTGTTAATAAATCAGTAGTTGACATAGAGAAAAAAAAGCTGATCTGATACAAGATCCTGTAAGGTAAAATGCCAAACCAATTTAGTGTTGATAAGAACCTCTAATACTTTGCCAAAAAGAAGTAGTATACCAATGCTGATTGAAGAATCAGATGATTCGTCTGAGTTCTTAAAGACTGGAACTAGAGAAAAGGATTTCCAAGAAGCAAAAAGTTAAAAGCAGCATAGAATTTATTCTAGACTGTAGAGAGAACAGGAGCCAGTGTAGCAGCACATTTCTTAAGGAAATACATGACTAACTTTCTAAATATTGCACTATGGTTGTGACCTACATACACATATTTTATTATTTTTTTTAATCGTATCACCCCGAGCAAGGTGGTAACACCACTGATTTGCAGGGGGCTACGTAATAGTGAAAAGATTGGAAAAGAGAAAGCTGGAAACCACATCCTAAACAGGGAACAAGGGATGAGCCTCTTAATCTGGGTGGAGTGTGAACCGGGCGATAGATAGATCTATCTATTCCAATTGAAAAAAAAAAAAAAGTGAGAAGATTTGAAAAGAGAATGCCGGAAACCACATCCTAAACAGGGAACAAGGAATGAGCCTCTTCACCTGTTCAATAGACGTGGGTGGAGTTTGAACCGGGTGATAGATAGATCTATCTACTCCAATTGAAAAAAAAAACAAAGTGAGATGTAAATTGATCTTCTTACAAACATTTTTATTCATCTCACTTAAGCAAGAATCTGAAAAGTATTGAATTCTTCTTTTCAATATTAAAGAACAACCAAAGCTGATATGATATACAAAACACTTGACTTGAAAATATCAACTGTATGTCCTCTTTCTTTATCTCTGTCCTCATCTCTTAAATACTTTGACAATCTTTTAATTAAAGATTTTTTTCGACTTTACCAAATTTCTATATGGTACCTTTTTAACATATATTTTCAACTGGATTTTTGTATTTCCTAAACTAAAAAGGAATTGTGGATTATTTTTATGCTTCATACAAGAAAATAAGTTAATACTGGTTTCCCCACAAAATTGTTGCAATCAGTTTTAAACTCAAAAAATGTAAACGCATATAACTCATTCCAAGATTCAATTTATATAGATTATGGTGCAGTGGATATCAGCTTTGAATGAGAAATTGGAAAGCCAATTTTGAATTCCAGTTGAATTTGTTGCATTCACTTACATGCAAATATCCTTGGGAAAGGTATTAATCCATCTCTTCTCCCTCCAGCTATAGGTTAAATAAGACAGATTGTGTTCTATAGCCTTAGTTGGCAACCAGTCTACTACAGAAAGTAATGGCAACCTACTGTTGGAAAATATGCCCAGTCAGTCATGTCTCAAAAAAGACATGATTACCCAAGCATATATCATGTATGGCACTTAACTGACTAATCTTATTTAAAATATATGAGCATTGTACATGTGTACACATACATAGATATATTGATACATATATAAACTTTACTGTAGATGTTATTTTTAATGAATACACGTGCTTGATTTAATATCTCTACTTTTACTCTTTTCTAAACATGAAATTAACATCTACCAGCATATACTGGATCTTACAATCATATTTTATTTTATGAAATATGGAGTTATTACTTTGGCAAGTGTGTTTTAGGATTTCTTTATTTTTGGAAATATTATACTATCTAAATGCATAAATTCTGAGATTTTGTAGCAGCATCTCAATAAATAAGATTGTTTTAAATTTAAGTTTATGAATAACATTATGTGTCATACTGTTGCTCAAATGAGTTCAGCTTAGTTAAGAACTTATAACATCTAATATAAACATTTCAGAAAAAGAAAACAAATAATACATTTTCAGGTTCATAATTCTCCCTTAACCTTACCAAATGAAAGCACAATGAACTTGTGCATATAAATCTACACTCTGTTATTGTAATAATGTGAATAGGAGGTCAATTAAAATTTTGTGAATTTAAATACTTAAAATATTGAAGAACCAAATCAATAACTTACTTATAATATCTCCTCATCACAAAGTTCCTGCAAAACATCAAGAGCAATTCTCTTGTCTATTATTTAAGGTGCACACAATCAGTCAATTTTATCAATACTGGCCTGTTCTGAAAAGTCCTTGGTTAACCACAGTGTCAATGACAACAATCAAAGCCAACCCATCTGTTTCCTCATTTTTTCTCATTCAGACCAGTCAGTCCTCTTATGTTGCTGTCAGTGGAAGCTACAATTACAGTCAATTGTGTTTTGAATCATTCACATTACAGACTAAAGAAGTAGAATCTAAAGATGTAAGCAAACTTCCAAAGTATTTTGAAAGACTGCTATATTAAATTATCAGTTATGCTTTCCATGCTAAGAAACCACTGTCTGTATTATTCAAAGTACATTTGTTATTTTATTATCATGTTTTAATTATTTTTATCAACCTAGTGTTTTTCTATTTAGTTATTTTAGTTAGAGTCATCAAACTTACTTTGTAGTTAATTATCTATGCAACATTGCTAAAGCAAGTTTTCATTGGCTACATATTAGGATGCAATTGTTATTTTGATGATTGGATTCTTCAGCAAACATAGTAAACCAAATTTACTGTGAGTAACAAAAATGATTGATCAAACATATAAAAAAGGATGATAACATCAAACTGTAAGATATAAGCTTATAGCTGTTCAGTCTCATAATGTAACTTCTTTTATAATTTAAAAGGAGAATTTCTGTCAAATATTTTGCAAAATTAACTGAAATATATTGTGATAAATATTGAAAGACTTCACTTAGCTATTAGCTATTTCTTAACAAATTTACAATAACTCTTTTTCTTCATTGGAATCATATTTTGTTGCAACTTGTTTTCTGTTCTTCTATGTAGTATCCAACATGAGAACTATCACTTAAAGTCTGCAAATGAACCAAAATCACTTTTTAAAATAGAGTGGTTTAAAACAGACAAAAAACAGTGTAAGAAATTATTTTATACCAAATATAAAGATAAAATCTTTTGACCAATCAATACAATATTTTTCAACCAATAAAAGTAAAGAAACTAGACTCCAACTATGTTTATTTTTGAGGAGCATGAAAAGCTACAAAAATAAATTCAGAATTTTGTCAGTTAGTAAGTGAATGTCAACATATCTCAGCACATCATCTTTTATCACAACAGAAAATGTTATTTTTGAACATATTGCTTCTTGATTAACTTTAAAGGTTGTACTCAGTAGGTTTATTGACAACACCCTTTTTATGTTTCAAACAAACATTTCCTAAACATATGTAAGCATTTGTATAACCATGGACTTTGATGTATTTTTGTCATATAAAATTGAATAGAAAAAGGCCATTTATTAACATACACTCTTTTTGCATATGTATCAGATAACTGCATAAACTTGTGCATAATATCTATATAAATTTGACTTATATTGTTATTAAAAATCTCTTGTTCTGTGCATCCCCTTTTAAAGATGCTTTTAGACAGTCACTGACATGTTACGTGTTATCCTTTAAGTGAGGTCCTACTATGAAAAGAAGAAAGAATAGTGATAATGCCTTTGCTACTGACAACCCTCAGCTACTGACTGAGCCCAATTATAACTTTTTTAACTTTACAAAAAATGAATTATACAATAAGTTGTTGTTGATTCAAGTTTTTATAATCAAATGTTTTATTGATCAGAACCTAGACATGGTCTGTGATATATATTATTATTGTGTTTTGATAACTTTCAATAAATTTAAAACTCTTTCATGGTCAATCAAATTTTATGTAGGTTTCTCTAATACAAAAGTTAAAGATTTAGCAAGCCTGGATGGCAGAAGGGAAAGTAAGAGAGATAGACAAATATTTCTGAGAGTTACAAAGGTCATGAAGCTATGATCATCCACACCCTGAAGGAACATGACATAGAAAATAGGAATACAGTAGCTAAGTTTGAATATTGATCTTTTATGCCTAAAAATCCACTTTTTACTGAATCATATTGGGTATAATGTGTCTGTAAAATAATAAGTTTTATTTTAAGTTTATCTACATTCATTCTAATGGAAATGATGGATATAATATTTTAAAAAAAACAGAATAAAGATTATTGCAAATGATAACAAAATAGTTAAAAACAATTGCATTTAATCTGCCAAATCTTTTACAACTTTCTGCTTATCCTGTTTTATCAACAAACAATTTCAATATGATCAAGTTTTAAAACTATTTATAAGACTGTAATTTATCATAACATAGAACCATAACTAAGTGAAAATCTCTAAAGAGTTTTATTATCTTTTAAGTGGAATGTAGCTCAATTTTCACAATGGCCAAACAGATACTAATGATAAATTTATAAGAATTATTACTAATTAGTTGTAACTTTGTTTACCTTTTTCAGCAATACATTTTATGAGAATTGCATTAGACCAAAGGTTCATAGGATTTTTAAGGAGATTTTTTAGTAGATGGCATTTGCAAATATGATTACATTTCACACATGACTGAAATTTATGACATATATAGATATTTTATATTAAGTTCTATACGATTCATATGTGAATTGAAAATTTAAAAATCATTTCAGGTTAAAAATGAAAATAAAAAAAAAAGGAGATGTATTTTTGTTATTTGATGCTATTCTATTTTTGAAAAGGAAAAAGGCTGTATAAATAGCAAAAATGATATGTGCAATTTATAAAGACTATGCCATAGCTGAAAGTACTGTCTGTGAATGATTTGCTAGGTTCAGAAGTGGATTTTTTTTATCTAGAAGACCTAGAAGGTTCTGACAGGCCTGCATGTTTTGATGATGACTAAATAGAAATGCTGATTAAATGTAATCTATAATATTACAGAAATATTTCACATATCTCTTATGAGCATTGCAAGGTATCTGAAAATACTTGGAAACTTGAATTGCTATGATATTCAGGGTGCCTTACAATTCAATTAAAAATCATTGAACCACATTTTTCATCTGCATGTCCCTTTTTTAAAAAGAAGAATTGCAGATGATATAATTATATTGTTTATAATATGAATAAAAAAGACCCAGAGAAAATGAAATAAGCTGCCATTAGCTCATCCAAAAGTTGATGCTGGACATCTAGTGGGATTGGAAGGACACTGAATTCAGACAAGTGTTTCATACATATAGAAAGATTAAAGAAACCAATCAATGAAAAGTATCTGGAGTTGGCTAATCAAAAGACTGTCATATTCTATGATGAAGCACCTCATTTTTTGTAGACATGGCAGAAATTTATACAGCTACTTGTATAAGTAGCTGTATAAATTGCACCTACAATACTGACCTAAATTTTGCATCTTCAGATTACCTTAAGTTTTGATCCATACAACTTTTTAATGAGAACTAAAATCCTTACTAATCACTTAAACCATTTCATCACAGAGAAAGATACAAAGTATTAAGGTGGATAGAAACATGAAGCTAACTCACAGATGATGAAAGATTCTCTTTGAAATTTGCTTTAAAAAGCTACAATCTTTTGTTCCATTCCACTACATAAAAATTATACTGAATTCAGAATTTTAGCTTATTCTAATGTGACTTAACTAAATACTTCCATGAGTGTATATCTTACTTGGTGCAAACTGAATCTGATCTAAAAGTGAACTGTCACAAACATTGTTCATGATAGTTTGAACATATCATAAAATCTTATCAATGATATTTTTTTAAAAAGTAACAAACCTACTCATTAATTATTCATTTAATACAGTCTTATTCCATCTTCTCATATCAATTTAAAACAACAGCATTAAAACAATCACTGGATTGGGATAACGGCTTTGGAATGACACCAGTCCAATAGCTTGACTTTGTAGTTCTTAACTTTGGAACCTGATTAAGAGCAAGTTTTAATTTTTTTCAGATGTTTTAAGATTCAATATATCTTCATATTTTTAAATTCAATATATCTTCATATTTTTCTTTCCTTCTGAGGTCAGCAATTTTGTGAACTGTTTAGAGATATTTAATCTTTCAAGTCATGATGACAGATTATTCGTTTTTCTTTGGGCATGGATACTTTTCTTTGGGTATGGGTACGTTTTTCTTTGGTATGGTTTTTTTCTTTGGGTATGGGTTCTTCCTCCAGCATCTTTACAAGGTCTATTGTTGTTGTTTTGATACTGATTTGTCCTTTTGGTAGCAAACTACATTTATCTCGGGGAGATAGAATACATCTTCTTAAGTAAGATGATGACTATGTAGTCTCATGTTGTTTATACCTGTGCACTGTTGTTTTTATAGTTAAAATATTGTACCTTCAAACATTTGGAAAATGCTCTTAACAATGAACCAGATTTGGAGGAAGGGACAATTTTTTTCTAAGAGCTTGGTTGATTTCTTTCTATTTTCATATGATGTCAAGCAAAGAAGCACTGAGTTTGAAAGCAGACCTTAAAATACACCCACAAATTCATTTCCAACTGACCTCATTTCGATGACAATTAACCTATAAGAAGTTTCTACATCAATGACATAATTATCTAGAATATACCAAACTTTTTAAAATGTTAGCTGTTTTAATTAATCTGCTGGGAATCTAAGGAATTATCTCTACAATTATTGAGAAAATTCACATTTCTTTAAATAAAGTAGTGATGCTCAGTCAAGTGCCATATGTGATACACACTTTGGGTGATCATGTCTTGAAAGAGACATGACTGACTGGGCAGAAGATTATCCTGCAGTAGGTTGCCATTGCTTTCTATGGTAGAGTGGTTGCCAGCCAAGACTATAGATCCCAATCTGACCTGTTATTTAACCCATAACTGGAGGGAAGAGATGGATAAATACCTTTCCAAAGGGTATTTGCATGTAAGTTAATGCAACGAATTCAACTGGCATTCAAAATCGGCTCCCCAATTAGTCATTTCGAGTTGATATCCACTGCACCACAATGCACATCCTATATATATACAAATTTTAAAATTTTGTTTTTTTGATGAGTCAATTCATCCATTAAATTTTAAAACCAGGTTTGGAAAACTTCTGTAGTTTACCTAAAAAAACAGAATTTTGTCTTGGATTAAATATTAGGACATGTGAAAATTGTGCTTAAATGTATTTGGCTATGTACTTAAGCTCAACATGAAAGAGATGTGCTTCTACCAACAAATGTTAAAAATACCATTGACAGAGCATGTGAGAAACAAGAAAGTCTTATGGAAAATAGAAACAACAAAGTAACATACTTAGAATCAGAAAACAAAACCATTTGACATTTCTGGGATAAATAATGAGGAAAGAAGGATTATAGAATTTAACATGCACAGGACATACTGAAGGCAAGAAAAAGCAGTGTGGAATAGAGAGTGACCTGCTTGTGAATGGATGGCAGAACAAAAACAGAGAATAATGATTCAAAACTTTCCAAGAACAAAAAAAAACACAAAATTGGGAAGAGTCGTTATTGTATGCATCCTAAAGAGACATGACATGTAAAAGACTTATATATATATATATATATATATATATATGTATTAGTGTATATTTGGGTATCAAAGTTTATTTTAAGCACATTTCATTGAAAATGACCAACAAGGAAGATTTTATTAATTTTTGATTTAATTTTTTGTGTATTCATACATGTTCTTTTTCTGCTAAATATAAGAAATGTAAAACTTTTTTGTAATTATTATTTTTACCAGCGCTTTCAGCCACTTCACAGGCCATTCTCAAGGGTGTTATATTTTCAATGTTATTTTTTCCTCATGTTATAAGTGTAACAATTTATTTTGTGTTTTTGAAAAAGAGCATTCTTTCAAAGCTCTCATGTGCCATGCATTGCTGGAAATGGCATGAGTATCATTCTATTTTAAAAAATCTTTCAATACTCCATTTCCACTATTAAATAATGTAAGGTTGATGGTAGGAGAGAATATAGCAAGATGCATTTGATATTGTGATTTAAATAGTATTCTTGTATTTTCAACCTATGAAACACATACATATATATATATATATATATATATATATATATATATAAAAAACCTATTTTACATAAATATTTATACCAAATAAATCATAACTGGCTTCCATTACATGTAAAATAACTTCAAACACAACCATATAAACATTTGTCAGTCATGTTCTTCATCATCATCATAAGATTTAAATTTTAATAACAAAAAATATCAAATCGCAAGAACTTTTAATATACATATAATAGTGCATACTGTAAAATATATATAAACATTATGAAGTCATAATATGCACCTGCGTAAATGTCTCCAAAATTGTTCACTGAATATTACATACTATTATTTTTTTCTATCTAATCTTGGCAATTTTTAGAAATCTGTTTTCCTGAAAAAATAGTTTTATGAGAAAAATTTTATAAATTTCAACTGACAGTAGTACTGACTGCTCAGTTAATGAATTCTAAATGTTTCTTTAAACAGATAATATTACCATTACTATTTTCTCTTCTTTGCATTTATTTAACTTATGCACAAATAAATATATAGGAATGTTGCAAAGTTGTTTGTTTGACTAATTACTCAAAATCTGATGAAAAGGCTAAATATCAGAGTTCATATTAAAATTTCTTCTTGGTTGGGCTGAGATCTTTTCAGCAATTGTTTGTATGCTGTGTATATCTATTTCTCTTTCTTTCAATTATTTTTTTAAGATTATTTAAGATTTTGGAAAGCTTGAAATGTATGCACAAAAGAAGATACATTAAATATCAGTATGCTCAAGCCCATCAAATATGTCTCATGCTGCTTTTTCCTGTCTCATTTTCCCTCTATCTTTCCTGTGAATATCAGATTTTCCGAACACTCCTTCCACATTATGTGTCCCAGAATCCTCAATGGTATCTTCCTGATGTTTAGTATGTTTTTTTGTTTCCATTTTCTCTAAAACTTCACTGTTGCTCACATGTTCAGTCCATGATATTCTCAGCATCTTTTTGTAGAACCAGATTTCTTTTGCTTCACATACCTTCTTAATCACTCACTGTTATACAGAATCACATATAGCACACAACAGTTTAGTACTTGTTTCTTTGTTTCTGGAAATGTTTTTCTATTTCTTAGTATAATGCTTTTGGATTGTTTTCTTTGTTATCCCAATACACGTTTGGATTTCAGTGTCATTCTCCAATAAAACACTTCCAAGATATTTAGATTTTTGCATAGGTTTCATTTTGGTGTCTCCAATTTACAATTCTAACTTTGGGCTCATCTTTTGCTAATGACCATGCATTCTGTCTTCTTGCAGTTGATGTTTAATCTTTTCTTCTTGCTTTCTTTGACTTAGTGGTAGGAAAATAGTTTTTGTTATTTTTGTTTTCATCTAAAAAGCTTATTATTTTTGTCATATTTGAAACAACAGTGTGGTTTATATTTCCATTGTACATGCATAGATTGAATTTAATCACTGAAATGTGCAGTTAACAATAAAATAACTCTCTTTTGGCTAGGGGCTCTTGGGCCTGGAATAGATTGAACATCAATTTAATAAAAGTTTAAAATTACTCAAGTATTATATTAAATTTAATGACTTACAACAAAATCTCTACAAAAAGAGTACAGATCCTTGAAAATCACTTCTCACAGAAACTTTTCATTTAACAACAGGAAAATAATTCAAATATTATTTTCAAAAAAAGATCCATACCTTCATAAACAATTCTGGACTATTTTTGAAAAACTTGGATTTAAATTTTATATATTTTTTTGTGGAAAGTTATAGATATTATAACCAAAATAAGGGTTTTTCTTTTACTTGAGAATAAATAGTACACGTACAGCAACTATTTAATTTCCAATGTATATATAGTCTGAAGATTACTTGAGGCATGAACTTGGCAGTCATCATGCAGTGTTCATTTCTATATTCATACTGTCTATATCTACAGATTCTCTATCTCATGTATTGAAAACTCTTTCTCCATAGCAAATTTTAAACAATAAAAATACTTGAAGTTTTTCTTATCTTAAGTGAATATATACAACAGCATTATTACACACATGCATATATATATATATATATATATATATATGCAGCAATCTGTCTTTTGAACATATTTAATCAAAAACAACTGACAAAAGAAATTTTATTAACTTTTGATGTAACTTTTGCACTATTTTTACATGTTTCCTTTTTGCTGAAGATAAGGAATGTAAAAATATTCTGTAAGTTTCAACTTTCCAAGCATTTTCAGCCATTTCACCAGCCATTTTCAAGGGTTTTATTATTTTGATATTTTTCTTTTGTACTAATCTTTTGATTGTAATATAATTTTCGTATTTTTTGTGTTTTTGAAAAAGATAGTTTTTTAAAGCTATAGCATGATGCTTGTGGCTGAGCATCATGTGAGCATCTGTTTATTTTTTAAAAACTTTCAAAACTTCATTTACACTGTTAAATAATGTAAGGTTGACTGGAGGAGATAATTGTTTGATATATAGTACCTCTATTATAGCGAGGTGTCTTTTATATTGTAATTTAAATAGTATTTTTGTATTTTCAACCAGAATATTTTGAAAGGGTTCTTGCAAATTATGGGTTAATAAATGTTTTTAATTGCACTATTATTATTATTAGATAAGTGGCATGTAAGATGTCTACTCAGAGAAGTAGTACTATGGCAATATAGATAATTGATTCATCCTGTTTATAATTATTGGGCATTTGATTGTGATAAAATATGTTGATTTTTTTGTCTGTTTTATCATCAACACTAGTCCTAATAGCACATGGCACCAATATTAAAGATAACACACAAAAAACATCAACGTATTTTATTGTAAACCAAATGTTCAATAATTGTAAACAGGATGAATTTGCTATGCAAACAATTATTAAACACCATGTTTCTGCAAAATCCCTCAAATCATGCAAAATTTATAATATGTTATAGAATATTGAAGACTGCAAAACATGTTGTTTCTAGTCAGGGTGGCCTCATCAGGTTTAAACTAGTGATGACTAATGTGTTGTATGGGATTCAGTGCCCTGTACGAGACTGTGTTTCTTGGTATAAATCAATTGAAAATACAAAAATAATATTTAAATTACAGTATAAAGGCACCTTGCTATAAGAGAGGCACTATATATCAAACAATTTTTTCCTACTGTCAACCTTACATAATTTAACAGTGGAAAAAGAGTTTTGAAAGTTTTTAAAAATAGACAGACGCTCACTCAGTACCCAGCTATATGCTTTAAATAAACTCTCCTTCTCAAAAACACAAAAAAACACAAAAATTAGATTACAGCCAAAACATGAGGACAAAATAACAACATTGGAAAAATCTCATCCTTGAAAATGGCCAGTGAAGTTGCTGAAAGTTCTTGGAAAATCAAAATTTATGAAAACGTTTTTATACTCCTTATCTTCAGCAAAAAAGAAACACGTGAAAATACTGGAAAAATTAAATAAAAAGTTAATAAAATCTTCTTTGTCAGTCATTTTTAATTATATATATATATATATATATATATATATATATATATATATATATACAGATAGATAGATAGATAGATAGATAGATAGATATGAAATTATACTTGTATGTATGCATGTTTTACCATTACAACATTTTTAACATACACTCTTATGCATGTAAAATGATTATATTTGTAGTGCAACTATTCCAGTTATGAAGAGTTAAATATTGTATCTTGCTCATTCATCAATAATAAACTCTAAATGCAAGTGAAATGCTCTGTGACAGATATTTTGTGATCAGAATATTCATTTGATTGCTGTGAAAAGTGCGAAAAAAAATTATTTTGAAGTGATAACTTCAAGGAAAAGCTTTGTACATCAACTAACCTGAAGAGTTCTTATCATCAGTGGATACTTCTGTTGGAAATATAAAAAAAATCAAAGTAGAAGAAAAATATTAGGGAAATCATTTGTCTTATCACAATAGGTCAAAGATGTTTGCTGAAAAGATTTTCATGCTGTCAATTCTTTTGTACAAGGGTGAGACAGAGGCAAAGAAATCAGATATATATTTAATTTGAATTTACTACATTAATTATAATACTATTTTGCATTCTTTAACTTTAAAATCTTTTATTAATAACAAAGTAAAGCATTTGTAATAGAATATTTTATAATTAAATAAAGAGGCAGGTTCAAAGGTTTTTTTTATATATGAGTGTTCATTTTTTAAGAAACTTTCTTTGCTTGTATTTTTATTTATGTACAGATGTTTTTTCAATATAAATTTTATCATAAATATGGAACATACCTATTCAGAATAATATAGATAGATCATTATCACTTGATACAAAGTGCACAACATTTACAATATCACCCTTATTGTTATATCTATATTTATAAAGTCTATATTTTAAAAACTAAATTAACTTTTAATGATTTTTTGTTCATCATGGGGTTTTTAAAGTGCCATTTCTTAAAGAATCATTTTTCATGTTGATATTTAGTGAGAGATTTTTATTGTCTAAGGCAACGTTTTTGACCTTTTCTATTATTTCACAGCACATTTGGCCATTTAGTTAAATTTCCATGGTGCACTTAAATTATGATGAATAATAAAAAGAGTATACTTTTTATGATTTATTTATTAACACAAACAAAATTTTTTTATAATTTTAAATAAAAAGATAATAATAAAAATTATTAAAAATAACTTATATTTATTTATTTATTTTTGTTTGATATATATTAATATTTAATGAAATATCTGAGCTTGGCATTTTTGTAAGATTTTCTTAACAAGGCAAATTTTTGGACAGGTTTACTCTTAAATCTTCTTCTATGGATTCTACCCATGAATGATTTTTATTTTTAATATTGTTTATTGCAGGAAAGATTGCTTTTCATATATCATGTATAAGTTTATTTTTCATACCAATGATATAATCATTTTAATGGGGTTTTAATTTTGATATGTTAGCTTATTGTATTTTAGAATTCTTTCAAAAATAATTTAATTAATGACCTTCAGGGTCATCCTATGATCCTCTCCTGGCATACTGATTGAAAAACACTGATCTATAGAGTTCCAGTCAAAACTTTTGTATTTTATAAAATTATATATATATTAAACAATTATATAAATCATATATATATCAAACGATTTTTCATTGTTATTTTATATACATCCAGTTTCTACTTAAAAAATTATTTAACTCTGAAGATGATCCTTGGAATCATTTTATACAAATATAAAATTCTTAATATATAATTTTAAATAAATTATTTTGCAGCTACTATTTATCTTTTAAATAAAATAAAACCATGTTTGTATTTGTAAACTTAAAAGACACTGATTTAATCAGAGAATTTCCAAACATTTTCAAATTCTTCAATCTTAATTTCCAGATACAAATAGTAAATTCCTAAAACTTAATTGTGAACATTAAAAGAAACAATAATATTGTTGATATTAATTCATAAATTATACTTAAGAAATAGCTGAAAAAAGCATATTTATAAATATTTTGAAACTGAATAAATTCATATATTGATATCTACTAAAAGAGTATGTAATATATTTTTGTAATATTTATAAAAACCGAGTGTTTAATATTTTCTTTTTTCATGTACAGATCATATTTATCAATGAAAAGTAAATTTAGGTTTTAACGATGGAATAGCTCTTTTTTAGCCAGATCTAAAATTCCTCAAGTAATACATTCATTCTTTTAATGGTTTACAAAAGTCACTACAAAAGGAAGCCAAATCCTTGAAAATCAGTCCTCAGACAGATTGAATAGATGAAAACTATTTATAAAAGAAGGTGACACTTTAAAAGCAAAATGATGAATTCAAATGGAACAAAAAGTCTGATATCAACAATAAAAAAAATCTTTTTTAAAAAGAGAATAAAAAAAATGATGACAAGAAAAATGCCAGCCTTAAGTTGAACCATAAAATAATGACAATTGACTTTGCACAATCAATGACTTCTTTTTAGGTTTGGAAGCTTCCGCAGAATTAAATAACATTTTTATTATTCTTTTATATTCTTCATAGTGCCAGGCTTTTGAAAAAGAAATAAAAATAGACGAAAGAAGAGTAATAGATGAAAGAAAGCTGTTTGAATAATTTTCTGTCACAAAATCTTATTGAGTGAAGAATGAAAGACATCAATGCAAACTGGGATTTAAAAAAAATCAAATTCTCAAAAAAAAAAATTCTCACATAAAAAATTAAGTACATGTACAAATCATTGAAAAAGGTAACATGGTGACAAGAGAGATAAGTCTTAATATACAAAGATTAAATATTTTTATCTGATGAATATAAGATGGATATACAAAAATTGTTTTAAATATAAGCAACTATTTAATTCTTAATTTGTCTGAAATTCTTAAAAGATTTTAATAAGAAATAAACAAAAGACAAACTGCCTTTATGTACTATTTAATAAATAATTTTGAATAAAAAAATAATATATATTGCTGAATTTACTGAAGTGATATTTCTTTTTTTCTATTGGGACATATATTAATCATATAATTATGCTTTGTTAAGAAAGGAACTGTTTTTTCCTTCTTATACTATTTTGACTATATTTTTGCTTTCACTGGAACATTTTTTAATATGGTTGAATATTAAAATAAAAACAAATTATACAGCCAAAAGCTTAATGAGAAGCATATCTGCAAAAGAAATAAAACAGCTAGCAACCCAGAAAGATGAATGATACAATATTAAACTTTGTTTATAGACAGAACAAAATATAAAATAAAAATTAAAACTGAGCAAAAAACAAAAAAAATAAAATAAACAGTTAAAAATTATCATTCAAAGAAATAAAAAAAAAGATGCAGGATGTGTGCAGAATATTAAGAATCAAAATACAACCAAGAAAGATGAAGTGAAATAAAAATTGAAAAAGGAAGTGTCAGACATGAACTACAAAGGCAAGGGAAGTGAATTTTGGCTAATAGTGTGTGGTGAAAAGGAGTTAACATTCATTATTTTAGAGAAAAAAAGAAAGGTTTAAGTAATAAGAACATGAGTATGGTTATGAAACATAAGGATTTCACTCAACAAAAGAATAAAACAGATATAAAAGATCAAAAACTAAATCTGTAAATAACATCAATAATGTCAGGTCAAATAAAACAATGATTTAGGAAGTTAAAAGAACATGTCCAATTAAAAAAAATACAGTTTTTTTAATAATTAGTTAGCCCCATTCATTAACTCCATTAGTTCAGACTTTTTACAGCTAGGACACACCACACTATGTCCATAGAGTCAAATTATTCTCATTTCCTCCATATTTCTATTGTAAAGAAGAGCTTCCACTCAATAAACAGCTTCTGAAGAACTGCTACTCTGTGGAATAGACTGAATGATTTTTTTAAACATTACAACCTTAATGTCTTCAAATCAGGGGTCAGTCATTATCTTTTTTTATTATACTCATAATCTCCCCTTCCAACCACCTCCTTTTGCATTCATGTCACACACCACATTCAGTAAGTGGTTGAGTGGCCTTTGAGCCCTGTATTAGATGAACTTTAGCTTGTAAATATAGTAAGAAAGATTTCAATGTTTGCTATGTTATGTCTAATCTTTCTTTTTATACATTATTTTAAGCTTGCCTGTTATTTGTATTTATTTAATGAAATGAACCATTTTGTAGTGTACTGATACAATATATTTTGTTGTGTAGTCTAGTGTATCTATTTTGTGGTGTATTGATATGAAATTATTTGAGGAAGGTAGTGACTGATCAGTTATAAACTTTATCCAAAATTGGTTCAGAAATGTGAATTATATTAATGAGACTAAATTTGAGAAGTATGTGGGTAAATATGGACAAAGAATATCACATATTACAAATTTTAAAACTAGCGAATAGAGGATTTTTCAGCGTGTCAATATATTGAAAGCTAGTAAGATATGAAATACCTTTTCTATATATTCTGTGTTCTCTATTTACTGTTCTAGAAGTATTAGCCAACAAAAATTAATAAAGATTTTAGTGCTAATATTTCAAGCATTGCTGAAAGCGTCTTATTGTGTAAATGACAAAATATGGAAATACTAATTTCTCTGAACATAAGTCAAAGGTTTTTCAATATATTTGAAAGAAGAAATTACAAATGTTCCAATTTCAAACAAGAAAAAGTCATTCATTTGTAATCATTTCATTACTGGTTTTATTCTATATATATATATATATATATATATATTTTTTTATTCTATATATATATATATATATATATATATTTTTTAAGTATTGTGGTTACCATTTAGTCATTCAGATATCTGAATGTTTTGAGAAATACAACATGAAATAGTCTTTGTTTTCTCCCACATCAAAATAGAAATATGACACTAAGATTGTTTTGGTTCAATTATATAGCAACAAGTTAAAACTAGTTAGCCCAATGAAAACACTGTAAGATGCAGTAGATCAGGTAAATGAATAGAAAGTGCTTTAAAAACAATTTTACAGTAAAATTTATTGAAATTAATTTTAATAATGAAAGTAGTTATTTCTTCTCTAATACATTGTTATTTTTAATGCCATTTCAGACCCAACTCATCATGAAATAAATGAATAATAGAAAGAGCAAATATTTTAAAATAAAACAAGGAAGGAAAATAATCAATTAAGTGATAGCAAAATAAATACCAGAATAAAAACTGATGACAATAATGACAAAATCATAAAAATAAAATATAATAGCAACAAAATAAGAAAGTATTTACAGATAATAATAATTACAATATTGAAATATGATGATAAGGACAATAGTGTCATTGCTATCACAATGCAAGGTTTTTGCAAACAAATATTGAGACGTCATTGCAGATGATATCAGAGGTCAACCAAAACCAAAATATAATTAGTGTGCCCATAGTGGTAGTCTGGGCACAGTGATATTGACTGTCAATGTATCTAGGCTAACACAGGGAAAAGACAAATAGCTTTGCACACAACAAAACGAGACTGAGGCATTTACATCCAAAACTGACCTGAGGAAATCCTACCTCCAGAGTGTCCTGAAGAAAAAAAAATGAATTGAAAACAAAACAAGGCACATTTTTAAAAGAAAAACTCAAAAGAGACTTTTTTCTTGCTTTTCATGGCATATTTGTTATTTTTAAAAAATAGCCATGAAAATAATTATCAAATATTTTCAAATGAGGGATACATGCTAAAATACAAGGCAATCACTGTTGCTGTCTGATGTTTGCACAAAAATGGAATATAAACAATCACATTGCAATAAAGTGACCATAAAAATTGTATATTTATTGTGAAAGGAATCTAATGAAAGTAGGATAGATCTCTGATCTCTTAGTGAGTACCTTATTTCTGTGTTTGTTTATATTCAGTGTGCTGACAAAAATTTCAAAGGAATGAAGATAATTACATTCCCCGGAAAAGTATTTTTCACTCAAAAGAAATCCTCAAATGATAAACAGAGGAGAAAAAAAGAAAAAGAAATAAATAATGATGATAATGATGATGATGATGATAGATTTGTTGAAATAAGTAAAAATACTGTAAAAAAAAAGAAGACCAACCAAAGCAAAGTTAAAGCAGAAAAAAGAGTAATCATAAATGTGATAAATTAGAAAAAACATAACATTAACAAGCAAGTTAAATTCGTCCCACATAATGGTAAGACATCAGCTAGATGAAAACACTATTGCCAGTAATGTCTTACCATCACATAAGAGGTTTTTCTGTTGAATGTGGTATTATAATTACATTTTGTAATTATTTATTTAATATTTCTCATTATTGGACCTACATAAGACAAGTGAAGATCTAAATTGAAACAAAACAAAATTACATATTTTTAATAATTTCAACAGCTAAATCTGTAAATTCTTTTTAATTTATGTAAAGTCTAAAGAAAATTCAGATGCAAAGCAATTTTTCCACAAATTAACCTGATCAAATCAAAGAGCATTCAAATTTTTTTTAAATTTAGAATATAAAATATATTTTTAAATATTTCAAACTAAACAAAAACAATGGCAATACAGAAATTGTTAAATTTCTGCTATTCTAAAATTTAAAGCATCTAACAATAAATTCAATAATCAATTCATTTTTCTTTTTAAACTTTTGGTGATGGCATTATCTATAAACATTACTTTGAAGTTATATATCTTTAATATGAGAAAGCAGAAAATTGAAATTAGAGTACAGTTTAAAATTGTAACTTTATGTTGACATATATAGTTTGAGTCTAAAGTTTAATACAATTGATTTATTTACACACCAAGGAAACAAAAGTAGCAGTTTAATGCCATTAATTCTCAATAAAATCATTCCATTCAATAATTGGAAAGAAAGATGTGTGTATAATGCTTCTTTATAAAGGTTTCTATAGTTCAATGGACTATTAGGCACTGTGACAAAGAAAACTAAAAAAGTGAACATTATAATTCTTAAAATGTCAAAAACAAAACAATTCTAATGGTATTTTATCAGAATCATTTGAAGGAAAGTAAAGATATCTTTTTCTCTTTACCATTTCTCTGACAAATATCAAATTTTATTTCTTTTTAATAAAAGCAAGTATACATATAAGCAAATCAGGCACAGAGTTCTAATACAAATAACACTTAAATTATTCAAGGCAATTTTAAACCCCTATAGAATCTAAAACACTTTATCATATTACATAACCAAATCACACTTACCACTTGAATTGACAAAAGATGATTTTGACCAAAGTTCTATTGATATTTTGTTTCCACCGTTTTAAAATGCTATATTGTCAAATATACATATCATTATTAAAGAAGATAATGCATAAAATTATTTCACAAGGTTAGACATTTTTTTTTTGTTAAAGACAAAAATGTTTATACACCATTTTATTACAAGTGATGTAAGGTGAAATCTAGATAAAAATTCAGACAAAATGTTTTGTAAGATCATTTAAACATCTTTTAAATCTGAACCTGCTTTTTGTAACATACATCCTAGAAATACATTTTTCCATGATGCTGAAAGTAAAAGAACCAGAAACATAAATACTCCAAATAGTTTTGTCAAACGCCATTAGGTAGTGCTGGTTAAGTCTAAAAATTTCCCTGCTTCACTCTCTTTCTCACTCTTGCTCCAAGATGTATCTTTATGTGGAAAATGGACTGTCCCACTCAGATACGTTAGTTTGCCCAGTCCACAATTGACTCTCTCGTTCTACTTTCCAATGCATGGTGTTTGAACATAACTTTCAAAATCTCCATCTATGAAGTAAGTAAAGCTTTTACTTGGGTTGTTCCAACTCAGCACAAGGCTGACTTAAACTTTCCCATTATAACAATCCTTATCCTTACTTACCCTAACTTATAAACCAAAAAAGAAAATGGACATATCATAACCATGTTTAAACCTCTTTATAATAAAGTAAGAACAAACTTTTCTTTCGTTATTCCAACTTTGCACAAGACTGACTTGAGATGACCATAAATACAATGCTGATACTTATTTACTCTAACTCCTGGACAAAAAAGAAAACAGACATACTCAAGAGATATTTGTTTTACTACAGACACCATAAAAATAGAATAGTCTGGGGTTGAAACCAAAGTTTTTGTAGGCTTCTTTGTTTATCATACATGAACAAAGAAAACAAAATTCATGATATCAATGGAATGAATTCATGTAGAAATGGTAACAATGTAAACAGTCTCTATACAATTCAGTCACCTGGGATATTACTCTTATTTATAATGAGTATGTGATATATTGGATACATGCAAAAATTCTTAGTCTTCTTTAGTAAAAACTACAAACTAAATACCCAGCTTAAAACTATTTTATACTGAAAACTTTTGCACACTCCCAACAGTCTGTAGGTTTAAATGTATTTCACACATCATTAGGATTTTTTATAATCATTAAATGGTTGTAGAGAATTTCCAAGATGTTGAAAGAAATTTTAAGAGAACATATTTACCATGAAAAAACATCATGAATTTGGTTTTTTAGATCAAAACATTGCCAGTGAAATCAAGTCTAATGTACAAGAAATCTTTATTGCACTTCAAATAACATTCTATTTTTAATGTCTCTTGCATTTGATTGCAAAATTCAAAATAGAAATGAATTTTTTTACTAGTCTTGCAGAAATAACAAAAAAATAATAAACATTTACTGTTAAAAATACTAATTTTTTGTTAAGTCTTAAAAGGCTCAGGTTTGTATTCAGGTGCCAATAAAAAATAATATGCATAAAGACTGGTGATTTTAAAGGTCACATTGATCAGCTAAAGAACAAATTAAGAAAAGGATTATCATTTTTGAGTGTGACTCATTAAACTGATTTTAGAAAAATTGTCCGGCAGCTATCAGAATTGTACAATGTGTATTTTGTCCCCAAACTACTTCATCAGAGAAGTTTTAAACATTTGCAAGAGAGCAGATGCAGGTGAGATTGTAATAGAGATGCTGACAGCCTTAAATGATTTCAGGACTTATATGTGGACCAAATGATAAATGAATGAAAATTAACAGATTTAATATATAACAGTGGCAAAGTACAAGAAGACCTCACTAGATCAATATTTGTAGTGTTACAAAAGAAACCTGGTGAAAATGAATGTGAACACAACTAGATGATCAGAAATGAAATATCAGGATTCTAATGAAGAGTATTCATAGAAGAATTAGGCTAGAAACAGGTCAAGAACAATGTAGCTTTGTACCAGAAACTGGATCAAGAAATACTATGTTTGTGAGCAATACAAATGCAGAAAAACTTATAACAATGGTTCACAGATGATACAAAGATATTTGATGGAACATGATCTGAATAGCACTTTGAAATATTAGAAAATATATATTTATATGAGAAAGATATTATATTCATCCATAATCTCGAAGCTGCTAAAAATCAGAATACGTTGAAAAGAATTGTCAAGTTTGACTGAAGGAATGGCAAAACATTGATCACACTCCTCAAGTCATCCATATCCACTAAAAATAATTTGAACCAATTAGTTACTTTGATTTGCATCTAGATGAAGAAAAAAAAAACAAAACTAGTGGGCTATCTATGTGAGATTCTTATGTATATATCTAGATAGTTAGATTACATGAGGTTTTATTGTGGTTAGTTCTTAAATTTTAAAATATTGCCTAACAAACATATAAAATAATTTTACAATTACATAGTCTGTCTATCAGCTATCAAAAATGTGAACAACTTTTTAAAGGTTTTTTCAAAGTTTGAATAATGTCAAAAGTTAGACATTGAAGACATACCGATTTGTAGATGAGTGTGTATGTTTGTGCATTTTAAAATACGAAGTAATCAAATTTTAATAGAAATTAATATTGTAGATATTTTTTAATGTTTTATCACTAAACTAAATAATCAATAGTGTTTAGCACAATTCTTGCAGATATAGTTATGATAATAAATCTGACAGTTATTGTGTTTCCTTCTCCTAAACAAACTTCATAAAGCCATAGTGTTCATGTCTATTGTTATAAATATACATTATTATACATTATTAACAAGTAGTCAATTTTACATGCATTTTAATGAAATAAAATAAAATTTTTATAACTTCCTCTTTTTCCCATTGCAAAAATACATGGTTCACTATCATGCCAGAAAATTTTTCTCATGAGAATCAATCTTGCATATTTACAAATCTACTGTTGGGCCATGCATCAAATACTGCTGCAATATCTGGTCTGGTGCTCCTGCTACACATCCCAAGATTAAACCTTGACCAGGCATCTCAACTTCAGTTACTTTCTCACTGATGTGACATGTCTTTACACTGTGTTTTCTCCAAATATTTTCATGATAATTGTTCTGATGATCATTTCTTCCTAGTCTCTCAATGACATGAATTTAGGCATGCTACGCAATTTTCAATTAGGTCTCACTGTTTTACTGTTGAACAAGCTAAATTCAAATGCCATGCCTATTCTAACAATTTCTTTATTGCACTTCTCACCTGTGGAATTCCCTGATTTCTTGTTTATCTGTCACTTGCAATCTTCAAAAATTTAAATGCAACGTCAATTACCAGTCACTTCTACCTCCCTGAAACCTGTACTTTTATTGTTTCTTTCAAGTTAAGTCTTCTCATTTTATTTCAAACCCTCTTGCTTAACTATTTCTTACATATAATAATCAAGGGAAATGCAGTCTGGGGAGTGAAGTGGCCAAATATAAAGGGTGATGGGGTTACAGAAATTGACTGACAGCCATGACTGGGTTCTCTTGCTTGTGTGTCATGGTGCAGACTTATGTTGCTAGACATAGGGTCTTCAAGCATCCACCTCCTTGACAGAGGGCAGCTCTACCTCTTCAAAGCAGTTATGTAAACCTCTGTGCTGAATCTGAGGTCCTGTGAGAAGATGAATAGAGACATAATGTCACCATTACTAGTGATCATTCCAAACACCTTCATAATCATCATTAGACTCATCCAACTCTCTTGAATCTTCTGCCATCTCCTTAAATTGACATCTGAACACTTTGAAATGTTCATATTGGAGTTTCTGATTACCAAGCAGTACAGCAAATTTCTGACAGAGTTAATAACATTATGGTGGTCTTTTTCTCACATATGGTGTGGAACTGACACTACTATTCTGTGTAGTGTACAAAATAAAAAACAAGCAACGTGTATGCACAAAATTAAAAATGTCAAAAATGTATTCATTGCAATCTGTATATATATTAATAAATATACATATTGTTACTCCCCGGTAACACATTTTGGAGTTAAATTTGTCACCAGAATCTGCAAAGAAAACATACTTGACACTGAAGTAAAAATATTACAAGCAAAACCACTTGGAATTCATCAGAAGTTTTATTCAAGGTATAATCACTGCTACTATAGAAACCAAGAATGAGAATACATTACCACAGAGTCACATAAATGCATTAAAGAACCTATTGAGAAATAAGGATATCAACATCACTCCCTCTGACAAAGGATATGGAGAGGATTGTGGTTGTAAACAAGAATGCATACATAGAAAAAATTAACTCACTACTCAATGATGAAGCAGAAAAAGAAATAAACAAAAAGTAACTACTGAAATTTTTGTACAGACTCATAAAACACCTAAACTTTATAATCTGAGACCCACAAAACTGGTATCTCTATGCACCCCATCATTTTAGGAATAGGAAACACCCACTTTCACAAACTAGCTAGAGCCATAGCAAAAATTTTAACCCTCTCTTTAGAATAATATCCATCATATATAAAAAAATTCAAGCAACCTTGTTGAAAAACCAAGGGAGACAAATATGACTGACAAACTCATGGCCAGTTCAGATATAACATCACTTCATAATATTCCAGTTGAAAAAAGTTTAAATCTCTTAAAAAACATCCAACACAATCAAAGATAAATCTCTCCCTGCCAATAGCTAAAATAATAAGAATCTGCAGTCTCCTTTTGAAACGTACAATGACCAAAACGTTGTAAATATGGCAGTAAAGATGAGAACAATAGTCCAAACAATGTAAATAATGGTATTTAACATTTAACAATAATTGTTATAAACAAAAATTTGAATGAATAATAGGATCACTTCTCAGTGGAATGATGACATGTATCTTCTTAGAAATTCTCAAATCTTAAAATATTTTACCTAACCAATCAAGTTGCTTCCAATATATTGATGATGCTCTATTAATATGATACTGACTTACTAGATATGATAGAATTTACATATGAAATGGAAGAAAACAAAACTTTACCTTTCCTAGACATCATGTTACACTGAGGTGACAGTCACCTAAAATTTAGTGTTCACTGAAAATGAACTAATAAAAATGATCTAATAAACTTCTATTCTCATCATAACAACAAAGTGAAATATGAAATGATTGTTGGATTTTACTTAAAAGCTTTCAGAATTTGCAACCCTCACTATTTACACAAAGTGGAATAATATAATAAAATTCAAGACCCTTCAATACCCTAACTATTTCATATTCAATGCAAAACAAAAGGCTCATAAAATATTTCAAAATGAAAAAGCTTTCTTTCCTGATAAACCTGGTGAATCAAAACAATATATTATTCTAGCCACTAACTCAATCACAACTAGAACTGAAATGAATTTATATAAACTCAATGTAAAATTTTTCACAAATATGTCTAAAACAATAAAAGACTTAATCAATATAAAAAACAAGCCTAGACTCGATAAAGGAATTTATTTTATCAACAGCTGAAATTGGCAGAAAAAATATATTACTGAAACCTCAAGAATTTTAAACAAAAGTCTATATGAACACAAGAGAGACAGACAAAACACATTGGCAGTTCACCATAATAAAACTGACCACACTTCTGATTTTAAAAAAAGCTACTCTAATTAAAAGAGAAAATAATTTATTAAGATAAAAATGTCTAGAAAGTGCTTTAATCACAAGTTCAGCCACAGTAAATTTATGTCCAGATTCCCACAATATTTCAACCATTTTCAATTATTACAATATTGAACATTTAAAAACAAGGATGATGGAAAGAAAAAGAATAGACATGAATTTGATTGAATTCATAAACCTGGTGCAATAAAGTCCTAATAGATGAAACACATCATGAGTACACTTTTATCATTTTGGCTTAAAGATTTCTCAATACATTTCTTGATCTATAAAAATATATAGCGTCATCTCATATATATATATATATATTAGCTAGGAAAATAGAGAATTTTAATGACATCTTATTAAAACAAGACAACTGGTTTTGCTCAGTACTTTTCAAACCTAGACCCTGGGATTTTTATAATAAATAGCTAAAAGTTTCAAATGAAATAATGAAACTTTTAAGGATACTTTTAAGGATACTAGAGCCCAATAGTACTAAGTCCCAGAAGACATTCTCTCTGCTTACAGGGAGCAGGCCCACAAGATCTTATGTATATGGACTCTAGCACCATTAGATGGAAAATGGAGTGCAACTTGGCGAGGATCGAAAATTGTCAGCACTCAAATTACTCACACAATTCCTGCTATTAATAATGTGTTCACTTATTGAGGACCCGGATGTATTCACCAAGTGGTTTCTATTAGCAGAAGAGATCAAAATTTTCCAAGGTAGGTGCTGCTTGATTCTTTGATCTAAATGTTGTGATGTTCTGCATATGTAATCGCATCCACAACTACACTGAAAGTTGTAAACAACTGAATTAACATGCTGAAGAGGCAAAACATCCTTACGAATAGAAGAGAAAACTGTACGTGTAGAAAATATTACATGAACATTTGCAGCAAAATAACATTTACTAATGGTAGAAGAAATTTGCCTAGCTAACACCTCACCATCTGTGCCAATAAATGGTAGTCATAAGTAAACAGGACATTTCTGAACATTGAATGACTTCACCTTATAAAAATTGTTGATGACAAACGACATAGTAGACTCCAAAATATCTAAAGGATACTCATTCTTAGTAAGAATCATTTTAATAAAGTCCTTCTCTGCATTTAAGAAAGTACTGGAACAAATTTTTAAAGCCCTAACTATTAGGGTCTTAATTAAATTAATATTTTGTGTTGGTGAGGACCAAAAGAATTCTTTTGACTTTTGAATATAGGAAAGCTACATTTACTGGACTTTACACGAGTTGGAATACTTTTTGTCCTCACCAATGCAAAATATCAATTTAATTAAGACCCTAATGTTCAGAAATGTCCTGTTTACTTATGACTACCATTTATTGGCACAGATGGTGAGGTGTTAGCTAGGCAAATTTCTTCTACCATTAGTAAATGTTATTTTGCTGCAAATGTTCATGTAATATTTTCTACACGTACAGTTTTCTCTTCTATTCGTAAGGATGTTTTGCCTCTTCAGCATGTTAATTCAGTTGTTTACAACTTTCAGTGTAGTTGTGGATGCGATTACATACGCAGAACATCACAACATTTAGATCAAAGAATCAAGCAGCACCTACCTTGGAAAATTTTGATCTCTTCTGCTAATAGAAACCACTTGGTGAATACATCCGGGTCCTCAATAAGTGAACACGTTATTAATAGCAGGAATTGTGTGAGTAATTTGCTGACAATTTTCGATCCTTGCCAAGTTGCACTCCATTTTCCATCTAATGGTGCTAGAGTCTATATACATAAGATCTTGTGGGCCTGCTCCCTGTAAGCAGAGAAAATGTCTTCTGGGGCTTAGTATTATTGGGCTCTAGTATCCTTAAAAGTTTTTTTTCTCCTCATATCACTATTCGATTTGAAACTTTTAGCTATTTATTATAAAAATCCCAGTGTCTAGGCTTGAAAAGTACTGGGTGAAACCAGTTGTCTTGTTTTAATAAGATGTCATTAAGATTCTCTATTTTCCTAGCTATTATTAAGTTTTTTCAAGTCAAAAATTTATTTAAATATATATATATATATATATATATATATATATAAGATGACAGTATATATTTATATATATATATTTTTATATTAAGAATTAATTTTGTTTTATTTGATAATGGCTAAAAGTATAGCTAAAAGCACTTGAAAGTACAAAACCTTTGTATAATACTGACATAATTTGAGTTCTGAAAAGAAAAAAATATACAGACACATGGAGAATTATATAAAACACTTAATGATAATAACTTGTCTGTCATTTTAATGAAACCTCTATAAAATAGAGATTGCTGCCCAAATACATAATATATATCTAAATCTAATCCAGTCTAAACTTATTTATAAATGGAACTTTGTCTCTGTGTGTGTGTGTGTGTGTGTGTGTGTGTGTGTGTGTGTGTGTGTGTGTGTGTGTGTGTCCATTACCTATAGACTCCGAAACAGCTGAACTAATTTTCTTGAAAATTTACACAGTTGTACTATAAGCATCTGTGAGTGTTCTTAGCTAGGTTTTGTGTCAAGGTACCTCTAATAAATATCGAAAATTGATAATAAAAAAAATTGGGTTATAGAAGGAGTGGTTCAATTTTAATCAAATTTGATACACTGATAGACAAAAACATAAGAAATGATATTCAGAAGTTTCAAGGTTGTAGTTCTTACAATAGTGCAGAAAATCAATAATATAAATATATAAAAGGCAAGATGTTTGTGTGTGTGTCTGTTTATCTGCCTGTATGTCTGTATTTTTTCAGGCCTTTTATTTTAGTTTTTGCTTCAGGTTTGGCTCTAAGTAGGTATAATTGTAGTTCTTAGTCTCAGCCATGATACCATTTACTCAGACGACTTATTTAGCCTTCAAAATTCAGTTTACAATGAAAAAAACTTATTTGATATCGATACCAAGAAATCAAAATTTGACTTACATCCATTCATTTTTCTTTCAGTCTATGGTTTCACTTTAACTGGAAACAACTATTGCATTTTAGTCTTTCATGCCAATGTCCAAAGTGTCTGAGCTCCAGGATTTCATTACACCCAAGTAATGCTGGGCTATACTACTAGTATATATATATATATATATATATATATATATATATATATATATATGTATGTGTGTGTGTGTATTTGTTAAAAATGACCAACAAGGAAGATTTTATTAATTTTTGATTTAGTTTTTCCAGTATTCTTATATATTTCCTTTTTGCTGGAGTTAAGGAATATAAAAAAGTTCCCTAATTTTTTACTTTCCAAGCACTTTCAGCCTCTTCACAGACCATCTTCAAGGATGTTGTTTTTCTGGTGTTGTTCTGTTCTCATGTTTGACCGTAATGTAATTTTTTTTATGCACTTTGGTTTCAGCATGTGTTTTAACAAGAAAACAATAGTGAAAATAGGATGATAATGAATGGAATTACTGAATCATAAATATTTGAAGAATTATTTTCTTGGTTACATCAAAGCCTGAGCATTTGCTTTGTTGATAAATATTAGCTTTGTAACTTGCTTCACTCTTTGTATTCATTCAATATAAACTTGTTCAAAATCACAAAAATAGGTGCAGCTATTCTAATGATAATACAAGTCAATCTTGATTTTTTTTTGGTGTGTCTATGTATAAGCCATGTTATACATATCAGAATGTTAAAGAAGCAGTACTCACTGTTGCTTTGTGATGATAAAATTGGGCTATATAAAACTCTTGGCAAGGAGATATACAAGAGAAATGTTGTCTGCCAAAATGACTGCAGGGTACTGTTTGCTGATTAAAAATAGATAAGCTATTTGTGTTCCTTATTTGGTAAATAAAGACATTTGGAGAAGAACAGCATCAGAGATGATGTCCCCTTTTCAAGTAATAATTATTCTTGTAACAATTAAATATTATTTATTAATTATTTAATGTTTGTATGCATGATAAATATGCATAAAAGAGAAATTAACAATTGACTAAATTGGAAGAGTGAAAGAAAGATGGACAAGGGTAATGTTACAAAAAAACCCAGTGGCAAGTCGCAAGTAAGATAATAAGTGATGCGAGATGTCGATTAAATATTTATTTTGAACAGATGTGTCTTTTGTTCCAAAATAAACCTAAAATAATAAAAATACCTAATCTTTGTTTTGAAAAGCATTCTTATAAAAAAGATGGGAAAAATAGTTTGAATAAATTGAATGAGCCAATATATATAAACAATTCCTCATTACAAATGTGGTATCTATTTCAAATAAGAAGTGTCTACTATAATAACTTTTGAATTAATATATCATAGAATATGCATTGTAGTGCAGTGGATATTAGCTCAGAACAAGAAATCAGAGAGCCAAATTTGAATTCTCTACAGCTAAGGGTTAAAAACAAGACAGATTGGGTTCTGTAGCCTTGGTTGACAACTAGTCTACCACAAAAAAGAAATGGCAACCTACTGCAGGGAAAATCTTCTGCCACTGCCAATCAGTAAGGTCTCTTTCAAGACATGATCAACTAAGCACGTATGATATATATATATATATATATATCACATAGACAAACTAGAATCATTATATGCTTACATAGATGCACAACATAATTCTCTTTATTAAAAAGTCATTCAGAAATAAAATGTACTTTTCCAAAATGTTACTTAAGAAAAATTAGCTTAATTAAAGTTTCATCCATCCAAACTGAAATAAATATTACTTCCTTTTTGTTTAAAATATCAAAGAAAAGTACATGGGTGTTTTTAAGAGGTACTGATTACATTTATCAATAACCTAATGATTGAAAAATTTATCTAAGGAGGAAGTAATTGTTATAAAAGAAGAATGCAATGTAAAAAACGTTTTTTAATAATTTTTTTTACCAACCATGTAATCTTTAAAATTCAAAATATTTTAAGCATTCTTTATTTTATTGAAATTTAGATACTTTTTAAATAAAATTTTAGATATTTTCTTATCTTAGTAAGTGCACATATATATATTTTAATTCCAAGTTATAAACAATGTTTACAAACAGAATGTCATTCATTTTATTCCCACCTAATATAGTAATACAATTTATAAATCCAATCCTACTTTAGTTATCACCATGTTCTTAGAAAATAGTTAAAACAGTTTTAATGATTCATAACTGCCTATTTGACGACAGTTGGATGGATTCACACACACACACACACACACACACACACACACACACACATATATAATAAAGAACATAAGTTAGATGTTTTTATAAAACCATTGGTAATATAATATTTTGTGGATCTTTGATTGACCGCTCATCAGGCCAAATTTATACAACAACGAATTTGGTCTGATGAGCGGTTAATAAGAGAGCTGCAAAATATATTACCAATAGCTTTATAAAAACATCCAACTTATGTTCTTTATTATAATACTCTGTTAAATTTTAACATTGAATTTTCCTGTTGAATTTACCTTACCAAGTACCAAGGATTCTACTATATATATATATATATATATATATATTATATTTTTTAAATAAATATGCTGACTGTGTTTGAAAAATAAAAATTTTCCTATAACTCTATATATATACATAAAACAATCTATACATTCAGTTAAAAGTAAAAATAAAATTATCCCTGATAATGCCAAAAGAATAGTCAAAAGCATTCAGACATACAAAACATTTAAACAATTTCTACATAGTTTATGACTAGAAGAAAAGAAAATTACAAAAACAAAAGAAAAACTAAATAAAAAAATTAACCACAGTACCTTGTGAATCATTGACCAATTGCTTATATGAATACTGTTCTAAAATGTTTATAAAAAAACAGTTTTATCATGCTTTAAAACATGCATGATCATGACATTACAAGATTTTAAAAAATCCATTTTTGGATAATTTTCCCGTTCTAATGAACACTAAGCAATTTGTCAACTGTTATATTTGAAGCAATAAAAAACATTTGCAGTAATTTTTAGCAACACAGTTTTTTGGTTATTTTTTGTTACCACTACTTACACCCTTGTAGATGATCTTGGAAGGTGATTAAAAGTACTTGAGAACATAGAGAAATGAATAATAAAATCATCTGTCAAAGTTACAGCCTTCAATTATAATACATGAAAGATTATTCATGAGTATGAATGGATTTTTTAAAAGATAAGCTGACACAATGTTTGTAATTTATTTAATGTGACATGTCTAAAAAACATTTGATGCCTAAATACACAAATATATATATATATATATATATATATATATAGATAGATAGATAGATAGATAGACAGATAAATAGATAGATAAATAGATAAACATCAATATATGATAGTTTCATACTGTATTATAGTGTCATACTTCATACCATATATATATTATCTATTTTGTACATACTATTACCTTATTAAATCTGAAATTACATTTTGAAAATGGCACATCATTGAAGTTTACTTATGAATTCATGGGCAATAACAAAATTGCTTTAATATAGTGCTAAAAACCATTACATTTATCACTTATCTGTATAAAAACACCAGTAAGCACTATTTTCTTCTTAATTATAATAGCTAATGCTTTGAAAGATATAAAATAGCAGTAATAACGAACTTCTTAAATAGAGCACATCAAAATTCCCCAACCCAAAGAATATTTTTGAGCAAACTAAAACATAAAACAAACATTAGTCAACAATAATTTTTACAACTATATCATTGATAAAAATAAAATTATTCTTACAAAATATTCATGACACTAGTATTAAAAATAGCACACAAAAACATCAACATATTTCATTGCAATCAAATGCACAATAATTATAAACAGGATGAATTTGCTATATGAAAATTTATTAAGCACTATATTTCTGACATAATTCCTCACAAAGATGTAAAATTTATAATATATTATAGAAAATGGAAGACTGTAAACATTGTTGTTTCTAATCAAAATAATCCCACCAAATCTAAACTAGCAATGACTAATATAGTGCATGAATTTCAATGCCCTGTACAAGACTGTGTTTCTTGTCATAAATCATTTTACCTATATTGGCCATACTACTACTTCTTTAAGTCAGGGCCTTGCATGCAACCTATCTCATAATAACAGCGCAATAAAAACATTTATTAACATAATTAAATCTTTGTGTTTCTGTAGTTTCCGGTCTTTATTATTTGCATATCTTCTGTATAAGAACGTGGCCAAGGTCTTATGTACTTTTCATTTTGTGGACTTACTGAATTCATTTTCTATCTATACCAAGGTGTTTTGTTCCCAGTATAGGTTTTAGATTATTCTAATATCCTTCCCAAATAAATTAAGCGTATCATTTCAGATAGGTTTTTTATATCTTATTAAAAGCTTAGAAAATCATAACATTGAAAGATCTTGTTATGATTGAACTCAAGAAGTCAAGAGACTTCTTGAGTCAATTCATTGTTTTAATTTGTTTTTTGCATCTTGGGAAGTTTCCTTTGCAGATAACCATACTATCTTCCTACCACTGATGTTTAGTCCTTTCTTCTCACTTTTCTTTACTACCTTCTGTTTCTGTAGTTTCCTTTTGTTGTCATTTGCATTGGAATGTGTGTGGCCCCTCATAAGAATTCTACTGATTTGGTTCATGATATTTTTAGCATGTTTCTGCAAAACCACATTTGAGTGACTTCAAGTTTCTTCTTCATCTGTAAGGAAATCGTCCAGCATTCACTGCCATATAGAAGGACTAATTGTAAGTTTATATTTTGTTTCCATTTTCTCTAAAACATTGTCCTTGATTGTATGTACAGTTCATGATATTCTCAGCATCCTTCTGTAGAACCACATTTTTGCTCATCTGTGAGGAGATTGTCCAGCATTCACTGCCACATAGAAGGACTAAGCATAAGTTTCCTTTTGGTTTGCATTTCCTCTAAAAATTTCTTCTTGCTCAAATGTTTGGTTTGTGATATTTTCTGTGTTCTTCTTTAGGACCACTTTTTTTATTATTTCAAGTCTCTTCTTCATTTGTGAGGAGTTTGTCCAGCATTCACTGCCATACAGAAGGACTAAGTATAATTTTCCTTTTTGTTTCCATTCTCTTTAATTTATTTATTCAGTTTTTGTATACCAAAACCTAAATAAATCAGTATAAAAGAGTTAAAACCAAACAAAGACATTAAAAAAAAAGATCTGATAATCTACAGGAAAGCTTAAAAATAGTCACTGGAAGTAAGTAATTTGGAGAAAGTGGAATAATTGTAGTTCTCAGCTGTTCTTATAGCTTTTGTTACAATAGAAACCTTATTTAATTTGTGTCAATACTGGGGATTCATCCATGCCGACAAGATCTTTGCATTGCATTTAAAAGGTATATTGCAGTTTATTAGATTACACCTGAAGTATAACAGGTATTTCTGAGAAAGTGAATCATTTGTTATAAATGGCCTTGAATCTATTTTATATCACCTTTGGATATGAATATTGCGATACATGTTTAGTGTAAGATAAACAAGAAAAAAATGAGTGGAAAAGTAAAAGCAGTGATATAGAGAGAGGAAGTAACAAAAAAATAAGGATATATAAAGGAAGTAAGATTAAATAAAACATAATGAAAAAACAAATAGAGAAAGGTTAAAGTTCTACAAGGGAAGCACACTTATAAGACAATGGTAAAGTGAAAAGTAAATGAACAAATAGAGGCTATAATGGAAAGAGAATTTCAGGAAGCAGAAAAAAAGCAAGGCTTAAAAACTCCCAAGACAAAGAAAAAATCTGGAAAGAAGGGAAATTATATTTAAATATGTTGGATGAAGAGGATTAAAGATTTTATTGTAAAAGAATTAGTTTAAAAGAAAAGAAACCTGAAGCAATGTCAATCGAGAGCGAATGCTTGGCTTCAGTGAAGCATTTCTTATTTGACTTTTCCTGCTAAAGTCTCTTTTTGAATAGGATTTTCAATCTCTTGTGAATAACCTGGCAATGTACTTACTGCCTGAAATATCCATTACAAATCTAGAAGTTACCTGTTCCATTTCACTGAACTTTTATGCTTTCTGATTTGTCTTAAAGTGCTAAAGCTACATTTGGTATTTGCTCATGCATTTGCTGTTCAAACATGAAAGAAATTAAAACTGCAAGGAACATATACATATATATATGGGTAATTGAATGATAAAATGAAAAAAATAATGGTTTTATTGATAGAATCTTATATACACATGAGGGCAATGAAATGCAATAATGGCCAGTTTACAGTTTTGCATTAAAAAATGCCAGAGATATAGAGATGCTTACCTTTAATTTAAGTTTTTATATTTTAATGGATGAAAGGCAAAACATTGGTTTTCTTTTCCATTTTTTATTCAAATATAAATTATTAGTCTGATATATAGAGTTGTACATCATATCTTCTGAATATATATATATATATATATATATATATGTATACATGATATATACAAAAATGTATGCAAATATGTGCACATATATATATATAGGGTGTCCCTAAAGTCTGAACAAAGAAAATCTAATTAACTATATTCTTTACCACCACAGATTAAACATGGTTTTGTTGAAAGAATAATGTATTCATCGTTTTTCTCTGTGGTATGCTAAAGAAGGTGTACTCAACAAAAATCACAGATGAAACACCCTTGATTGAATGCATAAATAGTGAATGTGCTGAAATTGATGGTAATGTAGAGTTATTACATTGAATTCACATGAATCTTGCAAATCTCATAAGCCTTTGCATTACAAGTGATGAAAATCATATTGAATATATTATTTGTTAATATTCCAATTCAATAAATTATTTCTTGAAATGTATATTTTTGCCTGTATCCAGACTTTAAAGACATTACATAGAATTCATGTATATGAGTGCATAGCCTAGTGGTTAGAGTGTTTGTTTTTTTATGTTGAGATCTGTGTTTGAATTGCAACAAGGTTAATTTTTTTAGAAGGTAACTTTTTGATGTTATCAATCTGTGGAGGCAATCTTAGTATATATCACCTTTGGTAAGTACCTGAAAATGGTTTGCCCAAAGTCTTGCAAATAAAATTTTATAGACAGTTTAGAAACCATTGATGGTTGTGCTAGCATGGACTCACAAGGCACTCTGACCAATGACTTGATTGTACTGCTGATATTGCCAGATTATGCACTCACTCTCAGGAACTGAAACTATGGTTCACTTAGCATAGTTGTAGTATAAACCAGAGATGGGATCTCATTGTGTTGAACAAACAAGAATGTGTCTAAGCAAGTGTCTGAAACAAGGATTGACTCGTCAACTTTGCATACAAGTGTTATTGGAAAATGTGTAGTTAACCATTATATATATTAATTAGGCAGTTCAATGAATAACTATTTTAAGCTTGGCACTTGTAATTTTTTTTAATGCACATAAATATTTAGAACAATTTGTCATATCAGACATCACTCAATAAGTTCTGGGCTTGACATATATGATTTTTATGAAGTACTAACCTTCAAATGGCATGTGACAAAATTTGGGCTTAGTCAGATTATTAGTTTACAAATTACAGTTATTTAAGTGAAGCTACTGTTGCAAATATTCAAAGCAATGGAAAAATCTGAATTTCGTGTGTTGATAAAGAATTATTTTTGTGATGGAAAAAATACTGTTCAAGCAAAGCAATGGCTTGACAAGTGTTATTCAGATTGTGCTCCATTGGAGATGGTATGCTGACTTTAAACGTGGTAGTACACATGATGCTGACTGCTCAGATCGCCCAAAATTGGCAGTTGTCCCAGAAAACACCAAAACAATCCACATACTCATTTTGGCCCATCGTAAATTAAAGTTGCATGAGTAGCAGAAGAGTTGAAAATTTCAGAAGGCAGTGTATTTTGCATGAACATTTGTCAATGAGAAACCTGTGTTCAAAATGGGTGCCACGTCTGCTCACAGTTGATCAAAAACAACAACACATCAATGATTCAGAGCGTTGTTTAAATGCAACAAGAAAGTCAAATCGGCAGTCAGCTGAGTAAATAGCAGCAGGTAAAAGCTGTCCAAAGTGACCAAAGACTCAAACATCAACAGTCAAGTTTTCGGTCTCTATATTTTGGAATGCACAAGGTATTTTGTTCATTGATTACCTTGAGAAAGAAAGAACCATCAATAGTGAATATTATATAGGTGCATTTAAGGAAGAAATTGCCAAAAAGCAGCCACAAATGAAGAAGAAAAAAGTGATCTTTCACCAAGATAACACACCATGTCACAAGTCAATTGTAACAATTACAAAACTACATGAATTGCACTTCAAACTGCTTTTGTATCCACCCTATTCTCCAGATCTTGCCTCCAGCTACTACTGGCTGTTTGCAGACTTCAAAAAAATGCTCCAGGGAAAGAAATTTGACTCCAGTGAAAAAGTGATATTAGAAACTGAACCGTATTTTGAGGCCAAAGACAAATTGTTCTACAAAAAAAAGCATCAAATTGTTAGAGAAGCATTGGAATCAGTGTATCCTAGAAGGAGACTATGCTGATGAATAAAGTCGAATTTTAACTAAAAGTTATTGTTTTATTAGTTAAGCCTGGGATTTGTTGAGTGATGTTTTATTTAAAACTCAAACAAACAAAAATTGAATCAGTGAAACTAAAAACTTCACTGCAACACATTTTGTATTCACCTGTTTACTATCCTATGAATGAGCATTGTTTCAGTTCCATAGACTATTTCTTTACAGGCAAGAGTTTGTTATAATAAGATCAAATTGCTAATTTCAATTTTCTTCTTTTCTACAAAATAACAGAAATGTTTTAAAATGTCTAACAGATAAATTAGACAAGTTTCAAATGTGGCTGTGAATCAAATCAGTTGAGAAGATTTACTAAACCTCCAGTAATAATCAATGATGCAAAAACTGTTGTGTAGTCAGTTATAGTGTCAGTCAAAAGAATGCAACATAGGAAGAAAATTTTATGTTATAACCAAAGTGCTACAAAGTTTCATTACGTTCAAAACTTGCTTAGCAAATATGGTAAATGCACAAAGAAATAGAAAGCTATAAAATAAAAGAGGGAAAGATGAAAAATCAAAATAAAATCTCTATGAAAAATAAGAAATTAATAAGAGAAGAAAATAAAAAAAAAATTAAAGTAGAGAAGGTAAAAGGAAAAATATTGAAAATTGAAAAATAAAATGAACCAACAATAAAAAGAAAAATAGAAAAAAATAATGAAAGCTAAAGAAGCAAAAATCAAAAAGTGTGAGAAAAAAAGTAATAACTAAAAATCAAAAAGAAGGATGAGATCAAAGTAATTTATTCAAAAGAGGAAAAGAGAAAGACAGGAAAAAGAAAAAAGAAAATCATTTTTAAATTCAAAATAATAAACATTGAACTAAATCTTGGTACATTCTTGTGTTTCTGGTATTCTTTTTGTCTGTATTTTCAATATTGTCCGTTTTGCAATGTTGAAGAGGTACTTTTTATTTAATCAAGAATGATGATTATATGTTTCTGGTATTGGAAAATTATTTGTCTGCTATCTCATCTCATATTTTATACCTAAATATTTTTGTTGAATTCTTTTGTCATTTTGCAAATTTTTTGAAGTTCCTTCAGTAAAACCTGATTCATATAAAATTTAGTAAAATGAAATCAAGAATTTTGTTTTTTTTAAAAGACACACTCTTATAAATTCCGCACTGCTACAGAAAAAAATGTAGTACCAATATATCTGTCCTTGGAAAATGAGTGAAACACATGAATGTCTTCTGTGAAAGAATCTTTATTTAAAAAGATAAAACAAAGAAAAGTATGATATTAACTGATTGGAATACTATATGATCTGAACTCATAAATCTATATTGACTTAGGTCTTGTTTTTTTTTATTTCTGTTTTAACAATTTTAGAGTGTATAACAGTGTTGTGGAAAGTGGAATTGGCATCAGTCAATTAAGAGTCACATGTGATACATACATGGGTGATCACGTCTCAAAAGAGACATAACTGACTGGGCAGAATATTTTCCTGTAGTAGATTGCCATTACATTCTGTGGTAGGCTGGTTGCCAACCAAGGTGCCAGACTCCAGTCTGTCCTGCTATTTAACCAATAGTGGAAGGAAAGAGACAGATTAATACCTTTCCCAAGGGTATTTGCGCATGCAACAAATTTAACTGGAATTCGAACTCTGGTCTCTAAGTTCTTGTTCCAAGCCAATATCTACTGTACCAGAACACACATCCTTGGCATACCAAGTTCAAACTCCAGCCTGGAAAACTGCATTTACTTTTACACTTGTACCCTTAGAAAGGTATGAATCCATCTCTTCTCCCTGATCCCAAGAAGAGTTTATTATCTGGATTTTTAAATTCCACATTTTGATCAGTAGTAAATTTGTTGTGCACTGATTTTGCCCTGAGAAGTGAAACTAAAGAATTTGTACTTTAGTCTATTACTGAACTTTAACTCTAAGAAATTTGCATATTATGATTGATATAGGTTCTGAAGGAAAACTCGTAGACATTTGTCATTTTCACTTCTAGTAAACATTTAATAAGAAAACATATGTATGATGATAGGTTTATAAGTTGCTCTACAAAGTTAACCTTGTTGCAGATTTAGATTGTGCAACTAATTTAGAATAATCGATTAAACTGAATTATCACTCACCTCTCCTATAAAAATATCAAATACAAACTATGATATGATCATTATATACTTCTAAATCTCTATAAACCTTTAAAAAATTCAAATTGTGTTGTTATTTTTCTTTTTTTCTGAACTAAATTTTATATTATTCTGTATATTTAAATTGATTGATTGGTTGATTTGATTTTTATGGTTTTTCAACATTTTGAGGTTATATAAAATCAAAAACGTATTTCAGATTAGAGGAGGTAGCTTACAGTGTCAGGTGTTCCCAAGTGATCAACCATTTAAATACTGACCAGGCTTGAAACTCCTTAACTTTGGTGATCAACCTTTTACATTGAAAGGTTATATATTCTTTTAGCCAAAATACACAGGCCGACTGATAGTCATGTTCTATGTTACCAAAGATAAAAAGACAAGTTTTGTTTGGTGCTTTTTATAGACATATTTGGTAAGTAATCATTGCTTATTCACTTTTTAAAGGAAACTTTTTTCTCTATATTTTATGCATTTATATTTTTTGTTGGGATACATTTTTTCCTTATTTTTTGGTGGGGGGGAATATTTGCATATTGTCGTTTCTTCTTTTGGACATTTATTTTATTTTATTTTATTCGATAAATCTCCAAGAAAAAATCTATAAATTTTTTTTTTTTCATGTAGTATAAATTTATATTTTTAACAATAAAAAAATAATGATAAATCTATTGATCTAATGAATTAAAAAAATGCTTCTGGATTTGATTTAGCTATTCCAGTTTAAGTTTTTATATAGAATTTGAAGAAAATAATTCCAATAATTTCTTTGTTTTGATTTATTGTACAAAAATAAAACCAATACTTTTAGGAAGTCCTATATTAATCATTAACATTAAAAAAGTTTATTTAGGTAAGGATTTCAAGAAAAATCTTTTTTTGATAAAAAAGGAAAACATTATTCAGACTATTGACCTCATCTTTGTTGCCATTTGTACAACATTTCAGCATTTGTACACTCCAGCCTTCTTCAGGCACTAGGGATTTTGAACCGAACACTTTATTACAACCACTGGGGTATATGAACTCCATTCCATATGTAAAGCCTCAATTGAAATCATGAGTTATCACCCTCTAACCCTGTAATGTAGTCTGGTACTGAACTCATAACTCTAAGAGTCAAGTCCGGAACTAACCAACGTCTATATCCACTGGGCCATGTGTCCTTAAGGACAAGAACAACTGAATTTTTGGGACTTATAAATCTAATGTCCAGTAACCTTTTTCTACCAGAGTTCATATTGCAATTTTTTGATGTTAATGGTTTTCTCTAGTATTTCTGATGTTAATGGTTTTCTCTAGTATTTAGTTATTTAGTTCCTGACTTGACTCTTACACTTGTGACTTCAATACCAGACTACAGCAGTGGTGAACAAGTAACTTTCAGGGTTAGAGGGAGATAACTCATGACTCAAATCAAGACATTACACAAGGAATAAAGTTCATATACCCCAGTGATTGTAATAAAGTGTTTGGTTCAAAATTCCTAGCAACTGAAAAAGGCCAGACTGTACAACAGCTGAAATATCATACAAATGGCAACCAAGATGAGGGCAATAGTCTGAATAATGTAAATATTGTAAGAAAGAAAAAGATTAAAAAAATTATTTCATTTTCACTCAAAACTTTTGTTGACAGATTTCAGTGTTTTGGTTTGTAATAGAAGGAAGAGATTAAAATGTCACCACAAAAGCCCAAAAGCAAAACAAATGATGCTTAACACTTTCTGTTGGTACCAATCTAATAGGAATGATTGCAAAAACATCTTCTTCCCAAAATTTATAGATAAATTATAAAGATGCATGCTGGGATTTCTTCCAAGCGAATACAATACACCACTTCTTAGTCTCTCATCTGCTCTCTTTCATCTGGCAATGTTTGACTTCTACAGTTTTGCATGCAATCTTTTTGTCAAGTAAGTCTGATCCATGTCTATGCTGTTTTGTCCTTGTTGATATTTTTGTATTTTTGTTTTTTTTTTTTTGTCTTGCAGGGAGGCAACAATCACAATAGCTGAGTCTCCTCAGTCAATTCTTACACCAATGGTGTCACCATCACCACAAGTTTAGACAAAGCCTGTGTAAAAAAGGATGTGGTCTATTACAGCCAAATACATCAGCAATACCAGTCACTCATCAAAAGGAAATCAGCTGATGATTATCCTGGTAGTTTTTGAGGTTATTGCATCTAGAACAATTGTGACACTATGTCCAGCGGTGATACTTTCCCTTATCCCGCGGGGATACTTTCCTTTGGTTAGTTTAAAACAACGGAGAGAGAAATCAATACTGGCAATGTTATTAGAGTTCTATTGCGTCATGCGATGTGAGCTTAGGAAAAAATAATAATTTTATTATTTTTTCAAGTACTTCTAAAAGTCGGGAGCATAAAATTTGATTATTTTGGGAAAATATACATTTCTCTCTTTTCATGTCTTTTTATGAATTTCTCTTCTTTTGGAGTTGAAATGTCAATTCTGCTAATCTGAAAATGCATAGACAAAACAAGTGTCAGAGTGATTTGATAAGGTCACCCGGAGGCCAAGGCCACTGGTGGACACAGCAGTATGTGATAAACCCGAAACAAATTAAGCTCCGACATGAGTTGGCAAAATCTCATTCATTGAGCTAAAAACTTCCGCAAATCGAGCAGGCGGAGACCGATTTTCATTGGCCAAAGACTATGAGCCGGCTGGATCCCCAGAGAGAATCGAAATTGGTTATAAAAATAGATGCTTGACACAAAAAGTTGAGTTTGTTTAGTTCAGTTGGAGCTGCTATCAGTCAAAATGTAACGACTGGGGAAAAAGGCCCCAGCCAGAGAGGCATAACCCACGGCTGGTCGCCCACCATGGCTAAAGAGTTAATTTCAAATGAAGCCTGCCACAAATTAACTCAGGAAGTTAATTTGGAATAATACGCCATTGACATGAATTCCGAAAGAACGTTATCGTTATTTTTTTTTAATCATGGGATAATCGAAAATTCTGATTCTTCATTCGTTCAACCTCGGCAAACTCCGTTAAACTCCAATAAGAACCCAAAAGAACTTTGCTGATTTAGAAGCTACATAGAAAATTGACAATCCTGATTATAGAGAATTAATGAAAAGACTTTAAGAAATACGTGAAGAGACTTTGGCAAAAATTTGAAGAGATCTATTTATTTCAGCACTAACGAAACTTAGACAAAACATTTCGTTTGACGATTGGAAGCTATGATGCTTTTGGCAAACTTTCTCTCTCCGTTGTAAATATCATTTTCGATGATTGTCTATCATTTTCGACAACTGTATTCTTGGGAAAAGAAAGACATTGTTTTTCTTTATATAAAGACATTCTTTATATAAAGACATTCTTTATATTATACTCCAGGCATGTTCAGCTTGTTCATTTATTTTATTAATTTCTTTTTGGTGCCGTGTTTATTTTTTTTTAAACCACAAGTGTACACCAGTGTCCAGACTGGCTAAAAGGGATGACTATTAAGATTGCAAGACGAGATCGTCATGACCAGGTGGCAATGTCACAGCTGGGAATGTCATGACCGTCAGCGAGAATGATCGTCACATTAGACAGATGACTAGCCTGGTCTGAGGCATCACATCTGGTGCTGTTTCGACCAGGATCTGGTTTGAGGGTGGCTGTCCGCCATGCAGAGTGTCACGTCCGGTGCAGAGGGTGTCACACAATCTCCTTGCTGACAACTGATCTGAAAACATGTAAGCTTAGAGGTGTCAGCAGGGAGACTATGGAGGAGGCCCTGAAATGCCTGAAAGGCAATCAAGGGCAATGTGGGACATACTGCTTGGAACAGAGGTGGACATAAAGTTAACAACCAAAAACATTAGACTGCAAACCAAGTACACGGGCACCAGGTGTACGCTGATTGTCATTTATGGTATGTATGTGGGAGACTTTTTCACCCAGTTTGGCAACATAGACAAGGTTTCCCATGTGGCAGGGGTGCCAACAGAGGACTTGAATCTGTTTAAGACATTAAACCATGCAGAATTTTCAAATATCCCTAATATACTGCTATAGTGAAGAAGAAAACTGAGGGTAGAAGGCTCCACTGTTGGATATGTAGTGCAATTGGGCACTTATCCAAAATGTGCTCAGCAAGGAATCTGGTGGCAGCACCAGCAACACTGGTAGCACCAGCCTGCAACTTACAAAGGAATGAACTGAGAGTGCGAGAAGGGGTGAGAAAGCAGCTTCCTCTCCTCATAAGTAAGATGTTGCATCAAAAAGTGTGACCTCGCTTGAAAAAGGAAACCATCGCCAAAAAAGAAGCAGTGAGATGTGCAGCAGCAGCAAGAACCAGTTAAGTCTCCTGAACTCAGGATGGAGTGTGAGGAGATGCCTCTAACTCATTCTTTTTCCCTGAAAAGTGGGAAGGAAAAAGAGAAAGAAGAAGGAAAAAATTAAAAAAAGAAATTAAAGAAGATTGAAGCAGAGTGGAAAGATCCCAGGTAGTAACCGAATCTGCCCCTGTTTTGCCTGTTAAAGTACAGCAGCAAACTTCATATTAGATAAGGAGTGTCCCACTAGAACTTCTACTTCCTACCGCAACCAAACACCCACTATTCCCAGGAAAAGGAAAAAAAAATAAGAGGTTGCTGTTAAAAAAAACAACAAAATATGCCAGGTGGTCAGGTATGCTCTTGAGAGGGAATTTTTCTCCAAGTGAAAGGCCTTCTTTCACTATATAAAATCTCAATGGTTCATAGAAAGGCTAGTCAAAGACCCTAAAAACTTTCCTAATGATCTCAAAGTGATCACTAGCCAGCTTGAATGTGAAGGGCTTGAATGTGAAGGGCTTGAAAGATTGGAGTAAGGCTGACCACCTGCTTTGTGATCACCTGTCCTTTGGAGTAGATGTAGATCCGATCCAGGAGACACACTCTGTTTGCAAAGTTGATGCTCATGTGCAGTCTAGCAACTTTGTTATCTATTCAGCATAGGGGTCCAGCAGGCCAGTGGTGTTTTCATTATTAGTTAAACGTGACCTGGGTGCAAGAGTGGACTTTGTCCATGTAAACACCATGAACAGTAATTAATTTTGGAACATTGAGGTTCTTGTACCTAATGACCAGACAAAGCATGTCTTAATTTTTCTGTCAGTTGGAGCCATTCCTGGTAGATTCTTCATGTCTAGTCTTAGTTGGGGAGTGGAATGTCTTCCTGAACCCCAAAATAGACAGGAAGCTGGATGCTAGCAGGAGGTTGGACAATAATAGCTTGGTTTATCTGATCAAAGTGTTTGTTCTTGTCAATAAATACTGGGTTGATCACTCTGGTGGAAAGATGTGGACATAGGCATATAAGTGGCTGTCTACTCAGGTGGCTAGCTACCTGAATAGAATATTAGTAAGAAGGGTCAATCTAGACTCACTAGATTGTCTCACATTTCACTGGTTAGGCTATTCAGACCATACTTGACAAGCAGGACTTCTGGCAACAGCTAACTAAAATAGTACAATGGAACTAGTTGGGGTGTTCTTAGAAATAAGTGATGAGAGAGGCTTAAGGATAGCATTAGGTCTTTCACCATCAACTAGAGCCAACAACTTACTCTTGCTAAGTCTAACAAGGTGAAGACGCTTAAGGATAGTCTGTTCTGAATGGGAGGTGAGGGTGGGGATCTCCCAGAGATAGTGTTAGCTAAACAGGCCCTTGAGTGTGAGGGTAGCAAGTGCTATCAGGGCCAGTTAGTTAGGCATAGGTTAAACAATGTTTAATGAAGGTGTGGATATGGATGCAGAATTGAGTATGGATGAGTATGGGCATGAGTATGGGTGGCAAATGACACATACAGGAGGTCAATAACTTGAAGGAGCATACTTTGAGGATGACCAAAGATATTTGTGAGGTATTTTAGCAGCATCTCAAGAGCCACTTTACCAAGGAGGCTGATCTCTGTGACTGTGTTTTGCAGCTATTTGGCTGACTTCCCTTGGTTTGCGTTGACTGAAGTGGTTAACTGCAAGGATGAGATCACAGAGAGCAAAGTTCACATGGATTTGAAGAGGGTTTGGCAGTGGTAAGTCTCTGAGACTTGATGGTTTACCCTAAAAATTGTACTTTATGCTGACGCAGATCTTTGAGCCGATTTTGACAATAGTGTTCAACAACTGGTTCTAGCAGGGATCTTCAGGGATGTGATCATGTTTTTGAAAAAGGTCAAGGAATGTTAGGAGACTTTATAATGATTATAGGCCAATAACTCTGCTAAAGACAGAGTTAAAGATCTCAGCCAAGATTCTGATGGGATATTTCAGTCCATTGCTGAGATTTTGTTTGAAGTCAAGCAGATTTGTGATTTGAATGGTCAAACAATTCAGAGCAGACTGCATCTAATCAACAGGTATCCTAGAGGGTGTAAGAGATGATGAGCAAACCACATTGATCAATTTGGATCTGTTCAAGGTATTTAATAAGGGTTGACTATTGGTATCTGGTTGCTGTCCTGCAGGCTGCTGGATTCAGACCTGAATTCTGTAAGTGGATCAGCCTTCTGTATTGCTCCATCAGTGCTGTAATGCAAATAAACAAAAAGCAGTCTTGGCTGATTTGTCAAAGGTTACCAACTGTTCTCTGCTTTATGCTTTGCTGTTAGAGTCTCTTTCATTGGCAGGGTGTACAGTTCAGCCATATATAAAATTGCCATCCCTGGTGGGGCTTGAGCCAGGGTTTATGCTTACACTGATGATGTATCCATTTTTATGTCATTCCGCAGCAACATTGAGGTAGTACAAAAGGTACTTGAGCATTACAAAATTTGGGGGCAAAATTAATTGCAACAGGTCTTCTAGCTTGCAATACAGGGGTCATGCTTCTAGGGCTCTTCATTTAGACTGACAGACCTACCACATTCTTGGAGTGTGGTTTGGACCCAAACTCCAGCTGGAGAAGAATTGGTCAGAGTTACTAACAAGGATTGAAGCATCAGTCTGAACTTGTCTTTGATGGCAGTTGTCCAAGAAAGATAGAGCTGATGCATGTATCACTTATGTCTTTCCCTTTATTCTTTATCGGTTGTCAGTACTTTCTCTCTGTAAGCACTGTAAGAAGGCAATGATGCATATACTCTCCACTTTCTTGTTGGGTGGATACATGCATTGAGGTCAACAGAGCTGTCTGCCTCAAATATCTGTGTCATGGGGACTGGGAATGCCTTATGTGGTGAGTCACCAACACACCTCATAGGTGGCTTTCTATGCTGCAAGTTGACAGAGAATTTGATTTTGGGTAAGAGTGTGAGAGATGCCTTCCCTAGTCTTGCTATCACTCTTCCTGTCTTGAGGCCTGAGCACTTGTGTAGGCCTCAAAAGCAATCAGAATTCTTACTTGAGTGTCAAGACATCTTCCAAGCCATTCCTCAGTCCACTGACATTTCCTAGCCTGAGGCACTTCTATTGTTTATTAGTGGAGAAGGTCGCAACAAAGGAACCTCTTTGTGTAGAGCTTGGCTTGTTGGCAATCAAAGGGCACTCTTTTTTAGTCTTAGGCGCCAGCAGCAAATTACCTCAGTAACCCTGAGTTTTAGCTTACCTGGTAGTTGATTTGCTTGACTGTCATTGGTGTGACCTTGGTTTATAGAAAATGGCTGAACACACCTTTTACCATTGTCCTCAGGTGCTCCCTTTCTGGGGTCATGTCGGCAAGCTGATGTCTCATACAGCTTCTGAACAGCTTATGCTCATCAATCTCATGTGTATTCTCTGGAGGAACAGTTAGTATTTCTCACATTGCTAACCATTGAAAGAATGGTGATTTGGATGTGGAAAATAGAGGAAATCTTGTGCTATGAACACTATTCTTATTAGCATCTGATTATATACTTTGAGCTTCTGCTGAAGATGAACACCAGATCTGATAGAAAGTGTTTGATATCAACATATTTCCACAAAAGGTAGGTAACTGTAGCAAGTTCATGTGAAAGAGGCTAACTTTGATTATATTTTTTAAGTCCCTTTTATCACAATGGGGTGGTTTCCTGTGAACCCTCTGCTGGTTAAGTTAGACTCTCATTATGTACCTAGTTAATGTGAGAAAGTGTTGTTGTTATCCTGTCCCAGCATTTTCTTTTGTTATGATTCACATTGAAATTCCCAACATTCCCAGTTTGTTTTTGGCCCCCTTTTTATCTTGACTTTTCTTATTTTTCCCATTCCATTTAGTTTTTATCTTTTCTCTCTCTCTGTCTTGATACTTGATTCCACTGTCTGATGTAATACAGCAGTCATTTTGATTTTTATTGTGGAATTGTTGGGTACTACTAACATTTATTTATTTTTAGTTTAAATGCTTGATTATATTTTAATTTGTTTTGCTATTCATCTTCTCCCCTTCTTATTTTTCATATCATTGTATTTTTAAATATTTTACAAAATAATATTTATAAAATTTTAAAATTTTTTGTCACTTGTATTCCTCATTTTTTTAGGTCCCCCTACCAATATGTGGTATTATGGTATATGGAGGATGGGGAGGTGATGGTTGAGTTATTGTGGTAAATGAACAAATTGAAATAAGTGATTGGGTCATGAGTCTAATTAGCTAGGTATAGGATGTAAAGTGATTACCAGCCTCAACCACCCCCCTTTGGCCGTGTACCACATTTATTGCAATATTTACAATAATAAATATTCAATATTTTTGTTCTTTCTTGTCTTGAAATTATAATGTTACAATCACTTGTTTGTATCTCTTTTGTGTGCCAACACCATTCTTAACTTGTGAACATTTTTTACCTCATTACTGTTGCTTTGCCTACTTTCTTCTTGCATATATCCTCAGTGCAGAGTATATTAAGAAGAAATGCTGAAAGATTTCCATTTTATTAGCAATAGAGCATTCATTTCTAAATTTCTAGCAAAGTGAATTGTGCCATGATGCTCTTTTTCTCACAGACAGTGCCCAACTGACCCTACCATACAATACAATTGACAAAATAAAAAATAAACAATGCACATGCATAACTTACTCATTACACCCTATATATATAGAGAGAGGCAATACAAACCCAGGATAGAATTGGTAAATAATCCGGGATAAGGTTGGTAAATAATCCAGGATGATCCTAATCATATCAATAAAATATTAAATACTCGTACAACCAAACTGGCAACAAGGTCCCACCCATTTAAACCAAATTTTTTTTATTTATAAGTGTTTCACCCCGAGCAAGGCATGTCACTGCCACTACTGTGCAGGGGGCTACATAGAGTGGAGAAAGGATAATTAAATATAGGAAATGTCAGAGGGTGGGTGATAGGCGGGTAGGGATACTGAGAATGGTTAAATATAGGAAATGTCAGAGGGTGGGTGATAGGCGGGTAAGGATACCGAGAATGAGGGTTGGGTAGATGAGAGTGTTTTGAGAATAATTGGGAGTTAGTGTGATAGGAGGTGTCTATTGACCCTACATTTAAACACATGGAGATTGTAGCTGTCAGGAAAGCAGACTTGTGGAAGGGAGTTCCACAGACAGGAAGCATGAGAAAAGACGCTGTTGGAGTAGAATTTATGGTTACATCTTATTTGTTTAACTGTAAAAGGGTGGGACCTAGTTGCTAATCTAGTATCTCGTGTAAATTCGTGCTTAGGCGGCACCAGTGATCTAAGCTCATCGGAGCAGAAGCCATGAAATTACTTGTAGAAGAGGCACAGGGAAGCCACTTCACGCCGGTGAGAGAGTGGTTGCAGCTGGTCTGCCAAGTCAGTATCAGCCACGTTACAGAACCTCCTTTGTATTTTGTCAAGAATCCCAAGGAGAGCAGCAGGGGCACCCGACCAGATATGGCAGCAATATTCAATACACGGGCGGATGGTAGATTTGTATATGTGCAGAATAGATTCAGGTGGGAAAAACTTCCGGGCCCTGCACAGAGAGCCGACTTTCATAGCAGCAGATTTGGCAATGGATTCGATATAGTCATTTGAGTTCCGCCGAAAGTGTAAGGCCAAGGAGGCATAGTATTTTACTCTCTGGGAGGCTAGCCTGTCCCATGCTAATGGGAGGTAGATGTGATTGTCTATGGTGGTTAGTTGATAACAGCTTCGTTTTAGAGGCATTGAAATTTACTAGCCATTTCCTACCCCAGGCCACTACGGATTGGAGGTCCTTTTCAAGTTCACTTTGTTGTCCACACCTGGTTTTTGATCAATGTGAGAGTAGATTGTTATGTCATCGGCATACATGCCAACTTGGGATCTAATGGCATCGGGGAGATCATTAATGTAGATCAGAAAGAGCGTGGGACCTAGGATAGAACCTTGAGGGACGCCCGCGTTCGTATGGTAGTTTTGGGAGGCATGCCCATTTAATACCACCTTCAATGTGCGGTTAGAGAGGAATGACTGGATGAGGTCAAACAGATGTCCAGTTATCTCGTAGCTCCACAGTTTGCACAAGTGGCCAGCATGCCAGACCCCGTCGAACGCTTTGGAGATATCCAAGGCAACAGTTCGGGCTTTGCCATTCTTGTCAAGTTCCTGGTATATGTACTTGGTAATGGTCGTTAGCATATCAGCAGTAGACCTGGTGAAGCGAAACCTGTAGTGTTTGTAAGAGAGAAGCCTGTTGGCCGTGAGATGCTGAATCACCTCGGAGTTGATAATGGCTTCGAAAACTTTGCCAAAGATTGGAAGGAGACTAATAGGACGGTAATTGGCGTGGGGTCTGAGGGTTCGCCAGAATTCTTAAATATAGGAACTACACAGGAGGACTTCTAACAGGCAGGAAAACAGGAAGCAGATAGGCAGAGGTTGTAGAGTTTAGAGAGGACAGAGGAGAGTTCTGGGGCACATTTCTTCAGTACTATGACTGGGATTCCGTCACCGCCGCTCGCTTTGTGTGTGTCAAGTTGTGCAATTATCTTGGCGTCCAACAATTTTACTCCATCAGCTACTTTTCTTGCATTTCCTGCCTGTGGAACTCCCTCCCATATATATTTGCTTTCCTAATGGCTCCAGCCTCCAGAAATTTAATTGCAATGTCAATACCCAACTCTTATCCACTTGACTTCAGTTCTTTTTATATCACCCCGTATATCTTGTTCTTTTCTTTTCTCTCTACCTTCGCAACTGTCTTCACACCTGTGTTACAATCTTTCTCTTGCCCTTTCTCTGACAGCCCCTGTGACTGGTTTGTCTTTCTTTTCCTTCTCCTCCTGTCTAAAATGTTACTCTTATGTAGCCCCCTGTGCATCAGTGGCAGTACTGCATTGCTTGGGGTTAGATGCTTACAAAACAAAAAAAAAAAAACTGAGCAACAGAGAGCTCAATGTAAATTAATTTAATTTAGAAAGCAGGTAATTATTTATTTATCTGTAAATTCAGATAAAATTTAAAAGGGAAATAGCCATTTTCAAAATGTCAGTTTAACACATGCATTGTTAACCCCATTTAATCAAAGAATGAAGGAAAAATTCTCATTCTATGTTTAAACAGGGTTGACAATGCATGTCTTAAACTGACATGTTGAAAATGGCTATTTCCCATCTAAATTTTATCTGAATTTACAGATAAATAAAAATATATATATATATATATATATATATAGTCTGCTTCATATTATTTGTGCCCTATTCTTTTCTTTCTTTTCTTATTGCTTATTAAATTTTGTCAGTTCTGGATGTTGGACATTCCTGCTAATTACCTTTAACCATGATTAATTCCTCCACACATTCATTAGACAACATTTTTTATTAAAGCTTGCATTACACTCCTGATCAAAATTTTAAGACCACTTAAAAATCATTAAAAAGTAATATTTTTTTTACAGATAGATTTTAAACTTCTCCCACTTAAGGTTACCAATACTACAATCTAAAAGGTTATGGAAACAAAAAGCTATATTCCAAACATTTTATTTAGAAATTTACCTTTTTATCAAATGAGTTGATTTACACATTATCAAAATTATAAGACCAGAGACAAAAATTCTACGAAATTGTACAAAAAGTGTATGAAAAGTGTATGAAAACATTCAACAACCAAATTTAATAATGAGTTCTACATCCACTGCTTTTGATGACTTCAGAAATTCTGTCGGGCATGCTAGAAATAAGTGTTTCCATTAAGGTGCGGGAGATGTTGCTCCAGCTTCTGAAGATGGCTTCATGAAGTTCATTTATTGTTGAATATTGTTTGCCATTTCGATAAACATCTCTTGTCATCCATCCTCAAACATTTTCAATTGGGTTCAAGTCTGGTGAGCATGCAGGATGTCCCAAGAGATGGACCCCATTTTCTTGCAGAAAGGTCAAGGTCTGTCTTGTAGCATGGATTGCAGCATTATTCTGTTGGAATAACCATCCATCCACACACAAACGATGGTCCTCCATCATCAATGATGCTTTTTGTAGCATGCTAACATAGCCAGCTGCTGTTTGACAACCCTGCACCACCTGGAGCTCCATCGTCCCTCTGTAAGAAAAGGCACCCCATACCATTAGGGACTTTCTACCACTATGACATGTGGAGAAAATTTCAGGAGGCATGTTTTTGTTATGCCAATATCATTGGAAGCCATCAGGACCATCTAGATTTAATTTTTTTCTCATCAGAAAACAGGACTTTCTTCCATTTCTCAACGTCCCATGTTTGGTATTCACAACCAAACTTTAAACAGTCCACCTTGTGACGTGGAAACAGCCGAGGAATTTGCTTACGCTTTTTATTTACCATGCCTTTTTGTCTTAAGTGTCATCTGATGGTTACGGGACTGCAATCAGCATCTGTGACTGCCTTAATTTGACTAGAAGAAAGTCACCCCTCATTCATAACAACCCATCTTATTCTCTTACTCAATGCAGGAGAAAGTTTTGGGGGTCTACCAGAGGATTTTGCTTTACCATAATTCTCACTGTTCTTTAGAAAGTTGCAAATCACAGTTTTACTACGATTTACCTTAGCTGCGATCACCTGCTGTGACAAACCTTGCTTATGGAATTCTAGAATTCAAGAATGCTCAACTTTGGTAAGTTTGCTTGCTTTAGGCATGGTAACACCTTTACGCAGTGATTGCTAATCTCTAACTGAACTAAAAACATTGGAATTACCATAGATCTAACAATTTATACCCCTGGTCTTATAATTTTGATCATGCGTAAATTGCCTCATTTTATATAAATGTAAATTTCTAAATAAAATATTTGGAATGTAGCTTTTTGTTTCCATAACCTTTTAGATTGTAGTATTGGTAACCTTAAGTGGTAGGAGTTTAAAATCTATCTGTAAAAAAAATATTTCTTTTTAAAGATTTTTAAGTGGTCTTAAAATTTTGATCAGGAGTGTATTCATACTGATGTCATATATACTAATTATATATATGTATGTACACAAACATATTATAGTCTTTATGCAAATATCTATGCATACTTTGGTTTTCTTCCAAAGATTTATGCATCCATCTTTTAGTCCTCAAAGACTGAAGAACAATCATCAGTTAGCTTTTTATTTTTTTCTTCTTTTTGACTTACCTCTTTTTGGCAGTTCCTTGCATACATTTGTTTTCTTTCTTCTTTCCTTTATTTACATTAATTAAATTTTATACTCCCCACAAAAATATTCACATATTTTTGCTACTTGATTGTAAAGATGTGGATTTTGTTTTAAGAAAACAAAGCTGTAAAATGTGTTTTCCAAGAGGAAATGTGAAGGAGATAAGACATAGTTGTAGTTTAGCAGGTTAAATCCAACAATCTAAAGTTGTAACTTTAAATCTTATTGAAAGAGTTTTTAAGAACAGGAACTTGCTTGAAAAATAGTAAGAATTCATTCTTCTTATGATTTTCATCTATTCTTGGTTAAAGAAATAAACTTCTTTGTCGTGATATAAAGATGAATTGAGTATGTGTTCACAGACAGTTGCTGACTGGAACCATTATATCTGGAAAATGTGTGGGAGTAGAACACAATATGAATTATTGCTTTGAAAGCAGGAATCACAATGTGATTGGTCTACAGATAATGAATATGAGTAGCCTACAGATAACGAAGAAGTATTTAATTATATTTTATAAGGTGGCGAACCAAAACAATTAATGAGTCTGAAAGAAATCTTGCTCAGTTTTTTTGAGTCAATCAATGTATATAGATATGAAATTTGGAAGCAGTAGAGATACTCTTTTAGATAAGCCATAACATATACCTTAGTTCTATTAATACACACATGTAATTTCCAATAGTTGTAATGTTTACATTCATAAAGAGATGAACGCACTGCTAAATATCTGGTACTAACAAAGACATCACTAATCTGCAAAGGTGTCAAATGCCAAAGTAAAAGATTACTGATTATATTTGGCACTAAGAATATTAAACAACAAACAGCTGCAGAATAAATCTGCCATTTTCAAAATCAGATATTATCCACCTAAGAAGTTCAGAGATCATTGATCTAAATTAGTCATGTCAATAAACATTGATGTTATGTCAATTCAATTGACATTTATGATTCTTGTGAAAGTTTGAAAATTAGAAGAAAGCAACTAATATCAAAACTGTAAGATAATAGAAAATATTTGAAGATTTTAAATCCATGCTTAGATATTATGAATACAGGAACATTTAAAAAATTTCTGCCTTCTATATATGAGGGTCAATCAATAAATAAGGTGAATTTTTTGGTATAAGGAACTTCTAATACAGATAGAAGCTTACTTTTTTTTAAAATGTTTTTTTCCTTTACTTTTTTTTTCAAAGGGATTTAATTTTTTTTGCAGATTGAAAAAAGGCTGTGAGAGTTTTGGAGATTAACAAAGATGGCCAACCAAAAAGCATGCTTCAGGACTGAACAGAGGTCAATTATCAAGTTTTGGTTGCTGAAGGGTGCAAACTAGTTGAAATTCATAGGAGAATATCAACTGTGTAACTGGCCTACAGAAGTGAGGTCTCCTGAGGTGATTGAATCAGTTAATGACCTCATTCAATCTGACAGAAGGGTGACAGTGGATGACATTGCAAGGACTTTGAGCATATCTGTTGGGATAGCACACAAAATTGTCCATGATGACCTTGCCTACTCAAAGGTCAGCTGCCTGTGGGTGCCAAAGATGCTTACTGCAGAGCACAAACAGAAGAGGGTCGAGTTGTTCCAGCAGTGTCTCTCCCTCATCCCCTTTACAGCCCAGACCTTACCCCTTCAGACTTTCACCTGTTTGGTCCCTTGAAAGCGTTCATGAGAGGCATGAAGTTTGAAAGTGACAATGAAGTCAAAAGTGCTGTGAGTGATTGGCTGAGGGAATACGGAAGCTTGTGCACAGATGGGAAAAGTGTGAAAAGTGTGGGAGACTACGTTGAAAAAAAAGTAAGCTTCTATCTGTATTAGAAGTCCTTATACCAAAAAATTCACCTTATTTATTGAATGACTCTCATACACAATGTTTCTGATGTTAGTTTGCTCATAATAGAGTAGTGTCATTTGTTATATCTTTAATAAAAGTTAGTAAAATTGAAATTAAATGTATAACACATGTTCATTGGTAGTGATATTGAACAATCTTTATCTATAAATATATTAAGTTGAGTCATAATTTCTTCTTTTGCTTATCAACTTTATGCTTTAAAATAATCCAGTACAATTATTCAATTATATATTCACCACAATAACTTCTTTTTTAAAAAATAAATGTTAGAAGAGAGACAAAAAGAATAAGAATAAAAGTTAGATGAGGAATAAAAAGAATCTTGTTAATTAAAAGTAATTCACAAGTTAGCTGCAAGTATGAAACCTAATATTATACAACCTTATATTTTTATTATAATACAAATAATTCATCTTTAAGTAATCTTCATGAGATACTGCAGTTAGTTTTACTTAATATTATAACTTGAATTAGATACAAGGAAAATATAAACAACCTGGCAATCAATGCTGAAGTAAGCATCTGCATCATTAAGGTAGCTACTACCTTTGGAAAATGCACAAGAAGTCTGAGACAAAGCAAACACTCAGTGCACACAAAAATATAAGAGTACAGAGCCTGCATCATAAATGTTCTAGAATGACATATAGCCTGGAGCCTATATGCACATCAAGAGCAGAAACAAAATAGCTTTAATTTATGCTGCTTGAGATACATATAGGGCTTCCCTTGAAGTGGCATAATCTCACACACCTCAGTCCTTGAAAAATCATAGCTTCCCAGCATGTACTTTTTCTGAGGTAGCAATAACTATACTGGTTGAGCTTTACCTGCAGATAGACAACAGAAGGATTCCACAAGATATACACTAAGCAGAACTTCTGAACAAAAGGAAAAACTGCCCATCCAAAAACGTTGATTAAATAAAACTACATATCATTTGATATCAATCCTGCCACCTGGAAAAATACCACTCCACACCACTTTCAATGACACCAGTTAATCTGTAGTAGGCAGTTAAGACCACCTTGATTCATTGCAGCTAGGCTATGAGAACGAGGAGGAGACATAAACAGCACAAGGAATCAGCACATTATTAACATCATTGGAACAGGCCTATACATGTAACACCTGTGGCCATGTCTGCCTCTCATCCATTTGACTTTGTTGCCACACAAGATGCTGTATGAGAGTCTGTCTCTGAAGCATTGGAAAATCAATGGATTGAGACTTTATGATGCTGAGGTCACAGAAACATAGATATGTGAATGTGTAAAGATCTATGCACCTTGATGATTGCATACTGGGATGTGAGGACAGGAATAACAATTTTTTTTCAGAAGTGCTGACTAGTTCATTCTTTCTTCAAAGAAGAAGAAAAGACTTGAAGCAACAGAAATATGGTTCTACAGAAAGATGCTGAGGATACCATATTAACAATGATGAGGTTTTGGTGAAAATGGAAATGAAAAGAGACTTATACTTAACACCAGGAAGAGGCAGTTGAAGTTTCTGGGGTGCATAGTGAAGAAAAAGAGCTTAAAAATGTTTTTACAGGAAGTTAATTGAAGGCCAGAGGGACAGAGGAAAACAACACATTATATATTTGACTAGATTGAGAAAAAGAATTGTGCAACAGGGTTTAGAAATAAGAAAAATGCCAAAGTTTATGTAGAGCTGTAAGGAACTAGAAATTGGGGAGAGTCATGATTGCCTACATCATGAGGGGACATGTTACATAAAGAATAAGATACCTTGCTATTGTTTTTTCTGCAAAGAAAGATAGAAAAATCATGGAAGAAGATGAAAAATAATCATGTTAAGAGTACTATATAGCATATGTACCCATTTAAGGGGGTCTGTCCCAATGTTCTATTACAGATATAAGCTATTTGTATTCATTCTTTTTTAGCTTTGAAGCCTAAAAGTTGTTGGATCATTGAAAATAGTTTATTATACAAGAACCTAAAAGAAATATTTTAAACTATCTCAGAGACTTGGACATTATAGCATGACTGAAAGATGATAATTTTAAAGTTAAAAAACATTGAAGCATGTGTTAAAATGTAAGACTATAAACTATTGATGCTCCTAAACTTAAAGTAAATTTAAATAAGAATAAATCTTTCTTGAAGGATTTCAAAATGCTGATACCCAGATTAAATGTAATTTTTAAGGAAGAAAATAAAAGCAAAGATATTTATATAAAATTGTATGTTAGTCCTGTTTTTTTATAGCATTTGAAATATTTTTAGTTTTGTGGTCAGGATATAAGAATGAATTGAGTGTACATAACCAAACAATTATCAGAATAGTTATTCTTACAAATCCTAAAGCTGAGGAAAATTTGAAAATCCTTACACATTGATTGAAATAGATATGTCCTAAGTATGATGGTAAGAGTCTTTAGCTTTGGATAGCAACTTGTCTAAGAGAAGGAAATATCTGAAATAAAAACCTCTATCCCTATTCTGCCTAGAAAAGGGTAGGCTGAACACTCTAATCTTGGTAGGTAATCTTCTTAGAGATGGTGACTTGATAAAAACACTGAGTTTCTAGTCTCCTAAACTGGTTGGTGCTGGTAAGGGTATACAGCTGTAAAACTTGTTTTGTAAAACATGGATCCATCTGAGAAGTTGAGATTACAACCAGGCATTACACAAAATTGGAAAGCCTGGAAAAGAGCCATCAAGAAAACTCTATCCAACCAATGCTAAACAAATGTTAAACAATGATGATGATGATGATGTTTGGAACAGGTAGAAACAAATGTTAAACAATGATGATGATGATGATGTTTGGAACAGGTAGAAACAAATGTTAAACAATGATGATGATGATGATGATGTTTGGAACAGGTAGAAACAAATGTTAAACAATGATGATGATGATGATGATGTTTGGAACAGGTAGAAACAAATGTTAAACAATGATGATGATGATGATGTTTGGAACAGGTAGAAACAAATGTTAAACAATGATGATGATGATGATGATGATGATTGGAACAGCTAGAAACAAATGTTAAGCAATGATGATAATGATGATGATGATGTTTGGAACAGCTAGAAACAAATGTTAAACAATGATGATGATGATGATGATGTTTGGAACAGCTAGAAACAAATGTTAAACAATGATGATGATGATGATGATGTTTGGAACAGGTAGAAACCTGAACAACAAAGAAACAGTGCATATGTATCATTATGCTGAGAATGCAGAAAAAAGTCTTTTAAAATGGTTGCTGTTACTTGACCTCAAATAGAGCATTTTGGAGGGTGTATTTATTATGAATAAAAGCTAGAAAAGAGAACGGAGGAATAAAAAGCATCTTGTTAATTAAAAGTAATTCACAAGTTAGTTGCAACTATGCTTTCAACAAGCAGTAGTGGTACTTTCACATTATTTCTATTTAATGTTAATTGATGGAAGGAAGCAATTAAACTTGAAAGATGAAAAGTAGCCTTTTTAGTTTGACTGTGCATATGTTTATTGCATTTAATTAGTTTCCATGACAAATTTTCAATAAAACCTTCTTCATAATTTTAAATCTTTTCATTTGTCTTTTGACCCAAGCAAAAAAAAACTTTTATGAAATATTGATCTGGTCACTGATCTTCATGATTTTTATTAAGTGACAAATTCTTTTAGTTCATATTTTTGGATAATTTTTCATTAAAATTAATTTATGAAAACTTTATGATAATATTTTCTGTACAAATTAAATTTCTTTCATTTTTTTTCTGTAAGAGTCATTTAAATTTTGGTTAAGTTAAAAGCTATGAACTTTGATTTTTTAATTTCTTGTTGCCTAAGGTTGCATTTTTTCTGAAGTATATTTTTAGATTCTTTATTAACTTAATTCAATTAAACTGTTTATTGCTTGTTTTCATTTCTGCTAGACCAGCAACACTTAACAAACTTTAAGTGTTTCTTGAGAATTTAGACTCAAAAGCCAAGCTTTAGTCTATATTTCTGAGATGAGGTATTGTAACTATTTACACTATTTACATTGTTTGGACTGTTATCCTCATCTTTGTTGCCATATTCATAATACGCTGGCCTTATTTTCCTGATGTTTGTTGGAATTTTTAATCAAACCTTTATTTAATCAATAGCGGTAAATTTTTTGAATTCCACAGTTTTAGTTAATTCCACTTGATAATTCTCCAAGTTTTTGTTCTCTTTGTTGAGGACAGGGATTGAACTCACAGCTCTTTGAGTCAAGTCACTTTTGAGTCAACCAAACAATGTTTATAAAGACATTAGTGAGTGAATTTCGGCACTTATAAACTTAACGTCTCAGTGACCATTTTTATCAGAGCTCATATTACAACTTTTTTATTATTGTGGTTGTTTTTCTAGCTCTCAGCATTAATAGTTCCAATACTGTTTTTATTTCTGTGATTGGACAGCTTAAGAGAATTTTGTATCCTAGTATAGGTGCTGATTTTACATTTTTCAGTGATGTTCTCTAACTATTTTTGAAAGGGTTTGGTTCAAAATGACAACAAATATCACCTAAAGAAGGCTAGAGCATACAATGGCCAAAACGTTGTGAATGTGGCAATAAAGATGCCACAACACTATTCATCTGTGAGAAAACCCTTGAAAAATCCTAAATACTCTTGAAATGACTGTGAAGCTGACTTTGAATTTTCAGCAAATTTTATATGATACTTTTCATTGCTACGACTGAAAACTTGTAGCTCTGAAAATTTCTTAAAGAGGATTTCCATTGTGCTGTACAGGGTCAGTTTTGTCTTATATATATATATATATATATATATATATATATATATATATATATATATATATATAGCAGTTTATTAAATAAGAATAAATAAAAGAATAGCTGTGAGGCTTAATAGAGAACATGTCAATTCTTTTGTTGGGTATAGTTAATTAAAATTGTGAAGACTTTTTCATATCTTTTCTCTGAATAATTTCTCTGAGCAAGGAAGATAAGAATTTCTCAATAGAAATAAGATTAAGTGGAGATTAGCATGTTCATGCCATAAAGTGTTCAAAATCAAATATTGCCTAAAGTAATTGATTTAAATTACATCCCAATTCAAAGTTGATTCAATGTATTTGATTTCTTCTTTAGCTAAATCACTGGGGATAACATCAGGGTAGCAATAGAACAGAAATCCTCCATACTGATAGCCCAAAAAAATTCAATAGAGAAAAAATATGATTCAGTGAGGTATGAATAAATTATTTTAATTTTTGATGACATCAGTGAAGTATAAAATGGTAAAATGATTTGGTTTACTGGCATTGTGTGAGAGAATTTTTTAAATTCAAAAACCTTGTTTCAGAATAAAAAATCAGTCAGCTTTGTAAATAAAAAATATATAAAAGAAAGAAACGCAGAATCTCTGTTGACATGTCCTAAATAAAGATTGATTTTACCAAATATCATGACACACACTTTCTTCAGACATATTTTGATTGATGTAAGATAGTAATGAAGATTTAATCAAATCTATGAATTTTACATCTGCAATAAAAAAATAATAAATTTACAAAATAATATTAATGAGTTTGAGAAATTTTTTAAAATGCAGTTTAATATTAATACCCAGCAAATACTTTAAGCCAGAAGTGTTATGAAGAAGAGTCAGTTATATAATATCAATCTTCTTGTATGGCTGTGAATGCTGGACAATCTCCTCACAGATGAAGATAAAAATGGAGGCTACAGAAATGTAGTTCTACAGTAGAAGACTGATAATTCCATAGACAGAGCCCATAAATAATGAAGAAGTCTTAAGAAAAATGGAAACAGAAAGGATACATACTCAAAATCAGAGAGAGACATTTGAAATTTCTTGGACATATAATGAGAAAGAAGGGCTTGGAGAATCTAATACTCACAGGTTATATTGAGGACAAGAGAAACAGGAGAAGATAGTCAGCCATGTACCATGAACTTGTGTAAATGGATGACAGAACAAGAGGGTAGAATCATGGTAAAGGAACAAATGTTGATAAGGGCTACAAGGTATAGATTATAGAAAGCCATGATTGCCCATATACTGAAAAGACATGGCATCTACTGAAATAAATTATCACAGCTGATGAAAATCAAGTCAGCCTTTGAAACAAAGGAGAATGGGCTACATTTGGTTATGAGAGTAAAATTCTATCATTATTATCATTATCATTTGTTGTTTATTTATAGATAGATGAAGTCCTATGAAAATTATATTCTCATTCACATAATTTCTAATCAAATTAAGATGACATAAAACCTGAAAGAAATTCTTTGCAGTCTTTCTCTAATTTTATTCAGGACAGATGATAAACTGTCTTGGAGAAATGACAATTCTATCACATCCTTATTTTTTCTTCTCTTCTCGTGAACAAAAGAAGCAGGCAAAGTTATAGCAGCTTATTGAGTTATAGCTAAACAGTGAGTCATTATTTGCACACTTAGATCAGAAAGTGGATATTTTTACAATAAAGAGATAAAACTTATTGTTATGGCCAGATGTGGTTTGGTTGAAGCGAATAGAATTTCTGGATAAGTGAACATAAAGACAGACTGCTTATATTTAGAGACAACATATAGAAAGAAAAATATTAGAGAAAGAGAGTGGTGGGTGTTAGCTGAGGCTTTGATAAGTACTCTAAGAGTGGACACAAGAAAACCGTTTACTGTATGTTGGGTATCTCTCAGAATTATTTGGCTATTAGTTTGAGTTAAGAATTTTTGAAATCCATAAGAAAAAATATTTAACTGCCTTCATCCATTTCCTTACACAATACAGTTGCTCATTTTAGATATTCTTGATTATTTAGGAAATGCAGATTTGGTCAGATAGGCATAGAGGGACCATGAAAAATAATTGAATGTGTCCATAAGATCTGGGTCAGTACAATATGTTCCTATCCAGTGAACAATATAAATAAAATCAATTAGATAGCAGACATATGTACTTGACAGGGTTATAATGGCAGAAGGAGTAAAGATAGAGATTTAAGGAGGAGACTTTAATGTCTGGTAAGAAATAACTAAAAAAAATAAATTCAAGGATCAAACAAAAAATTTCTTTATTATTATGATAAAAAAATTTAAATAAAATTTAAAAAGATGGTATTTACGTCTTTCTTATTGTAACTACTTTCTGTGTTAGACTGATTGCAAACCAAGGCTATAGAACCATAGCTGGAGGAAGAAAAGATGGATTAATACCTTTTCTAAGGGTATTTGCACATAAGTGAATGCACTGAACTCAACCGGATTTTGAACTTGGCTCTCCAATTTCTCATTCTGTGTCAATATCCACTGAACCACAATGCACATAGATAATAACTGGTAGTGAAGTTTAATAACTGGTAGTAAAGAGGATGAACAGAGCCAATTCTGCCTTGTTACTGTTGCTGTCTCCATGAGCATGACAGAAGGGATATATATATATATATATATATATATATATATATATACACACACAAACACACAATGATGTTTATTATAATCAAGAGGATTATCAAAACTTTAGCCATGATATTTTAATTTTCCTTTGTAAAGAAATTGGAGCATCATTGTCTTCTCATTTTCATTAGTTCTTTGTAATAATTGTACAGATGTGGGAACATCATTCATAACAATGGACTACCTTTCATGTAGCTGGCTAGCTGTACACATGACAAGTCTCATTCTAGATCATCAAGTGTATCTGAGAGCTTTCACACCTTGCAATCACATTTTATCAGCTTCTTCCTGACATCTTGGGCTTCCCAGATCCTACAGCCTACCATAATACTCGTGGAACTAAATTTTTGATGAGATTGCCTGTCCTGGCTGACATCCCAAGTCATATTTTAACAGTGCCTTAGGGTTCTAGCATTTCCACACTCATGTACCTCCTCATTTCCATACTCATGTACCTCATCATTTCCACACTCATGTACCTCATCATTGTCCTCAGGGGGAATCTGGAAACAGCAGCAATTAAAAGGAGGTTTCATTCTTCTCAAAACCTCCTGATTGGAGGTCTTGTTGTTGGATGCAGTTTATCATCATACCCAGGATGAATAAATTTTAAAGAATGGTGTGTGTGTGACTCATAGACAGTAGTGTTTCAATGTTTTGTCACTGAAAGCCAGACATGTCAAAAATATTAAACTGAAAAAAAGATAAACAGATAAAAGAGAAACACAAATAAATAAAAAGCAAAAAAGAAGTGAGAAGAGACAAGAGAGAAAAGAAAGAAAAGGCTAACAAAGAAAAATCAAAACGTTGGAAAAGATAAAATGAACTAAAATGAAGTAAATATAAATAATAAAATCAAAACCAATATAAAAGATAAGAATAATGTAAAAAATTATAAAAATCAAAATTAAATTAAAATTAAAAATTTTCCAGATTAATATTTTTGACAAGTCTGGCTTTCAGTGGCAAAACATTGAAACATACACCATCCTTTAAAATGTCATAACCACTCAACCCCACTTAATTCATCTCATTTGATGATCTCTTTATTCTTATGGTTTTATTTATTTTTTTACTTTTTATTTTTATTTTTTATATATATTTTACATTTTTATATTTTATATATATTACCAAATAAATTAACCACATTTTATTGCTGATGAAGGTGTTTTAACACCGAAATTTTATAGCTATTGAGTGTTATGCAGTATAATAATAATAATTACCATATATATATATATATATATATATCATTTCTAATTATAAAGTTTTCAGTTTGTGTCACTATAAGTAACTCCTTATATCTTAGTGGCTTTATCACCTTATTTTGGTTGAAATAATTTGTTAAAAATGACAAAAATATTGAACAGTTCTAGCATTGTGTACTGTCTATATGTGTTATAGCACTAATATATAACAGCACTTTATTTTATAAAAGTCTCCAGTTTGTATAGTTTTTTAAAGTTACATCCTGATCAATAACTGAAATTTTTAATTGCAAAAGGATATTCATAACACATTTAAAAAATTTTTTCATGTTTTTTATAGCTACTTTTCTTGTTAAATAACTTAAAAAAATAATGTCTTTATAAAATAAACTCAAAGTTGAAAGTATTCATCGTTACAATGAGAACAGTATAAAACTGAAAGCAGAAATCATAAAGAGGTAGTAAAATCTAAAAAATGTGTGTGAGATAGATAGACAGAAAGAGAGAGAGAGAGAGAGTGAGACAGTAAGTGAGGAAGAGAATGTATACTAGTGGAAGGCAGCATTATGCACACTCATCTTTTATAACATTTCTTTTTCGTCTTCAGTGACACTAATCTTTTGTGCCTCTGGACCTGTACATTAAAAAGCAACAAACCTAGCTTAACAAAAGCGAGATGGTTATCACTACTCATTGTGTTTAGTGAACTGAAATTTCATTTAATAGTTATCACTTAATGATCTGTCCAGAAAATGACAACATACAAACAACATTCACCATCATCATAATTTTATGAAATTTAATCTGGTCTTTGTAATCACAGATCTGTATTATAATCATGTTTTTCTTGTAAGTAGAAATGATGCCCCTGCAAATTTTATCTAAAAACATAACTTATCAGTATAAATATTTATTTTGTTTGTCACTTAAATCACTGGAAGTCACATGAGAATATACTCATTTGAATGCAAACTTTGATATGAGTTTGATATGATGTAAATTTGATATGATATGAGTTTGTTCTGCAAAAAGTACTTGTAAAATTTTCTGCCCTTAACTTCCATACATACACATCTTTCTTGTTTTTTAATTGTTTCACCCCAAGCAAAACAAGACTGCCACTGGTGTGCAAGGGGTTACAGTGACAGAAAAGAAAAAAATCAAAGTACAGAGTATACTGAAGAAAAAGATAGAAGATGGCAATTGATGTTGCATTTAAACTTTTGAAGATTGTCACTATCAGGGAAGCAAGCAAATGGAAGGGAGTTTCAAATTGTCAGCAATAAAGGAGCAAAACATTTTTCTATCAAAGAAATAGGCTGGATAATTACATTTAAAAATCAACTATTTTACAATGTCTAGTTGAAAAGAAATCGTTTATAACAAATATAACCATATTGTGAATGTCTTACTTTCTATTCATGAGTAACTCCAATTGCTCGAAGGTATATGTCAGTAGTTTTGAATACATAGAATAATTCTTTTCCTTTTTTATTTCATTCTTCTAGTAAAATTCTTTCTATTTTCTTTAACAAACAAATTGACAAAATACTTTAGGGTTTATTTTCTCAGATGAAGTCATCTTATTGTTTTCTTATCAGATTCTGTTTATGTAAGCCATTGTTTTGCAAGTTCCACCCAGATAGATCAGAAATGATTTTCCCTTTCTGTTTTACACCTCACTTTAATACAAAAAGACAAACAAGAACAAAAATAAACTTATAAACAATAATTTACCAATATGCCTGAGTTTAAAAAGTTTGAAAGAACAATGATTTCTTCCCACTGTCTATTCATTTTGAACATTTTTTTTAGGAACAGGGGTTTAATTTTTTATATGATTTTCAAAATGTGTTGCTTTTTTGAATGAAACCTTTTATAATTTTTATAAATCCTTAGAAAATTCAAGAAGACTGTAATGCTTCTGATTTTGTTTAGGAATCTAAAAAATTATATTATGTATATTTTTCTATTAGAGAAATATTTGATAACTTAATGTTTCAATATATGTGCATTGTGGTGCAGTTGATATCAGCTTGGAATGAGAAATCAAGGAGTCGAGTTCAAATTCCAGATGAATTCCTTCCATTCACTTACATGCAAACACCCTTGGTAAAAGTATTAATCTGTCTCTTTCTTCCAGTTATGGGTTAAATAGCAGAACAGATTGGGTTCTATAGACTTGGTTAGCAACCAGTTTACCACAGAAAGTGATAGCAACCTACTGCAGGATAATCTTCTGCCCAGTCATGTCTCTTTCAAGACATGATCACCCAAATGTGTATTACGTATGGCACTTAACTGACTGAATGTCTCAATATAATGGAATATTAGTATTTCATTTTACAAAATAGCTTAGCTTAGATGAATTTGAAAAGAGGTCTATCAAATTCTCTTCTATAGAAAATTCTTTATGTCTACACAATGAAGGTTTTAATAGATATTTTTGATTTTTATTTGCAATTATCCTCCAGAAATGGTAGTCAGCAGTTTTTCCTTCCTCTCTCTTTCTCTCTCTCTCTCTCTCTATATATATATATATATATATATATATATATATATATATATATATATATATATTTATATATTATCTTTCTCAATGGATTTCTTTCTATATGTATGTTTTCTCAAATATCAATCATCACTTTTTGAATTGTAATATTGAATAGAGTTCAAATGAATGTTATAGATAAGCATATTGGATTACTTTACATTATGAAGAAGAACATTAATATAGTTTTACAACTTAGACAGTAAATGTTGTGCTTGTCATAAAGCAGAATTTATTAATATAAAAGTCATAAGAATAGTTTATTAAAAAGTATTGCTTTATTTGTTGTAGTAGTGACAAAAATGGAATTCTACTTCGATATATAAGCAAGAGATGCCTGGTCTTCACTTTCCAGTCTTGAAAAAGTTCAAAAGCATTCCTACATCCTTGTTGGTGATGAAGTATTTTCCACCCTAAATCTTTTTTCCTATAGATAAAACACTTCAAGCCACTCACTGCTCTATCACTATTTCCATGGAAATTGTTCAGACAAACTTTATTCCTTAGTTTCACTAATTCTTACCTTAATGGCTAAGACTTTCTATATCATGTACATTGCAGTGAACTAGCCTCATTACCTTTGAAATCTATTAGTGAGAAGTAAGTTCCACTTGAGTAGCTTCTTCCTACAAACTTCTGCTTAGTGGAACTGACTCCCAAGTGTATTCTTCCCCAATCACTACAAACTTAACCTGTTCAAATCTAGGGTTGACCATTATCTTTCCCAAATGTCTCTATAAACTGTGTCTCTTACTCTGTAATTTTCACTACATATGGCTCTTGAGCCTTGGACAGGATGAACATTGTTGGGAAAAAATGGCTGGTATTGATTTGGCTAATTAGAAATTACTACATGATAAAGATATGAAAAAGGAGGTTAAAAGTATCTAACATTAATGCAAATTTTCATGATGACAGGGTCATAATATAATAGTCCAAAGCAGACAAATGAAGAAATATTTCACAAAGGAATGTAGCTTTTTTGAACCAACAATAGACTAATAACAATAGTCAAAAAAAGTAAAAATGTAAGAAACAAATATCACCAAATTATCCAAGAATGAGAAGTTGAAATTAAGAAAATAAGAAGTGCAAAGAACATAATAATTATATGAATATAATATTTGTTAAAAACCTGTAGTGTGCACTTATTGTAGACTATTCAATTGTCGGATGATATGCTGAGATTATTTTTAATCAAGGAAATTCAAATGCAAAAAAGATAATGGAAGTTCAAATGTTTTATATCCAGTGAAGGGTTTTGGGGGCCATTTCCCTTGCATTGTAATTGAGACTTTACTTTATTTAAGTAGCAAATTCAAAATGAGTTTAACAAACTCTTCTTTAAATACTGATGTGTCATGGCTTTCAATAGTAAATTCAGTCATAAAATAAAGGAATTATATTGTTGAAACTAGACAGTACAACTAATATAAAGACAAAAGTAAAGCAGGCTATTGTACTATTTTAATATTTATATAATCAAAAAACATTGCAATCATAAGAGATATTTACTAAACATAGTTTTGTACAGCACAGGGTCAAATTAGAATCGAAATAAATTGAATACTAATGATTATGCTAATAGTTGCAATAAGATTTGATACAATTGTCAATCACCTGTATGATAGTTGTCATACTATTTGTTTTTAATTAAGCAATAAGAGAAATTCAATATTTTATATATTTAAAATATTATAAACTCTTTCCAAATTAATATAAAGAAATTTAAATCATATTCTATTCTTTTTAAATGTCTGAAGAATCTAATTAGCAAGTAGTTTTTGTTTCACTTTGTGTTACATTTATTTTATTTATAATTGTTGTATGTGAAATGAAATTAATCACCTAAGTTTGCTTTTTACTAATTATTTGCAGATGAATTGACTGACTATTGACAATATTTAGCTTAGAGGAAAATCAAGCAGAAAAAAAGAAACAACTATAGATATTTACTTTTTGGGCTTTTGCCAAAGTTTGTATAAAATTTGGTTTTCTTGAGAGCTTTCATTCAGTAAGTTTTTAAATAAATCATTATTTTGTTGTGGTTGGCTAATGCTTTAGTGAAGAGACTGAGAACATAATATCTACAACCCACTGGGTAGAAAAGGCTTAGTGATAATTATAACAAGTAGAAATGTGTAGATAGTTGGGCTTATAAAGGCCATAACATTTGGTTTATATTTCTGCTTAATATTGAGGAGATAATTTTAGCAGACTCTTAGTATCAAAATGTATTGTCTCATTGAATTGATAGATTAAAGATGATGAAAAGATCTCAGTATAATCCACTTCCCAAAATATATCCAACTAACTAAACCTCAGAATTTATTTATCTGTTCTTGGGCTGATAAATTATCAGCTGCCATTTATATATCACCAACTGAGGTGTCTTACTGAGTTGCAGCTTGAAAAAGAAGTTAATTTAAAACAACACTTTTTCTGTAGTGCAAATGAATAACCGAACAAGGTTTAGCATAGATAGCAAAAAAGACAAAATTTACTAAGAGCTACAAAAGACAAGAAGTTATGGAGTGCCATGATTGTCAACATCCTAAAGGGGGGGAATGGTACATAAAGGGGGGCATGGTACATAAAGGGGGCATGGTACATAAAGGGGGGCATGGTACATAAAGGGGGCATGGTACATAAAGGGGGGCATGGTACATAAAGGGGGCATGGTACATAAAGGGGGCATGGTACATAGAAGAGAAATTCATTTGCTCAAATTTCTCAAATAAGCTACTCACTACTTTCCTCTATTTTTCCTGCCTTTGATATACCTTGAAAGGATTAAAATTCTCCAAGTTTTGTTTCCTTGTTAACTGTCATTAAAATTCAGTTGTCTTTTTTCTGATTGTTACTTTCTTTGAAAATTCCTTTTTCTTAAAACTTCATCATTTGTCACAAAAGGAGAGATGATTTTAGGTCTTTCCCAACAACATTTGGGAGAAAGTGAAGGCAAGTGACAAGATCAGAATTTGAATTTGGGTTAAGATTGAGCTTTCTGTGCCAATAAGCAAACACTGTTTTGCCTTTATAAAACTTTAATAATATTGTAGAGGCTTATTGCTGAAAATGTTTTAAATTCTAAACATCATAAATGTTCTCAGAGACATTTTGGGATCCTTTTCATAAGAAACAACACCTCTCTTATTGTAAAATAATAAATAAAAAAAATAATTTGTTTTAAATTCTTAATAGTGGCTTCACAGAAAGAACAGTAATAAAATAGTTTGCTTAGATTGAATAGTGGAAATATTGATTAATTTTTTAATATAACTCAAGTGAATTTCTAGTTCAAGTTATTATTTTTTAATATCGCAAATAAATGCAGAAAAAGAAGTGCAAAAAAGAGATAAGTATTAAAAGATATTTGAACTGCTGGAAATATATTAATGCTGAGGAAGGTAGACAGTTATATAAATAAATCAATATAGTTCCAAAAGATTAAATCAGAGAATTAGGATATATATATATATAGTAAAGTTTTGTAATTTGCTTATATATATATAGCACCTAATGAGCCAGATGGACCTACCTAGGTTTCACCTAAATGGATCGTCAGGAAAAGCTGGTTAAAGAGGAAAAGAAAACACGACATATAAATAGGTAATCAAGACAACCCTTGTGAACAAGAAATTAAAGAACCTACAACACAAGGGAGGGGGAGGTTAACAATTTTATTACTTTTAATTTTTAATTTTCAGGGAGAGGGTTGAAGACAAAGACGAAAACAAAAAGGTACTATATCACGACAGACTGGCCTAATCTAATAGCCAGGGCTTCCTATGCCTACATTTATTCAGGATTTCAGTCTTAGAATTCAGTAAGTTAGTCGGTTGCTTATACAAGCCTATAGCTAGTTTCTCTTCAGTACATAGCCTACAAAACTCCTGGCCAGCTTTGTATTTAGAACATCTCTTCAGTATCTCCCATTTCAAGTTAGAGTCCTAATTTATTTCCTGCTTAATAGTCCATAATAAAGTGAATAATGTAGTACTATGCTTAGTATTTTCGTTATTGAAACTACTTGTGTGATTATAATATCTTTTTTTAAAATTATCTTGTGTAGCTCTTATATATATTTTGGGGTTAGTATCCTCCATATTCTTATAGATTTTAACTTGATACCATGATGATGGTTTAATTATAGTAGACAACAGCAACCCAGTAAAGTGTGAAACTATATGGAAAAAATTGTATTGGTTTTTTAAGAAGTTTTAATTTGGAAGTTGAAATTAACTTAAAAGTTGTTAATATCACACTTAATTTATGTAATGGAAGTATATCCCCATACAAAAGGGAAAATCAAGACCCCAATATCTAAACACTAAATTCAACCACCCAGCACACAATGTACAATGTATTGCTAAAAGTATCTGTCATAGACTGTCTAACAATTCAACTAGTAAAAGCATTTTCGATGATAATATGATAATAAAAAAGTCTACCAAGATGCCCTAACTAGGAGTGGACACAAGAGAAATTAGAATATATGGGCATTCTGAATACTACAGAAGTGAAAAATAAATGTAAAAATAGAGGTAGAAATATTTTATGGTTCATTCCCCCATTTAACTTAGCGGTGAAAACAAAAATTGGTAAAATGTTTTTAATCTATTGGAACAAAATTTTAGCAAAAATACTAAATTGCATAAAATATTTAATAAAAACAATGTTAAACTTAGTTACTGTTGCATGCCTAATTTAGAAAAGTTAATTAGTGGCCTTAATAAGAAAAATGTTAGCAACATTCCACACATTGACACACAGAGTTTTAGCTGTAGGAATAAAAATAGTTGTCCCTTACAGGGTAGATGTAAGCAGGAATGTGTGGTCTATCAAGTTAAAATCTATAAGAATATGGAAGATGCTAACCCCAAAATATATATAGGAGCTACACAGGATAAGTTTAAAAAAAGATATTATAATCACACAAGTAGTTTCAATAACGAAAATACTAAGCATAGTACTACATTATTCACTTTATTATGGACTATTAAGCAGGAAATAAATTAGGACCCTAACTTGAAATGGGAGATACTGAAGAGATGTTCTAAATACAAAGCTGGCCAGGAGTTTTGTAGGCTATGTACTGAAGAGAAACTAGCTATAGGCTTGTATAAGCAACCGACTAACTTACTGAATTCTAAGACTGAAATCCTGAATAAATGTAGGCATAGGAAGCCCTGGCTATTAGATTAGGCCAGTCTGTCATGATATAGTACCTTTTTATTTTCATGTTTGTCTTCAACCCTCTCCCTGAAAATTAAAAATTAAAAGTAATAAAATTGTTAACCTCCCCCTCCCTTGTGTTGTAGGTTCTTTAATTTCTTGTTCACAAGGGTTTTCTTGATTACCTATTTATATGTCGTGTTTTCTTTTCTTCTTTAACCAGCTTTCCTTGATGATCCATTTAGGTGAAACCTAGGTAGGTCCATCTGGCTCATTAGGTGCTATTCATTTAGTTTGCTCTACTTTTGTACTGAGTGCTTTCTGTTAGATGATTACTTGTGTCGGTTTTTTTCTTTGGGCTTTGTGCTGATTTCAGTCCGAACACTTTTGACTGTCTTTCATGCCTTAAGCTTTCTTTTTTTACAACCATTTGTTCCTTCATTCGATAGTTTTCGAGGAAGGTTTTCAAGACAAGTATAAATATAATCTTGTTTATATATATATATATATATATATATGCTTTCAGTCATATCGCGTTAAATACAACGGTTCTCCTCTGATCACTGAAGTTAAGCAACATTGAGTCTGGCCTGTACTTTGATGAGTGACTGCTTGGGAATGCCAGGTGCTGTAAGCATTCTTGATAGAAGGGCATTGTGATGCAGTTGATTTCTCGGAATGAGAAATCGGGGAGTCGAGTTTGAATTCAGATTGAATGCCCTGCACTAACATGCTAATACCCTTGGGAAAGGCATTAATATGTCCCTTTCCTCTAGTTATGGGTTGAATAACAGGACAGACTGGGTTCTATAGCCTTAGCTGGCAACCAGTCTACCAGTGCAGGTAGTGGCAACCTGTTTGCAAGATAAAAAAATTATGCCTATCTAAGCGCTGTGGAGCACATTCAGGGTACAGTAAAAACAATACTATCACTGTTTGCCATCCAGTACATCGCTGACTGTCTCCAGTAAGTCTCGCCTATATCATGCTACCGGACCCAGATAGAATGGGAAGAGAGAGTGAGGCTGATAACTGTGTGCAACTCTCCCTCACTTAAATCCAATTAAAGCGCAAGCCATCACTTCTAATAAAAGTCATGGTCTTCCTCACCTGCGAGGGATGAACATTATATATATATATATATATATATAGACACACACACACACACACATATATATATATATATATATATATATATATATATATATATGACAGTGCTTGAAAGTAGAAAAACTTTAGACAATTCTTATATAATTTTAATTCTGAAAAGAAAAAAATCATAGGAATACATGAAAAATAATCTAAAAAACTAAGAATACCTTGTCTGTCATTTCAATGAAACTTGCATAAAAGAGATTGTTGCCCAAATACACAATATATATATATATATATATATATATATATATATCATCATCTGCAGACAGTCCTGTTTTGCTGTATCACAGCTCATCAGTATGGTTAGACATCCAATTGCTGCTAGCCAGGATTAAAACCTAACTGAATTGAAATTAGTTGATGATTCTACCTCTAAGCTATGAGCACTCGGTAGAGGAAGGTGAATTTTAGTGTGTTATGTACACAATGTGAATACACACTAGTAGCCAAGAGTGTTCAAATCCATTACTGAATGAACAATGCATAAATGAGTTAGTAGCTACTGCTTTTAAGTTCTACCATTTCTCCACACACACTCACACAGACATATATCTACAACTCAACAGTATATATGTATATATATATATACTGTTGAGTTGTGATAATGTTTAGCACCAAGATTGTTGTTTCTTTTAGTAGTTTTACTGATAAAAGGTATTTTAGGAAGCAGGTTATATATATATATATATATACAATGGCAGATAAATAGGATAAAAAGTGCCTGTGGTAAGATAGACAGAACTGTAAAATAGAATGCATACAGATGAATAATTGGATGAATGATGAATCAAAATGTCAAAGAGAACAAGGGACATGTGATTCATTGAATATGGATTTATTCATTAAAATTTGCTGCTGATGAATTAATCAAGAAGTGAATAGAACAAACCAGGCAGAGCACAAGTATAAATATTCTCATTGAGCAAACATAGCAGAAGACTCAATCAAATTATAAAACAAAATTAGAAGTCTTGAAATTTACAGTAAAGAAAGCCAGGTATTTACAGCTATAGAATCTCATACTACTGCCTGTTCTTTATACTTTTTCTGAAAATGGGATTTCCAGAATAAATTAAAAAATCAGAAAGGGAAAAAAATAGAATTTTATTTATATCTTTTGGAAAGATTCAAAGAGAAGCAGTCAGAAAAAGTAATGCATCTCAGGATGAATATGAATTACTTTGGGAAAAATAATTTTTTTCAAGAACATTTTCAAGGCAAAATTCATGATTCTTCAGAAAAAAATAATGTAAAGAATTCATTAATGGCTAGAATGTTGAGGTTTTGGTAGAAAGAATACTTGCAATCTATTGGTCATAGGAATCAGAACAAAGTGACAAAATGAGTATAAAACAAGTAAAAGAATGTTCATAAAACAACAGACTGGAACTAGCACATCTTGAAAAGAGATTTTGGAGAGATGGATACTAAAGTAGATTTTTATTCCCAGACATATTATAATTGTAATTGTAAAATTATAGCTTTCAGAAAATAATCACAGGAACTGTTAACCAAAGTTATTAGATATTTTTTAATAAGATTTTTTCTCTAATTAAAATTAATTTTGCCAAAAAAAAAAAAAGAAATTAAAAAGAAATCATAATTTCTTCTATGTTTAAAAGACATGTTTACTGAAGTTTGCAAAATGGCTGCTAAAGTGCATATATATTTTCAGAATTTATTTTATTTAATAATTCAAACAGGATAATAATATTAATTGTAAACGAGCAAAGCCTGTCTAAATTACATGCATTTGCTAATAATTTTTGAATGCTACACTCTGTACTTTTTAACCCATGAGTATTCATAGAAAGTTATAAGAAAAGCTACACAGTCTCTCTTAAAAATACTGAAATGTGTTATGATGCACAACTTCTGCAATTATCTGGAAACATTTTCTATAAAATAGAATGAAATAAATAAAATTTTATAATTTGCACAACATGAAAGGTCATATTAGTCTTTTTATTAATTTTTCTCAATTGAGGCATAGATCATTTGTAATCTGAAGATACATTTTATGTGTGCATAAGAGAAATTCAAATTGCTTGTTACTCTTCTGCCTGCACATGCTCACATCGTCTTCTCTAGCATTCTTTCACTGCAGCAATTCATTGAAAATGAAAGGTCAGCAATTTGTTTCTGGCCTTCCATTTCCTTGTATTTATCATTGCCTTACTGAATGAAAACTGGGAAAAGACATTATATGCCTCCAAAATGGAGCTTTTTTTGCAAAAAAAATTCATTGCAAATTGATAAGTTGTCATTTACAGAGTTACTTTCCTCAGCTTATAAGAAACTTACAATGATAGCACTAAAATAATAAAAAAGGGGAGATTGTAATTTCAAAAGGTCACTTGCAGTTCAGTTCCAAATTTGTCCTCAACAGTTTGTCATAAAACAACTACTTTTATTTTGGATGACTACAACCTTCAATCTCTCTCTCTGTGTCACACTCTATTTTTGTCTCTCTCTTTCTTCATTAAAATCCAACAATTACTTGATTTTTGGAAGAATTTCCAAAAGAATATGTTTTTGACTGCAAAAAAGATGTTAAAATTCTCTATACTAGTCTTTGGTCCTCCCACTGCTGCAAGAAAAACAAGGTTTTTAACCAAAATTGCAAACATTCTAGAAAGATAAAAAATAATTCTATAGAATTATTTTTTATCTTTCTAGAATGTTTAAAAAAATTATTTTTTGTTCAAAAATGTTTTGTTGTAGAATGTTCAAAAAAATTATTTTTTGATTCCTCTTAATAATAACAAATGTGTTGGCAATAGAACTTTGTTTTTATTAAGTTTGGAGTATTTTTTCATCATGACATGTTTCTTTTTTAGTGAGTCTTTGGCAGTATATATATTAACTTAATATTGTTTCTTTTTTTATTTTGCTTGTAAATTATTTTAATCTATCAATTTTCAATTATGAGTACTATTTGATTTTTATTTTAAAATAATCTAAATTTCATTTAAAATTTATTTTAAGAATTATTAAAAAATTAATTTCAAAATGTTTTACATTAAATAAAAATTAAAGTTGATTACAACCATGTGATGAAAGCTGAGTTTTACCAAAAAATAAAGAAAAGTTATGCTTTAATGAAATAAGTATGTAGGAAATGGAAACAAACTTACCATACAAATAAAATAAATATTTTCATTTCAAAAGATAACTTGCAATCCAGGGAAAATTTGCCTTCAACAAATTTGCCTTTCAAAGAACATGATTTAACCCTTCGCTACAAACAATGGTCATTATCTAAGGTGACTCCCACTCCAATACTTCTCTGAATGTTTTTGTTTCTTTGTGTCCCTCTCTCTTTCTGGTTCCCTCTCAGTATCAGTTGTGGAGTAAATAAGACACTATTAGTAGCACAAATGAAACTGGCAAGGCACCTTAAATAAAGAACTCAAAGAGAGTTCAGTGTCAGAGTTCTGATAGAGTGTTTGTTTGAGTACCATTGGATTCAGCCGAGACATAATATTATAACCATTAGTAGCAAGTTATAGCAGTGATGAGGAGGAATTGAAACATATATGGATTAGGAAAAATACCTTTTTTGTTACGGAGTGCATTATAATGATGGCAATTGGAAATTAGAACCATGTTGGGGTGATTTTTTCTTTGCAATGCATGAAGAAAAAGAAATACAGATATTCTTACATATGGAAGAATTATTAGCTCAAGTGGTAAAAATATAATAACAGCAACAACAAAAGTTAATTGAAATAATTCAGAAGAAAAGAGAAAATTCTCTAAATTCTTTCACTCTTGATATGGTGGCAAATACTATTGCTGAATTCACATACAATTCTGATGATGGAATTATCTTTTCTGCTTATTTTAGGGGATGAAAGCAAATTTACAGAGAAGAATGCAGTGACTGGGAAGACAAGAAATTTGTGAATGTGAAAATTAATAATGTGTATGTAACAATGCAACTAAACAATCTCTTTGATGTAATCAGATCCCAAGTAGGCATCTACACTGATGACACCACCATTTACTCTCACCTCAATCAAAAATCCACTGAGGCTGATAAAGCTAACCTAGCTGCTGAACTTGAAAAGGACCTCCAATTTGTGGTGGACTGGGGTAAGAAATGGCTCATGAAGTTTAATGCTTCCAAAAACAAAGCTGCTACCTGTTAACAACCAGAGACAGTCACTCCTACCTCCCATTAGTATGGATCAGGCTGGTCTCCATAAAAGCAAAACACTGTGCCTTCTTGACAAAATTCACTCAGCAGATCTTAAGTGGAATGACTACATTGAATCCATAGCTAAATCTGCCGCTAGAAAAGTCAGTTCACTGTGTAGGGCTAGGAATCCAGCACATATATAATTCTACCATCCACCCATGTACTGAATACTGCTGCCCCTGCTATTCACCTCAGGGTTCTTGACAACATCCAACCGAGAATCTGCAATGTGATTGATCCTGACTTGGTAGCTCAGCTTTAGTCACTTTCTCACTCACGTAATATGGCTTCCTTATGTCTCTTCTACTTTAGCTCACTGGTACCCCCTCTGCATGAATTTACTCAAGCTACTAGTCTAGCAACTAGGTCCCACCCTTTTACAGTGAAACCAATAAAATGTAACCTCAAATGTAACTCTTCAGCTTCTTTTCTTGCACTTCCCACCTGTGGAATTTCCTTCTGTATTTTTGCTTCCCCAACAGCTACAATCTCCAAGAATTTAAATATAAGGTCAATTGTCATCTTCTATCTCTCTGACTCACATCCTTTCCCTCATGTTCTTTTCTCCATCCACTCTACTGTCATCACACCAGTATTCTCATCCTTCTGACATCCCCATAACTTGTTCCTCTTTCTCATCATTTTCTTTCTATGTAACCCCCTGTACAGCAGTTGCAGTAAAACTGCCTTGCTTGGGGTGAAATGATTGAAAAAAAAGACACTCGTATGAATATCACAATAATCAACAAAGACTCATAGAAAGTAATAAAAAGAACTTCAAAAATTTCATGTGGCATATTGGGTGAGAAATTATTTGTTATTTGTGAAATGATCTGCAATGTTTCATTTCATAACAAGTGTGTAAAAGCTAAGGCTTGTGTGTTAAAAAATGCTACAAACTTATTCCATACTCACTGGATGAAACTATTTCAGTTATGGAATTTACCTATAAATAATTACTACAAAAATATAAGTGGACAAGCAACTAGCTTAAAAACAATATAAAAATTTAAGGGAAGAATTAAAAAGGTGTTTTCCAGATGTTCTGTCAGATGAGTTGGGTCAATGTTCCAAGACCAAACTAAAATTTCAAGTGAAAAAAGGGTCAATGCCAGTATTTAAACATAAACCTAGTGTACCATTTGCAGTCTTTGATCAACTCAATGGAAAATGAGATAGATTTGAAAAAATGCATGTAATTGAAAAAAATGGACAGCACCAGCAGTGTGTACAAAGAAGAAAATGTGTTTGTGCAGATTTTTTGACTGGGTTAATCAAATGTTTAAAATCAGATAACTGCACATTATCAAGTCCAGAGAAAATTTTTCTGAAATTAAACAGGGGAAATTTTTTTTTCAAAGTCTGAATTTGTCTGAGTCATATTTGCAAATACAATTTATAGAAGAATGTTCAGTGTTAATAACAATAAATATGAACAAGGGATTTTATAAGTTCAACTGACTGTTTTTGGTATAAAAGTAACTCCAGCCATATTTCAACAAGCTATGGACATTATTATTTGTAAATTGTGATTTCACAGTTGCATATCTTGATGATATATTGATTTAAAGTGTATCTATAGAACAACATATCAAGCATGTAAAAATAATTTTTGAAAAGATACGAGAGTATGGATTTAAATTTGGTGAGAAAATATCCAGTTTGTTTTTGTCTAACATCAAGTACTTTTGATAAATTATTGACAAAAATGGTCATCAACCAGAATCATTGAGAGCAAGTGCAATTAAGAATATGCCTTCTCCAACAAACGTTACTAGGCTACAAGCATATCTAGTACAAGCTAATTATTATCAGATCTACATACCTAATATGTTGAATTTAAGAGCTTTGCTCAGATGTAAAGTGGGACTGGACTAATAAGGGTCAAAAGGTGTTTGAAGAAATTAAGAAAATAATAATTTCATTAGTTCACTACAATCTGAGAGCAGAAATGATATTAGCTTCAGATGTTAATGTATATGAGTGGTAATATGTGTAAAGAGGATAAAAGTAACATGAAAGCCATCACACATGCTTCTTGTTTGCTACTACAGCCAAATTGAAAAAGAGGTGTTTGCAATAATATATGTAGTGAAAAAATTTTCCCAAATTTTATATACAGAAGGAGTTATCATTTATTGACAGACCACATAACTCTATTATCAATTTTGACAAAAAAAGAATTCCTATACATACAGCAAATAGGTTACAACACTGGGGTACTATTTCATTAAATTATGATTTTAGGATGGAATACCAACTGTCCAAAAAATTAGGACATGTGGATGGTTTATCAAGATTGATACCAAAAATATTGAAGTGTTTGAGGGTGCTATGGTTGCAGCATTAAAAAGTGAAATAGAAAATTAAAATATATTATGCAATGTAGTACAAAAACTACCAGTTACCCTGGAAGAAATAAAAGTAAAATCAGGAACAGGCATGTTCATTTTGAAAATAAAAAAAATGGCTAAATGAAAGTAAGAAAAATAATTTTTAGAATGAAATTCAGACTTGAATGCTTACTCACTATGTAATGATGTTCTAATGTTTGAAGAAAGTGTAGTAATGCCTATCATATTACAAAAGCGGATATTAAATGAACTTCATATTAGATATCCAGGAATTTCAAGAACGAAGTCTCTTATGAGATATGTATACTCAACCAAAATGGATCCAGACATTTGAAAATAAGTAAGAGTCTGCAGAGGCTGTGCTCTGGCAGTTAAATCACCTCTCACAAAATTATAATTTTGGCCAAAGACAAACACTCCATGGTCAAGACTGTACATAAATTTGGCAGGCCCAGTAAATAGATCTCATTATTTGACAGTAGTGGATAGCTTTACTAAGTGGCCTGAAATTTATAAGTGCAAAAAAAAACAACTTCCATGGTTACAGTGAGACTTTTAAAGGTCAATTAGACAAGCTGAACAGTTTGTGGGTACTTTTAAGAGAGAGCTTTGAAAAAAAAAGCAAGTAATGAAAATGCGAATGAAGAAGCACTACAAAAATTCTTGAGAGTATTCTGGATAACGCCCAATCCCAATGTATTAGCAGGCATGTCACTGGCAGAATTGATGTTCACAAGAAAAATTAAATTGGTACTTGACAAGTTGTTACCAGCTCAAAAAAAATAAGAATAGATAACAAGAAGGACACCGAATTTTTAAAAATTGGCAAAAAGTGTTTTTCAGAGTAATGTGAGAAGAAAACATAATAAGATCATTAATGGGAAAAATGAGTTATATAATGAAAGAAAAAGTGGGAACACAAAAGACATTGGAGTCAGTTAAAGAAAAGGTTTACTGAAGAATAGAAAGTAAGAAAGGAAGAATCTATGCAAGTTCTGAATGATATCTTTGATATATCAACACCACAAGAATTCATTGAATGTACAAGAATAACTAGAAAAAGAAAATGTAGGAAAAACTAGTGGTTGACCTAAAACATTTCAGTATGTTGAAAATTTGCCAGAAAGAGAAGGGAGTGAATAATAAGAAATAAAATAAAATATTTAAAAAAATAAAAATTCTCTAAGGGAAGGACGATGGGGCAACTATAAGACACCCATGGTAACACAAATGAACTAAACAAGACACTTTAAATAAAGAAGTCAAAGAGAGTTCAGCATCATAATTCCAAGAGAGTTCTGATTGAGTGTTCATTAGAGTACTGTTGGAGTCACTCGAGACATAATATTGTAGCCATTAATAGTGAGTTATAACAGCATCTGTGACACCAAGCATGGCACACAATAAAAAAATCATACTAATATATAAATGACAATTTGTATTCTCATTAACAACTGCTTCAACTGATAATGATGCTTACATTATGGCTTAAAAGGTAGGAAGGCTAAAAACTCAGTAACAAATGAATTCCAGTTCACAAAATTAGTTAAAACTGTTGTTTTGGAGGAAAAACAACTTGTTTTTCTTTCTTTTTTCACATGCTTCTTGCTCTCCTTTGTTCTTTCTCTTTCATTGTAATACACACACATTTGTTCGCCTGTCCATCTCTGAAGTTGTTTGATACTTGATCAATCTTCCCCTAACTAGTTTATAATTGAATCATATAGCCACTTTTACACCCACAATTCCCTGTTTTTTTCATCATCCATTATAATTATAGGTAAGGCAAGGAGAATCCATTATGACTTAATTCTTTACCTAAACTTTGCTCATGAAAATTTTATATTTGTTATAAATTTATAATCAGAGTGACTCCAAAATAGGGAATTTACTTAAATGAAATCTTTCAAAAATGTTAACAGATATCACAAAGGAAAAAATGATCATTCCTCAAATTAGCCTGATGTTTCAAAATTTGAATAAAGCTTGTTGAAACAGAGTAGATGTCAACAAAGAAGTAATATAATAGAGGCTGTTAATAATAACAATGTACATTTTGTTCAGCAAACAAACTAATAATTAAGAAAGAAAACTTTTCCACTAAGTGAATGTGACTTTAATGGCTAGGTAGTCTGATCATAAGACATAATAATTATATAAGAATCATTTCCTGTTGCATCCCATGGAGAAACTAACTTCCTAGCACAGACACTGGCTGGCATTTATTGACTACTTAGAGACAAGCCTACTACATCAAGTAATCCATTATTGTCATTGATATCTCTATTTAAAATTTGTGTAGTATGTGCCTTCTGGATTAAGATCAGTGAGATGGTTTCTGAATGGTATATGATTTATTTGTTTTTGCTATTATTTAACATAATAGTTAATAGCAGAGTAGCAACTTTATAGTTTTGTCCTTCTTGCAAATCATTGGTGATTCTGTTCTGCCAATAAATGGGCTTTCTGTGAAGATTTGATATTTTCAGAATAAATAGCTCACTAATTAGTCTGTTTAGAATATCTGACTGAAGCTAAAGTAAATTAATTAAAAAATAAATGTTAATAACAAAATTTAATAATGTTCTAAAATCAGAAACCTTTGTTCATCAGCAAATACAGAAGGAAAATAAAGCAAGATTTTAAATTAATTTTTCTTGATGAATAAATATTAACAAGTCATAATTATGAAACTTCAAGACTGGTGTATTAAATTTTTGTTTGATATTCTTATGATTATATTTTATAAGAGTAATATGTTTAGTATAAATATTATATTAATGTTATTAATATCAGCACTACAAAGAATGTAAAGAAGTTTCAATTTGTGCAAAAACCTTTCAACTATGGAAAGAATGAAGAAGCAATGACAAAGTAAATTTGCAGCATATCCAAATCCAGAAACAGCAAAATTAAACTGTCTTTGTCGCCAGAAAAATGTTTTTAATAATTGTATTATAAAAATACCAGAAAGATTTTCTTTTAAAAATATTGTAAGTATCCCAAATCAAATTATACAAATAAAACATTATTCATTTATATTATTGAAAAAAATCTACGTTTGTTGTAGACTATAAAAACACATTCTTTCCTTTTGAAGAAATAAGGCAATTTCTTCAAAGCAGCCATTAAACAGTTTTCTGAATATTTACTAGTGACTAAGAGAGCAGTTATTTTGCTTATATATTTTCTGCTTAGTAAAAGGATGACATTTCCTGAAATCCAAGGCTTACTTCTATTTATGTAAGTTAATAAAACTTTAATCTTCCTTGCTTAAAGTTACATTTCAGCTCCCTTCCTATTTATAGAAATTTATATTATAACTATCATAGAAATAAAAAAGGGGAGACTACTCTGTAATTAGCCAAACTTCAACTACATTTTTGAATATGCTTACAAGTTAGAAACATCTTTCTTGTAATAAATTGAGAAAATGTGCATCAGAGAAGAGAAAAAAAATTAAAAGATTAATTATTTTTGCATAAAGTAGTAATAGCCAAGATATAATAATATGCATAGTTGTTTAAAAAATGATTCTACATAAAATATATAATAATATTTTCTTTTTACAAAATAAAGATATATAATAATATAAATAAATCTCATTAGTATCCAATTTTTTTTTGTTTTTCATTTCTTTTCATATTCCAATGTTGAGATGATTTTCTTTTACCTTTTAGTAATAGTTCCAACATTGGTTTCTGAATTTGATTGTACATTTAGTGTGTTCTGTTACTGTTTAGGGACACATTGGAAACATGGCTAACAATAATCAAACAGCACTAAAAAGAGATCTTCATAAATATTAAAAGTGAAATAAGAACAATCTACCCCATAGATTAAATAAAGGATCCAGTTCAAAATCTTCAGAAAATTGCCCAGATCAACAAACAGCTGAAGAAGGAAAGAGAGTAGCTGAAACATTGTGATAAGAACAACAAAAATGTGGACATTAATCCAAATTTAAGCAAGGATAACTCCTCATCCCAGAAATTCATATAGGAAAATTGTGTCCTTATTATCAGAGTGAGCATGCATGAAAACCAAATACTGTAATTATTGAATTGTAATTTGGACTAAAATTGTCTTTTTCTTCAAGATATAGAATTTAACTGTAATGCTCTAACATAAAACTCACTATGAAGTGCCATTTTTGCTGTGTTATGGTCACCAACACACCACAAACAAAAAAGAATCATAATTTAAATTGTTTAATTCGTTGTTCACAATAAAGCCAGTTATTTGATAAGAATTGTTATTTTTCTCATTTGAATAATGCATAAGTGTATGTTGTGTGTCAATCTTGTGGATTCTCCAGTGTTATATAGAGCCAGAGCCTCTCTATGCTCCTGCAATGTTTGTAGAAAATAGATTTTATAAAGTGAGGTTGCTAGCCTCATGTCCAACTGGTTTTGATCTCAGAGCTGTGCTTCTTCTAAATTGGTTGTCAACCAAAGTTAGAGAGCCTAGCCTATCTGGTGGGGAGAAGAGATGGATTCATATCTTTCCAGGGATATTTGTGTGTGAAAGTAAATACAATAGCCTTGTCTGAAATTTTAACTTGACACACTAATTGCACTTACCAAGGCAATAGATGCACACTTGCAATATTTTTGAATATTTGACAAATGATGTTGGCAAATGACTGTTTTAACTTTCTTCCTTCTCTTATCTAGACAAGTACAGAGGGTGGTGAGCAGAAAAGGGCCAAGCTGAATTTTGGCTGACCTCTCAGCCCCCCACCACTTTTATAAGCTTCAAAAATTTATGAAACTTTTGATCTTGATATGATTTGATCTTCAGCACTTTTCCCTCTGAATTTTCTTTTTCATTTAGCAATGCCTGCATTTAGTAAAAGAATCAAAGAAAAGGGGTTGGTAGAAAAACAATTTCAAACTCTTCTTTTCCTATCTATAGTAGTCACCACTGAACACTGAAAGGATTCTTTTTTTCAATGAATGACAAAGCAAAGATACCTTTTTGTTTCTCTCATATTCAGTTTCTTATGGCTTAACACAGTTATAATTCCAAATATCTTTTTACAAGACATAGCACAAACACACACACATGACACTACAGCAATTAACCAACACTGCATTATGGATAAATTTTTGAATGAAATTTTTTTCTTTCCGTAAATTAAAGACAAGACCCATGTTCTATATTGATGCTCTTTTAATAATTCCATCATTACGTTAAATCAGATGAAATAAAACTGGTCAGCAAAGATTAATAATGATCTGAGAAGCATTTTTAAATCAGGAAAAATCATGTAATGCTGTAGTTAGCAATGTTTGTAGAAACACTCTCTTTTTTCAGTCAAGATGTTTTTGTAAATGCTGTTCATATTGTTTATATTCCATTACCAAATCATTTTCTTGAAGAAACTATTTCTGATAAAGTAATAAAAGACAAATGAAAAAGCACAAAAAAAAGATTTGTAATGATTGTTTCTTAGGATGTAATTAGTTTGTGTCCATCTGAATTAAAATCTCTTAATTATCTTCTTTGTTTTTCTCATATCACCATTCATGCCAAATCTGTGTTGAGCAAATGTCTTTATGCCAAAAAGGATGAAATAAAATTAAGATTGTTAAGAACACATTAGAATTTGTTGCATTTTAAATCACAATTTCAGAAATAGAAATAAATGGAGGAACAACTGACAAAAATTCTTAATTACATAAAAGAAAAATATTAAGAAAATGGTAAAGAAAAAGAGTAATAATTAAATGATTATTACAGAGACTGCAATGTTATCCACATTGGTCATTATTACAATATTTTCATAAATAATGATCATAGCTTAATGATCAAATGTGCATAACTATTTACGGATATTAACATAAACAACATAATGTTATTCTAACAATAAGAGAAATATAATTTAAACTATAAATATCAGTTTAGATTGCAATAGAGAAATTTTACTGATTGATTGACTGATTTGTTTAACAGCATATAAAATCATTTATGGGTCATTTAATGCTCAAATTTAACTTTCTTGTGGGCTTTGAACTAATAAAAAATATGATATGTTATTCTACTTTCACAATTGAATACATGGTAAATGATTCTCAGTTTTTGTGTAAATAGATGTTTTTGTCACAATAATTACTATATGTGTGCTTAATGTTGTAGTTTTGTTCAAGTTATATTTTGGAATACGGTTTGATTTAAGAAATTGTAGGATAAAAGAATTAATGTCATTGAAAGAGTTCTTTCATGTTAGTAATTCTACTATAAATAGGTATTGTTGGTAATTTTGTTTATATATAAAAATGTATTGCTGGTATTTTTACAATAAAAGTGTTTTTTATACTTTCATAGTATTTTGTTTGGTGGGGTGTTACTATTTACCGAAAGGTGGGACATTAACAGGTACTACCACCATGGATCAGAGTGTCTTGAGAATAACAGAAATTAAGAGGTGGTTCCACATTCCTGAAAATTTCCAATGTTTCAATCAGAGATCATACTGCCAGATATAGTGTGTCATACCCAGTACAAAATAAACTTTTGCAGAATTACAGATGATAGTTTATAGAAAAATATCATCATCTAGAGCAGCAACTACTATAATTAATAATGGTTCTGATTATGATAAGAAAAATGAATTTGTCCATAAAAACAGAAATAGTAATAAAAAAATATTCAATTTTTCTTTGTTAATGATAACTCTAATAGGAGGAAATATTTTCCAATGAAAGCATTCCCATTAAGTCAGCATTAAGATGAAATTTTAGTTCAATTTTCCTTTCTTTTATTGCCTTGCTTTTCCTCTTGTTTCCATAAACATTTCAAGATTTTAATTTCACAACATTGTCATTAAGATAATTTATTTTTCTTTTCTTTTTACTTTTTGTCCCTGAAGCAAAATTGTGTGAGATTCATGATTCTGAGACCAAAGTTATCACTTCATTTCCAAATAAGGTTTTGGCTACCCATTTTGATCTGATGTTAGTAAAGCCTTAGCAGTTACAAAAAAAAAATCTGTACTCTAAAATAATATCAAGTAAAACATTTTTGTATTTGTATAGGATGAGGTGCTATTAAGAATTTGTAAAACCAGTTTTTGGATGATACCTTCATTTGTACTGAATTAAAATTAAATGCTTAGTTTTAATAGACAAAAGACATGATTATTGTTAAGATCTTCACTATAGAGTAAGGCTATGCATGACATTATTATATATTTGATCAGATGATTGTCTATAGCTTCTTCAGGTCATAAGATATTTTTATTTCTTTTATTTGCACACTTATGTCAAATTTCTAAAGATATGAAAGCTATTAGATTATGTATCCATGAGTCTCTAGAGACTATAGTGTCATGCTCTGGATGATGTTTACAGTGCAATATCTATCATGTCTTGATAAGCTTATCTGAGAATGTCTCTCTCATACTTTCTAGAGATGAAGTCAGATTTTAAGATTTTATTTTTATTTTTTCACATCTGACCCTTGAACACATATCACTTTGACCATGAAGAGGCCTTTTTACATCCAGTATAATTCAATGGCTACTGCTTCCAACATATCTGGCTTTATGCCTCGATTTCTCACATCTTTTTATAGACATCTTTATAGAATAGTTGATGTTTGTCGACAGAGCACTTTCTCTGAACCAGCTCTCTGTATGAGTTACCTGGGTATTTTACCATCATTTATTCACACAACATGCTTTAAGAGAGTGTGAAATGTTTGAATCTTAGCACAGTTAAGAGTGTTTTTATTGGGGATTTTGTTTTGTCAAGAGATGTTATAAACTATATGTTTTGATGAGAGCATAAAAAGATTAACCTTTTCTATTAAGTTGAATTTTCTAACTGGCCATAAAAGTTGAAGGCTGTAACTACAAATATAATACTTTTAAAGTTTTAACATTTTAAATTAAAGCTACTTTGAATAGAATTGTTAACATGGCACTTTAATATTTTATTTAAAAAAACAAACTTTCAGTCATCTTGAGTAAAATACCCTCTCTCAAATTTTACAGGAAAAATTACAAGATTAAGCAAATTGATTCACAAACTAGAAAATGTGCTTAATTTTATTAAAATGTCAATATTCTGAGGATGATAAAAATAAATATTGAAACAGTAAAAAAATCAATAACATTTACCATTTGTAAAACATTGATTATGATATATTTTCAGCATTTTTGTCCATCCTTTAGGTTTTAAAATTGAACATAACATTTTTACAAGTAAACTGGTTCATTAATTAATCTTTTATTATGCAAGTCTATTTTGAGGGCCTTTTCTAATCAACAACATTTTTATTAAAGAAAATAAAAATTAGCACTAAAGCTAGATAATGATCTCAAAAATTTTCAAGGAAAGGCAATACCAGCAATAAGGCTTAATTCAATTTAGATATGTGCATATATAAAAAAAGGCTGAAAAGCTTTGACTGAGTTTATTTTCCAAAATTTAACAAATTGACCAAACATCAGATTTATGTTTTGTAAGGAAGTGCTTCTTGTTCAGACCAATATGTTAAAATTTCCCTTCTCTGATTCCATGCATTTTAGGGGTAGCAACCTCGACTGGCACCAAATTGGTCAAGTTTTTATCTCAGCTAGAAGCAAGTGGATGTGTCTAGCCACACTGATGAGCTGTGATACAGTGAAACAGGCTTGTATGTGGATGACTAATATATATATATATATATATATATATAGATAGATAGATAGATAGATAGATAGATAGATGTCCAGTCCGTAAACGACAAGGATAATCCAACAAGATCAATTTAACATAAAATATTAAGTGTTATATCTGTATAGAGAGCTCAGTGGATGTTATCTAGAGCAATATGATATTTATAAAGAAAAACTCAACACATCATTTAGATTGGTTATAAATTATAATTAATTTCTATGAGCTAAATTAGCTTATTTCATCAGACCACACTGTATTCATGCCATTTGGGACAAAAATTTTTACCTGGAATTATTCTGGTAAAAATTATATTATTCCAGTAAAAAGTTTTGTACTAAATGGAACAAATATAATGTGGTTTGATGAAATGAGCTAATTTAGCTCATAGAAAAGAATTATAATTTGTAAACAATCTAAATGACATGTTGAGTTTTTCTATATATATATATATATAAAGAAAAACCCAACATGTCATTTAGATTGTATATTATTTAGTAATATTTTTATTATAAGTGTTTATAATAAAAACAAATAAGTTTTTATAATAAAAACAAATAAAACAATTTTACCACAAGTGCTATCATGTTTCAAAAACTGCTTGTTAGTACTTCAATGAAATATTTTACTGTAAGGAAATGATATATATATAGAAATTTAAAAATTTAAAAAGAACACATTTGTTTATCAGTTAAGGTGAGTAGTTGAATTCAAAGGGTTGGATTAAATTAACCAATAGAAAGTAAGTCAATGATGGGTAGGAGGTTAAGTTAAAAGGGGATAGAGGTGGATGAGAGAATTTAGATGTTAGGAAAAGCTAGATATTTAGGTATCAGTTAACCTAAGTAATCAACCCCAACTAAAAAAAACTTTGTCACTCTGTGGCATAAATTGACAGTGACTATGCAGTGTTGATCTCTATGTTAACATTATCTACATCAATAATATGATGGTCTATCTCCAATATTGATCACACATTCTCATAAATATATGAAATTTTAATATATATATATATATATTGAGTACATTTTCTCTATAAATTTATAAGATTTTAAACTATTATATATGTTCTTTTTTATAATCATTTTACCTAAAGCCCTGGTATGCAGGAGGTTACAGTGAGAGAATAAAAAAATGTAGGGGATGTTAAAGAAATGAGATGGATGGGAATCAAGTAGAAAAAAGATGCCAATGGGGATTTCCTTTTGTCTTTGTTTTATTCATATATATATATATATATATATATGGTGTGGCACATATAAATATATATATATATATATATATATATATATATATATGGTGTGGCACATAAATAAATAAATAAATATATATATATATATATATATATATATGAGGAGGGTGTACATATGTATAGTATTATTGTTCAGGTGTTAATAAAACAGTGCTTAATGTATGAACAGAACTGTATTATATATATTAATAAGTATCCATATTATCCTATGCATGCACTTGATGATTGCATAACTCATGAAATTCTGTGTTGTCCCATAGATGTAGGATGATATGTATCTTTTCAACATATACACACACATGTGCACATATAGTGACTGTCATTTCTTGACAGAAGAGGACCATCTCTATAACTGCTTTCTTTCTTTTATTTTCATACCCACCATTTATAAGAGTGCAAAAGAATTTTTAAACCACCCTTACAAGTCTTTACACAAATGTTGCACCTGAAAGGGAGATCCCTTAGTCCAACATGCACAGCATCAACATGAATTTTCATGTGTCTCTTTTATCCAGATGCTGACTTATATACATACATATATATATCATTTGGAAAAATGTTACGTATAAAAAACAACCCCTCCACTTCACAAGCTGAAATTTTGTGATAGACAACATTGCATGCAATTAACAAGCAACAAAACCATTTAAAACTTAAACTTCAAAATCTATGCACCAATAGCAGATGGAAAGTTATCAGTAATCTTACTCTCATCTAAAACATCTCTAAATATAAACTGTTCACCATTGAAACTGAGGTTTTAGCCTAGGCCTAAAATTTGCCACAAGACTAAAGAAATATACCATCACCATCTTAACCAAAAACTATAATTTCAACCATACAGATTATGAAAAAGTTTTGTCCATGGTATATTAGCAGCAATCCTCACCAATAGCAATGAAACTACACTACCCAGGAGATACATACGGGCATTAAATGATTTATCTAAGAACAAAAATATCATCATAACCAAATCTGATAAAGGAAGAGGTATAGTTCTAATGGACACAGGCATCTACACTAAACAATTAGAATCCCCTTTAAATAATGACAACATCTATATACAAACTATTGAACAAACAATAAACACTGAAATACAAAATTTCAACAAAACAGTTAAAAAACTAGTAAAAATTGAAAAGAAGTCTTGATCCAAATTACTAGCATAACCCATCACTATACCCACACTATATGACTTATCTAAAACTCATAAACCAAACATTCTCATTAGACCTACTATATCTGGTATTAATAGTGCTCCTAATAATTAACTAGAGCTATCACTAAAATACTTACACCATTCCTATGCACCATTAGCACTACACATATCAGACACTCAGGTGAATTACTCCTTAAAATTACAAATATTATTATGACTAACTTAACTATGGTAAGTTTGGATATAAAATAACTCTCTACTAACATACCCACTAAAAATTGTGTAAACATTCTTAGAAACTACCTAAAAAAATCCAATGTAAAGCTCCCTCTGCCTATCCAAAATATCATAAAAATATGCATATTAACCACTAACCATTGTTATTTCTCACTTTTTATAAATAAAAATGTGGCTTACTCATGGGTTCTCCTATTAGTAGTGTTCTTGCATGCCTATTTCTAGAGTTCTTAGAATCCAGTTCTTTCAAATATATTATACTTAACAATTCTACTTACTTAAGATATATAGATGATGCACTATTATTTTACCCCCGTGACACCAACCTATTAAACTTAATGTAACAAAACCCAATAAGGTAGAACCTACCATCGAATTCACATATGAACTTGAAATCAACAATTCTTTACCTTTCCTTGATATAATAATAATATGTAATAATGATAAATTAAAATTTAAGGTTTACTGTAAACTTGCCAACAAAAATAATTTATTAATTTCTATTCCCATCACAACCAAGCAATTAAATCTGGTTTAATTATAGGTTTTTACCTTAGAGCTCTCAGAATATGCAGCCTTAATTATTTATTTGATGAAGAGAGATATATTGGACAAACATTTAAACTTCTCCACTATCCACACTATTTCATCCTCAATACCAGAAAACATGCTTATAAAATACACAAAGCCCAATAAATAAATACCCCTCAAAATCACACAGTTTTCATAATACTACTTTCCAACAGCTTTTCATATGGATCCTAAACAAATTAACTATCCTAAACACAAGGATCATTACCACCACCTCCAAGACTATTGGTGATATTGTCAGTTTAAAAAAAACACCAAGCACCAATTTATATGCTGGCATTTACAAAATACAGTGCCTACAGTGCAATATAGGGGAAATATGAAATCCAAAAGTGTGGATGTATGAACATAAAAGAGTCTTACATTTAAACATGTGTCTCAACTCTCTTGTATTACATTGAAATAGCGTAGGACACAATTTAGATTTTAGTTTAATTAAAAAAGAACATAACCTTTTAAGGAGGGAGTACTTTGAAAACATATTAATAACATTACTACCAACCATAAACACATGATTAAAACATTACATTACATCATTTTTTCACAAACATATAATTCATGAATCCAAAATACCAATAGATATTAAATAAGTTAAAGATAATTCCTTGTATTCTTAATAATGTAATATTGTTTTCTCTATATGAAGTAAATTCCATAATTAATTTAAATATGTCTTCTTCCTATTTTTTCTTTTTTCTCTGTTATATCTATATTTTCTCACTATTAATACAAATTTGTATAGTTGTTCATTATTTTTATTTTTATTATAATTATTATTCTTACTATTATTATTATTATTATTATTTAATTATTATTTATCATTAGCATTAGTTTTATTATTATTATTTTTATTATTTACTACTATTTATAATTGTATATTATTTATATTACTTAATTGTAATATTGTAATGATTTACTATGGTATTTAATATGTATGTTTCTTATTTACTTAATTATGTTATTGTAACAATTTTTATACACAGATATTTAGTATTTTATTAATTCATTGAAAGATTCTAACAATTAATATCTTGTTTTTCAAAATTTTATTTATTTATAAAAGTTTTTTCTTAATACTTTTAAACATTATTTTTGCAAAAATTTTAAAAGGAAATATGTTTTGTTTTTACAATTCTAGGCTCATAAGTGCACATGTTCATACATAATTCTTTCATACACATACATTCGTACATGATTCTCTATAGAATACAAATCCTATATCATTTAACAATTAACTCAATAAAAGTAAAATTGCACACACACAAAAAAGGATCAGATTGACATAAAACATTTTGGAAAAACCCAGACAAAGCAAATTTCACAAGTCAGTGTGAAAACTAAGATTCTAGATTCTGATTGGATAGGAAATAGCAAATTGATCTATTTTTTTCCCACCTAGAAAATGAAAATACCTTTGGAGCTGGTCACATGACTAGAATCCACTACTTAACCATGTTCCATTCAGAATGGGAGCGGTATCTGAAGCATCTCATCGCAATGTAAGAAAGAAACTTCACGATGAGGTCATGTCTGACCCAACATACATTCATTCTATCTTTACTTCCAATTTTCCTTTCTTCATTTTTACTCCACGCCGCCAAAAAAAATAACAACAACAACAACAGCAGGACATCTTCAACTAACTTGTAAAACTAAAGAGCATCCAGTACAATCTCATTATTTGTTTCACATTCTTTCTCACCATGTCACCACCTACCAAAAAGGGAAAGGAACATAAGACTTTTTTAATCCTTTTACATACATACATTCTGCTACTATCGATATACGTCCCGAGACACTTAGCTACTTACTACTATCTCTCTGGAACATTTAACCATGTGCATTTTTCTATTGGAACATTTCACTGATACAAATTAATTAACAAGATACATTTTCTGTTTGAGTGTTTTACTTCTTACAGATTTGTTATCCAGTTCTATTAATAAAATTAAACTTATTTACAAACAAAAAACTTTTATTTTTCCAACCATTCATTCAAACTTCTGATATTTTAAAATGTGGGGATTGTTGACTATGTTTGGAAATGACCTTGTACCAGACATGGCCGATATGGCCAACATCTCTCCCGTTATCTAGAATAGAATATCATTCCATCACTTGACACGTATATACATTATTTCACATATTAACTTTACTGACTCATAAACACATAGATTCACACATGGTTTCTCTCATATGCGTATATTTATACATAATCACTCACCTTATTTAAACAAAGAAATTTGTTCAATTGCTTGACATGTGTAATACTTGTGACATATTTTGAACGGAAATGTATTTCATCAGTGTCATTCACACATACAAATGTTGCCGGCATATACACACTCTTAATTCATCTATAGTTTAAATATGCTTGACATGCACTATTTTCACTTACATATACTTGAAACACCATAATACCTTGTAATTATAAAAACTGCATGTTCAAAAATTCCCTGCCCCGTGAGTGTTAAAAAAGAACACTGTTACGTGAGCGTTCTTAAAGAAAACAGTAAACGGTAAAATCAGTTATTGCAAATTGCCTCAAGACACCACTCGTGGCAGAAGCCTAGGTCATGTAACAACTTGTTTACAAATGGAAAATATTCAAAAGTTTTACAATATAATTGTATTGAACACAAGTGCTCACTGGTCTAATCTTATTATGACCTGAAACTAAGTAACTAAACAAACAATATATATATATATATATATATATGGATAGATACATAGATAGATAGATATATAAATATATAGTGTACGGATGCAAAAATAATGCATGTGTCATGTGTCTTTAAACTATTGATGAATTAAGTGTGTTTATATGTTGATACAGTAGTATGTGTGTGAATGATAAAACAAAATACATTTCCATAAAATTCTAGCAGAATAATGCATACAAGTACTAAGCAAACTTTTCTTTTATCTATTGATTTTATGACACATGGCACATATATAAACAAGCATAAGTTTTTTCTTTTTTCTCTACACTTAAAAATGTTCATCTCTTGCCTTATTATGTGTGACATGTATCTGACTAATGAAATCTCAATAAGCATACTGACCACTTTGTATTTGAAAAAACCTTTTTAAATTTTTAAATCATTTGTTTTTAAAAAATCTCTGAAGAAGCTTGTTAAAGTGAAACATGTTAGATTAAAGACAGTTTTTTCCTCCCTGTTCTTATTTTATTCATCTTGTTGGATTTCAATCTATATATTCAACTGGAAGCTACAGCAATGACAAAGTGTTGAACTTAATTTCTCTTTCTTTGAGGCACATTTGATACTGCCATTTGAATAAACACATAAATGAGCAGTAGTAGTAGTAGTAGTAGTAGTGGTGGTGGTGGTGGTAGTAGCAGAGTCCACCTGCAGTCATTCATGCATTGTTGTTGCATAAAAAGGAGAAAAATTAAGAATGCAAATATTTCATTTTTCCTTTGCCCACTGGCCATTTTCAAAGAAAGCCAGATAACAATGTGTGTTTGATCTCACTGATCAACTCCTTCACTGTTTCTACTTTTAGAATCTTTCTTGCCATTAATCACTCATTTCTTTCTTTTATTTCTTGGATTGCTTGTGTGCATTTTTTACAGGTTCTGCCTGTGATAGAAAAGCATTGTCTGCACATACATTTCCTTTTGCCTGTTTTGCAAGCAGCAAATTCATTCTTCACCATACTTGATTGCCTTCAGTTTCATCCCATGACCTTTTCTACAAAAAATCTTGCAGATGACCAGAACCAAGATTGATTTTTTAAGACATGAGATAAGGCCAATCTCCCCAAATCTATCATAGTAACTGAGCACATTAGTTGAGGCACAATGAACATTAAGGATCACTACTGGACCAACTTAATCTGTATCATTGCTATATAAAAACCGAAAATTCATTTTCTTCTAATATTTTCCATTTGTCTGACAAATAACTAGTTTAATTGTAAGGAAGACTTTACATTTGGTGGTGTCTCTAACAGAGGATGGAAAGTGTGACACTGAGATCTGAAGGTGTATTGGCATGGTTAAGGGCATATTCCAAAAGCTGACCACTTTGTATTTTAAAAAACCTTTTTAAATTTTTAAATCATTTGTTTTTAAATCATTTGTTTTTAAATCATTTGTTTTCTTTGAGAGAAAGGAAAGTTTCACTGGAAACAAAGAAAAAAGTACTGGACAGTTATATAGTATCACTCATCCTAAATAGTGGCAAATATTGGAACAATCTCTCAAAGGAAAGGAAAGCAATAGAAATGCGGTTCTACAGAAAGATGCTGAGGATATCATAGAATGAACATGTGAGCAATGACAAGGTTCTGAAGAGGATGTAAATGAAAAGGAAACTTATACTTAACATCATGAAGCAACAGCTGAATATTCTTGGACATGTAATAAGGAAAGAGGGCTTGATACTCACAGGGAAGATAGAAGGATAGAAAGACAGAAATGTGCATGATGGATGGTAAGTGATATGATAGCCAACTTTTCTTCTTGGCACAATCTGCAGACATTGCAAAGTGTGGCCTTAATTAATATGCTCCAGATTACATAAGAATCTTTGCCATTTCTTTCTTTTAATTTCTATATGTAGTTGGATTAGAAAGGTTGCCAAATGAAAACTTTGAAATAATGACCAGATATATACATATAAGAAAATACAATTTGGGGTTGTACAAACCTGGATGAAAGTATGTACAATATTATTTTGCTAGTGTTGACTAACTTCTCCCTTATTTTAAACTTTCTGTTTTGCATCCTAAAATTCCTGTAATGTGTTCAAAAAAAGTATTAGATAATCAATCAATATATAACACCTGATGATCCCAGAAGGTTAAAACCATGGTAATGTAATTGGCTGATCTTTGCAATTAGAATATTTGAGAGCTCTACATGTTAAAATTTTC